>JAFIRS010001561.1:0-333870 GCA_018342105.1 Gonioctena quinquepunctata | reverse complement strand
ATCAGGGTTAGAAATAAACATAGTTGTGAAACAGCAGTTCAGTTTTCCCTAGATGATTAAAATATGCCTAGAAAAAATGAGACTACTGTTGCGTATTTCGGATCTTCAGAGACTTTGAAACAATACACGAAATAGATTGTTACAAAAATTAGTAGCAGTAGGAATAGATGGAATAGTCTTGAAATGGTTGGAAACTTTCGGGAGAACAGAAAAACAAAAGCTTAGGATAAATAATAAAGTATCAGATGAAATAGAATGTAATCAAGGAGTACCACAGGGAAGTGTTCTGGCCCTGTTGTTTCTGTTGTATGTTAATGATTTGCCGGAGATAGTAGGAGAGCTCAGTTCATTTATTTCAGATGATATACTGATTTATTTCTCGTAATGATCACACCAAACTCACGGAAACCATCAACAAAACTTTAAAATCGATTTACAGTTGGTGTTGTGCTAATTATTTGAAGATCAATGTTGAGAAGACCAAGTTCATGGTAATAAGTAAAAAAAAAAAAATTCAGAAACTTCTGTAACCAACATTTTGAGATAATGTTAGGTCCTGATAAGGTGGAACGGGTCAACCAATTTAAATATCTTGGGGTTCATGTGGATAGGGGGTTACATTTTAAAGAACATGCCAACTTCATTATAAAGACGATAGCATTTACAATACATTATTTATCTCGTTGTGCCCATATTTTGTCAAGGTGGACAAAATTTTACTGTACAATTCATTAGTGCTTCCTCATTTTACATATTGTTCTACAATTCTGTATCTACTGAAACAACATGATTTAGCCTGTTTACAGAAACTCCAAAATAGGGCCATGCCATAATTCTAAATTGCAAAAGACTAAACCAATGAGATATGTTAAAGCAACAGAATGGTTACCAATTGATTTATTTCTCCTCTACCAAACATTAATCCTAATTTTCAAAATAAGAAATAAAATTTCCCCAACATATTTACAAGAAAAAGTTATGTACAATGACCAAATCCACGGATACAATACAAGATTCAGAACTGACTTCCATATTCAACAAGTCACATTAACACATACCCAAAATTCTTTTTTTTTCAAGGGACTTGATAGCTATAATAATATGCCAGAAGAGATCAAACGTTTAACATCTTTAACATCCTTCAAGACAAAGTTAAGATCATATTTTCTTAATCAATAAAAACCTAGTAGCCACTTCCTCATTTTGTTTGTTTCGATTTAATATTCAGTAACGACAGATATACAAATGTTTTAGTATGTTTAAAGTATTTTGTGTATTTATTAAATATTTTTTAGAATTTGTATGAGCGTATAGATGTATGGTGTGCAAATAGGTGTAGTATTTGTGTATATGTATGTGTATATGTGTTGTATATACATTTTTATTTTTTAAACTTAGTCTATTTTAATCTGAAAGCATGCTATATATCGTTCTCATTGTAATCATTGCAATGACTTGACAATGTAAGTTAGTAAAATGAACTAAATAAAGGATTTATATTTTAGGTTCTTTTGTTTGAAAACAAGGGTAGTGAGTAATAGCTTTCGGATCTCAAAACATATTTTTTACATTGCAAGCTTTTATTTAGTTTCACCTGTCCCGTTGTCTGTTTGTAATTCAATCTTGCAAGTTAAATTTAACCCACTTCTAGTTGTCCGATTAACATGAAATTTGGCAGGTGTTCATAGTTTCCGTGACAATGCATTAAGGAATTTTTGTTAGAGGAAAAAACATAATGGCGGCTCCAAGATGGCGGACGAGATTTGTGTTTATGGTCCGATTCGACTCAAAATTGGTATGTGCGGGTTTTCGGGGTCGAAAATGATGATTTTTTTGTCAAAATTCATAAAATAAAAATGGCGGCTCTAAGATGGCGGACGATCTTTGTGACTATGGTCTGATTCTATTCAAAATTGGTATGTAGAGGTTTTCGGGGTCGGAGATTATGAATTTTCATTCAAATTTCACAAATTCAAGATGGTGGCTCCAAGATTGCAGACGAGTTTTGTAATTATGGTCCGATTCGATTCAAAATTGGTATGTGTGGGTTTTTGAGGTCGGAGATTATGAATTTTTTGTCAGAATTCATAAATTGAAGATGGCAGCTCCAGGATTGCGGACGAGTTAATCTTTAGATAGTCTCCTCATTGAAGAACTAGATAGTTCAGAACTTACAGAAACAAGGCCTCATAATGACGATGCATTAACAAAAATGTATAGATTAATGCGTACTTACTAAAAGGCACAAAATAAAATAATTAATAAAAAAAAATGCAAAGACAAGCTTTCATTCAAATGCGCTAAAAAGTAAATAAATAATTGCTCTCGATTTTATGAAATGTTTATAGATAGATAGATAGATATTTTATTTGACTACGTTATTTTTACATTTGTATCAGGTCATTGTTGTCAAATTCAGTATCAATTTACTGTTACTTATACTATACACCCAGATTTATAAACATAGTTCGTGAAAAATTCACAGTTAAAATATATACAGCTAATAGTGAAGATACTTGGAGATTAAAAATGAGTTGACACTCACTGGTTGGGAATGAGCATTCTAGTGTCAGCGTCATAGGGTGTAGCGATGTAGTCATCGATCGAATAAAAGCAGTGAGCAAGGAGATAGGATTTTATACATTTTTTAAATTCAATGTAGTTGAGCGATTTCACTACAGTCGGTAGTTTATTATAAAGGTTCACATCAAGCGAATTTTGTTTCGTGATACATAATTTGTGTCTATTTGGTCTTAGTTGCCTGGATGACCTTGTTTCATGATTGTGAACATCTGCATTTGTTCGGTAATTTTCTTTGTTATGAGCTATTTCCAGTAGTGTTTGGTCAATGTAAATACTCGGCACTGGCAAAATCCTATATTTAAGAAAGAGAGGCCGACAATGGTCTCGGTAGCCGCTTCCATCCAGTATTCTGATGGCCTTTTTCTGTAGCCGGAACACTCTAATCGCGTGATGAGTTTCCCAGAGAAAGTGCCGTAGTTAAGGTGCGAATGACATAATGAGTAATATGAAGTTAATAGACTGGTGGGGCTTAGTATCTTTTCAAAATGTCTTAATAAAATAGTTGTGAGGACAATTTTTACATAATTGATCAACATGTGCATTCCATTTGAGTTTGTCATCCAGGACTATACCTAACAGACTCACTGAAGCTTCAGAAGAAAGCCTATTGTGAGTGGAAATGATAATTTTTTGCGTCTTAGCCTGATTCAATTTTAGTTCATTTCTAGAGAACCATAGGTTTGCTTTTTCAAGTGCATTAACAGTGAGGTTATTCAGAGTATCTTTGTCTTTATGAGAATTCAGTAGTGTTGTGTCGTCAGCATAGCAGACGCATCCTGTGGGAGACATATAGTGGAAAATATCATTCAAATAGATGAGAAAAAGTAGAGGCCCTAGCACACTTCCCTGGGGAACTCCATGGGTGATATAACGATATTCTGACTTATTATGGTTGATGATAACTGATTGGGTTCTATTCTGTAAGTAAGATTCAATCAACTTTAGTGGAATACCTCTGATGCCATAAAAATTTAATTTGTCTAGAAGTTTATTATGTGAGACGCAATCGAAGGCCTTTGAAAGGTCACACAGGGTGACTTCCGTGTGTTCTCCTCTCTCTCTAAACCCTCGATTACGTCTGCAACAATCCTTCGAACTGCTTGTACTGTGGATCACTTTGTACGGAATCCGAATTGATTTGAATCCAGGGTATTATGCTTTTTGAAGAAGTTTATTAAGCGATCCTTTAAAATGATCTCGATTATTTTCCCGAAGATTGGGATCATAGATATTGGCCTGTAGTTGTCAGCCAAATCGGGATCTCCTCCTTTCAGGACTGGTATTACTTTGGTCACTTTTAGATTATCAGGAAACACTCCAGATTAGAAACATTGCTTGATCAATTCAGTCAAGGGTTCCAGAAGTAAATCTGACGTTCCTTTGATAATTTTAGCATTCAGGCAATATACATCAAAACAATGTGAATCTTTCAGTTTATTTATGGCTTCCTTCACTTCTTCATGGCTCACAGGTGATAAAAATAGAGGGTCTTTAGGTTTGGGTAAGTCTTTCAGGAAGTCTGTATCACAATGATTGGAGCTAGGTAGAGTTTTTATGACTTCTTTAGCAACATTTGTGAAGAAAATATTGAGTTCATCAGGATTTAGGTTAGATTTTTTTGATTCTACTCTTTTATTTCTCTCGTAGTTAATGAGTTTCCAACTGTCCCTTTGTTTGTTTCGCGAATTCTGAATGAATGAATCGTAGGATTTCTGTTTGGAAGCTACTAAGGATCTTTTATATTGTAATTTGTAGCAATCATATGCTGCCCTATCGTGAGGGTCGTTTGTTACGTCACAAATTAACTTTCTTGTAGATAGTGAGTCTCTCATCGTACGGAGATGTTCATTAAAGTAATTTACAGGGGATAGCATATTTGGTATCTTGCCCAAGATTTTTGGGTAACTAGCAAAGCGATTCTACAGGCCCTTTAGTCGGACGAAGCCTACACTGGAATTCTGGCATCAGGCACCCAGCGGGGCTTTTGTCTTCATGATATTTTGGAGAATCCCATTGATGTACGATACAAAATTCTTAATAATTTTACTCACAGCATGAGTGATCTCATTTCCAAACCAACACATGAAAGAGAGCTGTAGCAGTACACTGAAGAAAAATTGGATTTGCGTGAAGAACTCGGGAGAAGTCATAGAAACCTAAAAAAAAGATCGTACAGCACAAAATAGTAGTTTATGTAACAAGTACGCGAAAGCCATTTGCGTACGTGTTGCATACAATATATTTTAGTATAGGCTCTCCTAAGAATGTTTCATGTAGGAAGTATCCATGGAATAGGTAGCTTGTCATGAAGAACTTAGCAAGAACCATACAAAATGTAATAATGTATTTATCTGAAACCGAACTTTGAATAGTTACAATCTAATGTAGACCTTTTTGGTTCTATCGTCAATTGCAGATTCAGTGATCTAGTCCTTTTTGAGAATTTCATAATTCAATATAAATAAATTGACCTAACCTAACCTGCCCAACAAAAATGGAGTCCATATTATCCATCGTCAATAAGTGAAACTCTTCGACGTATTCTGAAGACTAAAACAATCATTTATAAATCATGAAATGTTGAAATTTCAATTGTGTCAATTCATCGATTCAATTTCATTCATTAAATGAGAACATATTCTCTTAATATTTCATCCCATTCGAAAACCTTGATATTTCCTAATTTTTTTTAATACGAAAACGTCCGAAGGTTCGAAGCGTTTCCTCGTGTACGATCCCCAACACTTGATGTCACATGACGGGCTTTCCTGACTCCTAATTGGCTACACCCAAGCTACACCAAACTCTGATTTTATGAATGAAATCAAAATTTTGAAACGATTTTACTATTTCATTCATGAATAGGGTTAGTGATTTCTCTTGTCCTCTACTACTCTTTGGCCATGGTGACAGTGACGAAACAGTCCCAGTGACAAAAATCCCCAGTGCGTACAGGCTCTAAGTTTTCTCATTCTTTTGATGACATGGTTATCATGATTTTCCCATCTCAGGTGCTGGTCCAATATATCTCCCAGATATTTCAATGTTTTGGTTTTCTCAATGATGGGACAACTGCATTTTGCATGAGGTTGGGGTCAGTTTTCTTTGTGGATACGAATATTGTGCATATCTATATTGAGACTAAGTAGATTAAGGTTCAACCATTAGTGAATTTTACTCAGATCACTTTCCCTTTATACCATTAATATGAAAACTGCTATTTATATATATATATATATATATATATATATATATATATATATATATATATATATATATATATTGTAATGTAATGAGACATGTATAAATATAAATTGTTTTTATATAATGAAGATAGCTAATAATTTTTGCTATTCTTTGTGAGCCAAATTGATATGATATAGATAGATATTTTCGCCCTGTATATGTATTGTATGCTGTAATAATAATTGCTAGCGAACGTCACTGTTCTCTCGTCACGCTGCTGCCAATTGTTATCACTTTTCTCACCACGGCTAAGCAACAGTTGGTACGCCTCTTATCTCAGATAGCCGGTTCAGGCAATAGAGCCACTAGCCACTGCTTGATGTGTCAGATCTCTATTTATTCAATGGTCATAAATATGATTGTTGATCATTATAGAAAACAAACAACAAAGTATCAAAAAGCAATTATTTCCTTTATTCAGGAAGACTTAAGTTTACCTGGCCTACGAGAAATAACTTATTCTAATGTGAATCTACATATATTCACGGATAATCATAAAAATCAAATCATGGATAGATAGACAGAACCTCACTTTTTCCTTGAGAGTGAAGTTTTCTTTTATCGTTCAAAATAAAGTGAAATAAAGTTCTTCAGATGTGAGATACGTTATTTGTGAAATTGTTCAGGACCGGATGTGCACTATAAAAGTTTTATACCTGGCTGGAACTATAGGTGTTCAAGTTATACCCTGAAACTGGATCCAATCGCTATCAGGAACTCCAATACCATAAATCAGGAACCATACAGATGCAGAAATCAGCTTTGGATACTTGGATATATTGTATAATTAAGGTAATATTGGTTTTATTCTTCTAATGTTGGAGTTATTCCATTTTCCTTTCTCCCAAAATGTTGCGTGGCATCCGCTTGTGAATTTATTTTCGATCTCCTTGTGGCTTTGTTTGTTGTCACCTAGCTACCAATTTTCCTTCTTCTTTTTCATTTGAATTTTTGAATTCGCGACCACATTGTCACATTTCACTGTTTGGGTTCATCTTATATAATTTATATATACAACTATTTTTCCATTCTTATTACTATGTACAAATTTCAATAATAATTGCTTATGACACCACCCCGTTGTTATTCTCCCACAATTTCCAATTTTACATATGACCATCTGTTCCCTGATTGGCTATTGTCATCAAGAAGTTTGCATATAGTGAGAGATAAGTGCCATGTGAAGTGGAATGAATAGAAAAAATCGAATTTAAACGGTTTTCTTCACATAAAAGATTCAATATAAAATTGAACCAGAGAAAGGTAGATCTCAGGTGAAAAACAACTACTTTCCTGGCAAATACCACGCAGAACGTTGAATGATATTCACCTGAAAATCCATGCATACTTCCATAAAATATCAATGGACATTGAATGCAAATGTTTCTTTCTGATAAGCTCGATTATGTTTAATTTAAGTCGTGTTCACCTAACAATCCGCATACCGGTTTCAGGCTTCTTGGCCCTCATCAGTACGGAGTAGTCAACCAGCCAAAGTCAAGAACTCTGGCTGAAGTGAGACACAACGTAAACAAACCATCATCGATCTTGTAACACCTATAGGTACGCCGGAAAAGATAAACTTTTAACTGGCGGTACCTAGTGACAGAAAGAAACACTCGAAAATCTCCACCTCGATAGGTTTCTAAATAAAGATACCTTCTCAGTAGGAGTGGCAAGCCCGTCTAGCATATAGTGAGAGATAAGTGCCATGTGAAGTGGAATGAATAGAAAAATCGAATTTAAACGGTTTTCTTCACATAAAGATTCAATATAAAATTGAACCAGAGAAAGGTAGATCTCAGGTGAAAAACAACTACTTTCTGGCAAATACCACGCAGAACGTTGAATGATATTCACCTGAAAATCCATGCATACTTCCATAAAATATCAATGGACATTGAATGCAAATGTTTCTTTCTGATAAGCTCGATTATGTTTAATTTAAGTCGTGTTCACCTAACAATCCGCATACCGGTTTCAGGCTTCTGGCCTCATCAGTACGGAGTAGTCAACCAGCCAAAGTCAAAGAACTCTGGCTGAAGTGAGACACAACGTAAACAAACCATCATCGATCTTGTAACACCTATAGGTACGCCGGAAAGATAAACTTTAACTGGCGGTACCTAGTGACAGAAAGAAACACTCGAAAATCTCCCACCTCGATAGGTTTCTAAATAAAGATACCTTCTCGTAGGATGGCAAGCCCGTCTAGCATATAGTGAGAGATAAGTGCCATGTGAAGTGGAATGAATAGAAAAATCGAATTTAAACGGTTTCTTCACATAAAAGATTCAATATAAAATTGAACCAGAGAAAGGTAGATCTCAGGTGAAAAACAACTACTTTCCTGGCAAATACCACGCAGAACGTTGAATGATATTCACCTGAAAATCCATGCATACTTCCATAAAATATCAATGGACATTGAATGCAAATGTTTCTTTCTGATAAGCTCGATTATGTTTAATTTAAGTCGTGTTCACCTAACAATCCGCATACCGGTTTCAGGCTTCTTGGCCTCATCAGTACGGTAGTCAACCAGCCAAAAGTCAAAGAACTCTGGCTGAAGTGAGACACAACGTAAACAAACCATCATCGATCTTGTAACACCTATAGGTACGCCGGAAAGATAAACTTTAACTGGCGGTACCTAGTGACAGAAAGAAACACTCGAAATCTCCCACCTCGATAGGTTTCTAAATAAAGATACCTTCTCAGTAGGATGGCAAGCCCGTCTAGCATATAGTGAGAGATAAGTGCCATGTGAAGTGGAATGAATAGAAAAATCGAATTTAAACGGTTTTCTTCACATAAAGATTCAATATAAAATTGAACCGAGAAAGGTAGATCTCAGGTGAAAAACAACTACTTTCCTGGCAAATACCACGCAGAACGTTGAATGATATTCACCTGAAAATCCATGCATACTTCCATAAAATATCAATGGACATTGAATGCAAATGTTTCTTTCTGATAAGCTCGAGTTATGTTTAATTTATAGTCGATGGAGTTTACTCGAATGTTTCTTCTGTCACTAGGTACCGCCAGTAAAGTTTAGGCTTCGGCCGTCACTCATAGAGTTTAACAGCCAAGTCGAAGGTAACTTGTTACGTGATGTCACAACTTAACACCATCATCGATCTTTGACTAACTGTGACTCTCGTACGATGAAAGAACCTAAACGTATGCGGATGTAGTGACAGACTAGAATAAAAAATCGACTTTCAAAGAAATTTCTTCAACCATGATATTTAAATACAGGATTTTCAGGTGAAACATAACGTTCTGCAATCCAGTAGTTGTTTACCTGAGATAATCCATGCTATATTGAATCAATTAAGACAATTCGATAAATGTTTCTTCAGATAAGCCGTTATTCTAATATTAAGTTGTTACCTGAAGAATCGACATAGGTGAACTTCTGGCTTTTTCTGTACGAGGTACCAGCAAAGTAACTTGGCGAATAGATCACAAGAATCCATGCATGACTTTAAACTATTCAGCCGAGTACTTGAATGCATTCTCTACTGATAGAACTGCTCGATTAGGTTAATTAACATATCGGCTTATCAGAAGAATTTGCATAGCCATTGATATTATAGGAAGATCATGGCCTTCGAGGGAATATCACAACGTTCTGCGTGAGTATAATTGCAAGAAGAGTTGATTTCAGGAACACCTTTCTCTGGTTAATTTTAATTGAATCTATGTAGAAAACCGAAACTTCGAATTCTGACATTCCACTCATGGCTATCTCCTATATGCTAAGACGGGCTTGCCCTCCTACTGGAAGGAATCTTTTATTTAGAAACCTATCGAGGTGGGAGATTTTCGAGTGTTTCTTTCTGTACTAGGTACCGCCGTTAAAGTTTATCTTTTCCGGGTACCTATAGGTTTACAAGATCGATGATGGTTTGTTTACGTTGTTCTCACTTCAGCCAGAGTTCTTTGGACTTTGGCTGGTTGACTCTCGTACTGTGAGGCCAGAGCCTGAAACCGGTATGCGTTGTAGGTGAACACGACTAAATTAAACATAATCGAGCTTATCGAAGAAACATTTGCATCAATGTCCATTGATATTTATGGTATGCATGGATTTTCAGGTGAATATCATTCAACGTTCTGCGTGTATTCCAGGAAAGTAGTTGTTTTCACTGAATCTACCTTTCTCGGTTCAATTTATATTGAATCCTATTGAAAAACCGTTTAATTCGATTTCATTCATTCCACTTCATGGCACTTACTCTCACTATATCTAGACGGCTGCACTCCTACTGAGAAGGTATCTTTATTTAGAAACCTATCGAGGTGGGAGATTTTCGAGTGTTCTTTCTGTCACTGGTACCGCCAGTTAAAGTTTATCTTTCCGGCGTACTATAGGTGTTACAAGATCGATGATGGTTTGTTTACGTTGTGTCTCACTTCACCAGAGTTCTTTGGACTTTGGCTGGTTGACTACTCGTACTGATGAGGCCAGAAGCCTGAAACCGGTATGCGGATTGTTAGGTGACACGACTAAATTAAACATAATCGAGCTTATCAGAAAAACATTTGCATTCAATGTCCATTGATATTTTATGGAAGTATGCATGGATTTTCAGGTGAATATCATTCAACGTTCTGCGTGGTATTTGCCAGGAAAGTAGTTGTTTTCACCTGAGATCTACCTTTCTCTGGTTCAATTTTATATTGAATCTTTATGTAGAAAACCGTTTAAATTCGATTTTTCTATTCATTCCACTTCACATGGCACTTATCTCTCACTATATGCTAGACGGGC
The DNA here is from genome assembly GCA_018342105.1 of Gonioctena quinquepunctata. Lineage (NCBI taxonomy): Eukaryota > Metazoa > Arthropoda > Insecta > Coleoptera > Chrysomelidae > Gonioctena > Gonioctena quinquepunctata. The sequence goes on along the minus strand of JAFIRS010001561.1, from coordinate 323,258 downwards.
TTGCCACTCTACTGAGAAGGTATCTTTTATTTAGAAACCTATCGAGGTGGAGATTTTCGGAGTGTTTCTTTCTGTCACTAGGTACCGCCAGTTAAAGTTTATCTTTTCCGGCGTACCTATAGGTGTTACAAGATCGATGATGGTTTGTTTACGTTGTGTCTCCTTCAGCCAAGTTCTTTGGACTTTTGGCTGGTTGACTACTCGTACTGATGAGGGCCAAGCCTGAAACCGGTATGCGGATTGTTAGGTGAACACGACTTAAATTAAACATAATCGAGCTTATCAGAAAAACATTTGCATTCAATGTCCATTGATATTTTATGGAAGTATGCATAGGATTTTCAGGTGAATATCATTCAACGTTCTGCGTGGTATTTGCCGGAAGTAGTTGTTTTCACCTGAGATCTACCTTTCTCTGGTTCAATTTTATATTGAATCTTTTATGTAAGAAAACCGTTTAAATTCGATTTTTCTATTCATTCCACTTCACATGGCACTTATCTCTCACTATATGCTAGACGGGCTTGCCATCTACTGAGAAGGTATCTTTATTTAGAAACCTATCGAGGGTGGGAGATTTTCGAGTGTTTCTTTCTGTCACTAGGTACCGCCAGTTAAAGTTTATCTTTTCCGGCGTACCTATAGGTGTTACAAGATCGATGATGGTTTGTTTACGTTGTGTCTCACTTCAGCCAGAGTTCTTTGGACTTTTGGCTGGTTGACTACTCCGTACTGATGAGGGCCAAAGCCTGAAACCGGTATGCGGATTGTTAGGTGAACACGACTTAAATTAAACATAATCGAGCTTATCAGAAAGAAACATTTGCATTCAATGTCCATTGATATTTTATGGAAGTATGCATGGATTTTCAGGTGAATATCATTCAACGTTCTGCGTGGTATTTGCCAGGAAAGTAGTTGTTTTCACCTGAGATCTACCTTTCTCTGGTTCAATTTTATATTGAATCTTTTATGTGAAGAAAACCGTTTAAATTCGATTTTTCTATTCATTCCACTTCACATGGCACTTATCTCTCACTATATGCTAGACGGGCTTGCCACTCCTACTGAGAAGGTATCTTTTATTTAGAAACCTATCGAGGTGGAGATTTTCGAGTGTTTCTTTCTGTCACTAGGTACCGCCAGTTAAAGTTTATCTTTTCCGGCGTACCTATAGGTGTTACAAGATCGATGATGGTTTGTTTACGTTGTGTCTCACTTCAGCCAGAGTTCTTTGGACTTTTGGCTGGTTGACTACTCCGTACTGATGAGGGCCAAGAAGCCTGAAACCGGTATGCGGATTGTTAGGTGAACACGACTTAAATTAAACATAATCGAGCTTATCAGAAAGAAACATTTGCATTCAATGTCCATTGATATTTTATGGAAGTATGCATGGATTTTCAGGTGAATATCATTCAACGTTCTGCGTGGTATTTGCCAGGAAAGTAGTTGTTTTCACCTGAGATCTACCTTTCTCTGGTTCAATTTTATATTGAATCTTTTATGTGAAGAAAACCGTTTAAATTCGATTTTTCTATTCATTCCACTTCACATGGCACTTATCTCTCACTATATGCTAGACGGGCTTGCCACTCCTACTGAGAAGGTATCTTTTATTTAGAAACCTATCGAGGTGGGAGATTTTCGGAGTGTTTCTTTCTGTCACTAGGTACCGCCAGTTAAAGTTTATCTTTTCCGGCGTACCTATAGGTGTTACAAGATCGATGATGGTTTGTTTACGTTGTGTCTCACTTCAGCCAGAGTTCTTTGGACTTTTGGCTGGTTGACTACTCCGTACTGATGAGGGCCAAGAAGCCTGAAACCGGTATGCGGATTGTTAGGTGAACACGACTTAAATTAAACATAATCGAGCTTATCAGAAAGAAACATTTGCATTCAATGTCCATTGATATTTTATGGAAGTATGCATGGATTTTCAGGTGAATATCATTCAACGTTCTGCGTGGTATTTGCCAGGAAAGTAGTTGTTTTTCACCTGAGATCTACCTTTCTCTGGTTCAATTTTATATTGAATCTTTTATGTGAAGAAAACCGTTTAAATTCGATTTTTCTTCATTATGACATTGTATGAAATTGATTGTGTTATAGTATTTTGACATTTTTATCTATCCATATCATACATACAAGGCATACAAAGTAAATAGAATTTCAAAAGTTATTCAAAAAAACAATCTTTTGAAATTAATAACTATTTAGTAATTATTCTTTTTGTGGGTTTTTTCTTTTTAAAATTTATAACTGGTTTTTCATAACATAACAATATATATATATATATATATATATATAAAAGGAATATTATTTGGCACTAAGACTGTAGAGGAACGCCTATGCGGACTTTTTTGAGTTCACTCAAATGAACATCAATTTTAATCTGCTGATAAAGATTTGAAGTAATTTCGCATAATATCTAGAGCTGGACCTCGAACACCTACATCAGCCAGCTTTTCTAATATAATATCATGTGAAACAATATCAAATGCCTTTGCTAAATCAAGAAATTCTGCAAGGCATTTTTTTATTTAAGATTAAGGTTCACGTCCTGTGCATTTATTTCACATTCTCTGTGCATTTATTTTTTTGAAATCCTTACTGAGGTTATATTGTGTTTTTCGAAGGTTGTTAGCCTATCCTTCAGGCATTGCTAAAATATTTTAGCGAAATCACTTATCACCGATATAGGTCTGTAATTATTCAATTGTTGGGAGTTTCCCGATTTATGAATGGAGTAACGATACTTTGTTTCCATTGCCTTGGTAATATTTCCTTTTTGAAAGTTAAATTGATGATATGAACTAGTGGATGACTTATGTGAAGATGACCATTTTTGATAACCTTCGATGATATTATATCTCGACCAGGGGAGCAGTTGTTTTTCAACTTCAACTAGATAGATTGTTTTTCTGCACTTCTTTTTGAAAATGGTCTAGTTTGTTAATATTTTTTGCCATTGTCTCTCCAATACTGACAAAAAAAATCATTGAGAATGTCTACTTTATCCACATTTTCAATTATTTCCATTCCTTCTGGATTGAATATTGTTAAACTAATAATCAGTTTTTTTTGGAGAAGATGAGTTTGAGGCTTCTTTTATGACTTCCCTTGTCATAGAAACCATATCATAACCTTCTCGGACAACATTTTCAGCAACTAAACATCTAGTGAGCCCTCAATTTAGGAAGTCTTCGTGTTTATAGCATACCAGCTGTGGATGAAATGTATTGCATTTCATCTTTTATTAGCATATAAAACACTCACACTTCGTGTTTTATATGGCTAAACACTCATACAATAAATAACAGTTATAAACGCATTCTTGCAATATACTCACTGTGGATGCAACGTATAGGCAGGATGCGTAAATCAGTAAAGATGCGAGCACCTGTATCAGTAAGACATACGTGAACATGCGTTCCATCTCATCCCGAACCCTAAAAAAGAGTCAGAGCTGTATCTAATCAGAAAAAGCAATTGATCAAATTGTATCAAAAACAAGAAGGCTACATTTTGTTATTTTTCTCGCTGCAGTGAACGTGGCAGGAGTAAAACAGTTAATTCTCAGAATAGTCCAATCTGTGGGGGTTCTTGTCCTACAAAAGGTGGGGTAGAAATGATTTTTATATCCCAAACTCGATGGCCTATTAGACGTTTCTGAAGAACAAGACACAGGATTATTTACAAAATTTGGTTTCTTGGGTATTTAGTTTTGCTCTATCGATCTAGAACCCTGTATATTATTGCATTTTTCGTTTTGCTATTGCTTTACGATCATTTTTGTATGATACTTTTCTATACCAATCTCAAGCGGTTTTCGAGAAATTCATCGACTTTATTATTTTTTGTGCAAAACATAGCTTCAATTAAATGTTTATTACTGCGGTATTTGGACTCGTACAAAGCTGAAATTTTGGGTGTAGTTAACCTATATTCTGTGCATTAGTTATGTCTGAGAGAATTCGTTCTCCATTATACAGGGTCGTTAAAAATTTGTGCTTTTTTCGATAGATACAAAAATGGTGAAAATTATATTTTTTTGAATGGAACACCCTGCATATTATTGAATACCCTGAAAGACGATTAAATTTCCTTTTATATATCATGATTCTGTACCTAAATAGTCCGAAATAAAAGCAAGTTTCTATAAAAAGCTGATTATTTTGCCATATTTTGTATTAAATGTCATGGAATACGTCATTATGAAAATTCAACAATTAGTGCATTAATAATGAAACGTTTGCGAGTTCATCACCAAAAATTGTCAGTAAGATTGTTTGAAAGAATTAATCATAACTATAGAGAGTGTTGTTAATCAAAATATGATTAACGTAGAAGATATTACTAAGAGCGGCTTTAGCATACTTCTACACCCTGTGAGATTGTGGAACGTGGGTTGTTCATTTGTAATGAAAATTTACAGACCTTTTTACCTCAGATTCAGATGAAATAATGCACTGGAAGGTGTAATAATGAATAAATATAATAAAACAAATACAGTCATGGTCATACAAACAGAAGTCAATTAAAAAAAAAGATAAAAGGATTATAGATGAATTTTAACCTAGTTAATTTCTGACTTCAAATCTTCAATCCTTAATCTTCTACTTATTCTATATATTTCTCATTTGTACTATCAAAGAAGGCATTTCGCCTACCCCTGTATGAGATAAGGATTAAACTTAAATTTTTAATGAAATACGGACTAGAAGTGCCATCCTTCCAAACATAAAACTATACAATGTACTTACTCATAAATTCAAGGAACCGCTTGCACACCTTTTTTGAATTATTTGCGTAGACATTTTCATTCAGCTCTCATTTTTCAAGAAGATGTTTTATCCCGTTGAGATTATTTATTTTCGCACTTTGAATCCCTCTCGTTCTTTTCTCCGGAATTTAAATAGATTTTATGATTTGGACGTATTGACTATACTTGATTTATTAATGTTGCACTGATATATATATATATATATATATATATATATATATATATATATATATATATATATGTAAAAGACTTTGATCCCATATTGGTAGAACTGACTCGATATAGTTGATTTCTGCATGATAATTAGGATATTTCGCACTGAGAATGAGCTTGATGGTGCATCAGCTTTGACTACATTATTTACAAACTTGAGATACTGGTCTAGTCTGAATTCGTACTATTTCGATCTGGTTACTTGTATATTTTTCTTCACTTAGTTCGACATTGAATAAAAATATATAGGTGAGAGTTCTCTCTGAATTATAAACTCAGTCGCTCGCGGAACTTGAATGGAGAATAAGAGAGTTGGTCATATTCAACTTTATTTATGTATAGTCTACTCCCTTCTCTCCTTTGATTTGAAAAGCCGCCATACTATGTTAAGGTAATAGGTAATTAATTTTGATTTTATGTAACCCCTTAAGTTCCTTTCATTCCTTCCGCTATCACCGCGCTTATTATGGTTTCAGAAAAGCCGACGGTGACATATGGATGGCCATGTGTCAATCACCTACAGGAATCTTTGATGTATTCACTGAATCACTGACGGAATTGATGACAAAAACATTAGATTCCAAATCTAATGCTTTAAAATTTTTTTGTGGGGACTTCAATGTCAAATTTGACGATCCCAATTGTCGAGAAGCAAACTCTTTGGAGAATTTATTTCTATCATTTGGACTTCATAAAACAATTCATGAATACACACGTATTCAAAATAACCACAAATCCACAATTGATAATATTTTCAGCAGTGTAGATCCCAACGCAATTGATGCAGATGTTATTTATAGTGATATTTCAGACCATTTCATGCAGATTATTTCTCTATATTTAGAAATTAAGGAACAAAATGAGCCAATAGTATATAAACGTTTTTTCAACAAACAGGAAAATATAAATAAATTCCAAAATGAACTCTCAAATATCGAATGGCCTTGTATACAGATCAATGACTCTTTTCAAAATAAATTTAACAGTTTTCTTAATACTTTTATGGAAAACTTTCTATACTGTTTTCCTTTAGAAAAATATTCAGCAAAAAAGAATAAGAGGGGGAAACCTTGGTTGTCTCCGGAAATAATTAATGAAGGTCGCTTATTGAGAAGTAAATTTAGAGAATATAAGATCTCCCAGAATGAAAATATTCATCACGAATATAAGAATCGGAAACGAGAACATGCTAAGAGAATTGCTGAATCTAAAAGAGCCTATAACAACAGTCTGTTTATGACATCAAATAATAAATCAAAAACGTCGTGGCAAATAATAAAAAATGAAATAAATACAAGGTCCCTTTTTTATTGACGATACGAACAAACAACTTTGCAATCCAAATGAGATTGCTGAAAGTTTTAATAATTTTTCAATCAACTCGATGAAAAAGCTAACGGAAAATATGCCCGCACCTGAAATTTCCAATGCTAGAATAAATGTTCAATCACTTTTTTAGCACCATACACAGAGGAGGAGGTATATCACATTATAATAGCAATAACAAAAAAAAATTCCTCCGGTTCTGATAATATACCATGCTCTTTATTAAAACATGTGGCAACTTATATCGCTAGTCCTCTTACTCAGCTTATTAATGATTCATTTTCAGAAGGAAGTTTCCCTGATATTTTAAAAATGGCAATCATTCAACCAATTCATAAAAAAGGGGACGTTCACGATATCTCTAATTATAGGGGGGTGGCATTGTTATCAGTATTCTCCAAAGTTTTTGAAAAAGCATTCTACCAGAGACTGGTGACATTTCTTGATAATAATACATTTTTCAGTCCCTTTCAATTCGGTTTTAGAAGGGGAATGTCTACCAATCAAGCAATCATAGGACTGTATAATGAAGTTCTTCAAAACGTAGATAAAAGTAGGTTTGCAGCCTGTCTTTTTTTCGATTTACAGAGAGCATTCGAAGTAATTAACATCGAACTCCTACTTCAAAAGTTGGAAAGCTATGGGATACGAGGAAATGCTTTACAGTGGCTTGAGGGATTTCTATCAAATCGTACGCAACGTGTTAGATTACGACTTAACGATATTTCGTATTACTCTGAAGTAGAAGCGGTAAGCAGCGGCGTCCCTCAGGGGAGTTTGCTGGGGCCTCTGTTATTTATAATTTTTGTAAATGATATAACATACAAAAACATGTCTGGAACTCACATATCGTTATACGCAGATGACACTTCTGTTGCCTGCTCTGGGGAATCACTAGCAAATCTGAACAGCACATGTACTGAGGCCGCAAATTATATCAATAATTATTGTCAAAAGAACAACCTTATATTGAATCAAAGCAAGACTGAATTAATCATGTTCTCCTTGAAGGATTTAAATAAAAGTTTTATAATAAAATTACATGATGAATCTATTGAACAAAAGCAAGTAGTAAAATACTTGGGAGTCTTAATAGACTCTAAACTTTCATGGACGTATCAAATCGATAACGTTCTAAAAAGATTAGCGAGACATTGTTTTGTAATCTGGCAACTTCGATCAAGAATTGATCACAATCTCTTGAAATTGTACTATTATTCATACGTTTATTCAACCATGAATAATGGGATTCTAGCCTGGGGCAACAGTTCTAGGTCTAATGAAGTTTTTATTCAACAGAAAAAGATTGTACGTAACATGATGTTCAAACCCAGGACGTTTTCCTGTCGCCAATTGTTTAAACAACTTGAGCTTCTAACGTTCCCTTCTCTCTTCATTTATAATTGCATACTATATATAAAAAATAACCCAGCTATTCTCAACCAGTCTCGTGAAAATAATGTACACAACTTAAGGCAAAACTTCAATATCAATATACCATCCCATCGTTTGTCAACTGTGGCTAACAGTCCGTTGGTTTTGCCGATCAAATTATACAATCACTTACCCACTAGGCTTAAAATATTATCAAATGTGAACAAATTCAAATATGAAGTTCAAAAACTCTTAGTTAACGGGTCTTTTTATTCGGTTCCGGAATATATGTGTTGTAACCTGGTATAACCACCTACTCATGTACACTTTTATACAATGTCCTTTATATACTTCTTTATACACTGTTCTTTATACACTGTTTTTTGTCTCTACACTCTGTTTTTTATATACATTAGCATTTATTATATATTATATTTTATATTATAATATTATATATTTGTATTCTGTAATGATTATTGTTTTTCAACAGATTATTTAAAATTGACCTGACAATATCCTATACTTATGTATGTATAAGTCTGATTGGAAATAAAGAAATTGAATTGAATAGCTGCCCACGAATTTATGTGCATCTGATTTATTCCTTTCTTTGAGATTGTCTGCAAGCAGTTACGATTTAATTTAATGTGAAGCGAGGAATTTCTTATGTGTGAAGTCGCCGCTTAAGGTGATTCATCTGTTGAGACGTACTATAAAATCAGTTAGGAATGTCTGAAAATATAATTATTGATTCTTTTGGGTGTGCCGGTGCAAGTGATAGAGACTTGATCATTTTTATTTCATTCTATGAGATATTGTATTAGAGCTAAGCATGACACGAAGTTTTGATGAAATTGTTTATCTTCATGGTCAATTTGATCAAATTATAGCGAGATCATGCAGAAGGTTCACTCCGGTAGGGACAAACATTACCTAATTCACATTAAAATACATATAAAAATAAGCATCGAAAAAATGTTTTTGTTAGAAGACGACTTTCCAGGAGCCAAATTAAAATTTGCAAATGTGAAGGATAATAATCTAGCAACTTTGCCTTGCTTGTCGAAATCTTAAAATTTCCGAAAAAAAAAAGAATTAATCGGCAGGTCAGTACGCAAGGTTTATTGTTATGCAGTGGTATTTTTTAACTCTGATATCAGACGTTTAAAATAATTATAAATTTAAATTGATTTCAGAAAAATGAGTCAAATATATTTGGTAATTAAGATAAATTTAATACATGATAGTGAATATGATTCAGTAACCAATAGAGGTTATATGTTTTTGTATTCAATGTTTTTTGACTGTAAATTAATTAGCTATTTATTTTTCATTTTTTTGATTATCTTTTATAATATTTGTAACTACCTAGGTAAATTATGACTTTCAGTTATTAGGTTTACCATTTAGTCTCCTTCTTCATAGGTCATTTTCAGGCACTCACAATGCCTGCTCCTTTTTACCAGCTTAAACTACAAACACCAAATCACTCATTTTCGGTACAACTTTGCACAAAATGCAGCCGTTTCATCGAAAAAATACTCCTTTTTCAACAGTTAAACCTAACGTAACTTTTCACATTTACTAAATTTCATCTGTCGAAGGTGAAAAGTTAGGTTATTTGTAACTGTAACATTTTTAGGCACCTTTTTCGAAGAAGGAGAAAGTCAATATATCTCGGAAACGGTATGAGACCGCCGTGTTTTTCTTTCGGATTCTTGTTCAGGGGGCAAAAACACGTAAGAAAAGTCAAGATCAATTTTCAGGGAGCATGAGCATTATTTTAAATAATTCAACTGTATCACTTAAATAACACTATCTTAAATGGAGAAGGTTTGATGTTTGTCCCTACCACAAGTGCTGCCTCTGGTGACAATTTTGCCACATATTCTCAGGAAAAAAGCTCATTGAATAGCATATTCGATGTTTTACGAAATCTCCGCACAAAGTGAAAAGTAATTATAGGTACATACGTTAGTAACACTTTCAGATGTTTGGTGGAATGAGTGAGCTGTCTATACATTTCCTCTTCCAGATCCGGATTATCCACGTCATGTAATATGGCGTAATCTTCTGGAAGGTCGAGGTTTTTCAGGCTCCTTTGCCTGATGGTCTTGAATACATCACCGATGATGAGCAATTGAGTTTTGAGACAATTTAGCAGGCCAGCGATTAATGCGTCGATAACTGGAAGTGTTAGTTCGGAATCAGTTGGGTCCTAATATTCTTTGAAAACTATTCGGATATGCAACTAGTATACCGGGCGATACGCCCCCCAAATTGTCTATGGTTTTGAAGATACAGGTTTCAAATTTGTCATGTCGCTACGGTACTTGAATACGTTTCTTTTGACATCACAACTTTGTATGGAGCAAGTCCGAATGCCAAATAAAAAAAACACTCAAACTTTTATTTTTCATATGACATTCTGAACAGTTTTGGAAAGAGAATTGTTGTAACTGTTACCGTTGAAAATTCAAATATGACATAACTTCTGGGGATTTTAGCCAGTGTTAAATGTGATTCGGGAAATATGCCCATCAAAAATCATTCGTGCTAGAAGATTTTATCACTTATAATTGCACGAGAGGTTTGTATTTTATCGGGTAAATTTGGGTTGTTCAATGAGAAACTGTTGCCTAGCAATTAGACGAGGAAAACTGTCAACTAATAAAAACGCGACACCGAAGGTGGAACGTTTTTAGGTTGACAGTTTTTCGAGTCAAATTGCTAAAGGAAATAGTTTAGAATTTGAACAACACAAATTTACCCGATATCAATACAAACATGAAAAAAACACTCAAACTTTTATTTTTCATATGATATTCTGAACAGCTTTGGAACGAGAATTGTTGTAAATGTTACCGTTGAAAATTCAAATATGACATAACTTCTGGGGATTTTAGCCAGTGTTAAATGTGATTCGGGAAATATGCCCATCAAATATCATTCGTGCTAGAAGATTTTATCGCATTTAAAAAAAATCCTCGAAAAATAAATTTGTGGTTGGTGTTTTTGACCAGTTTCAATTACCAACCCGCAAGTGTATATTAAAGAAAGATGGATCATTGCTTTCCTGGTGACAGAGAGATATAATATTTCTTACTTGAGTGTACAATACTTTGTCCCACCATTCCTATGTCCATAAAGAGGGATGCTAGAGAACATTGCCATTTGTATTCGGTGGGGAACGGGATATAGTAATTGAAAGACAAGAAGTCGTTGCAGGTTTTGTTGGTGTGTTCGAAGGTGTTTCCTTTCAATCCGAGATTCAAATTAATCTGATTGGATATGTCCGCAAAAAAGGCGGATATCGTATACATAAACAGAAGCTGAAAAATTACCAAACAAGATACATTATACTATATATGAACTGCGAATAGCTCTATTGATAGAAAAGTGCCACAATAATAAATCATTGTTTACCATTTTTATGGGTTAATATATAAAGAATAGTTATTTAATCAACTGGTGTATTAAAGGTGGCGATTAATGATCAAGATATTTCAACGCGAGAGCGAAGCAGTGATAGTGACCATCCAGCTGAAATTTATGACGCCGCCGATGCAGCGACTTTAAATTTATTACCAGAAAAATCCCGGCAAATTTATCTAAAACAGTATGAGATTTTTATGGAATAGTGCAACCTACATAATACTAAAATTTGAGAGAAGTATTTCTGGGATTTTTTCTGGAAAAGGCCAATGTTTCACAAACGTTATGGTCCACATACTCGATGTTGAAATCTACAATTGTGGTCAAAAATAACATTGATATCAGCAAGTTTTCAAAACTGAATACTATTTAAAAAAAGCAAAATGTGAGTTACGAAGCGAAAAAGTCGGCAGATGTAAATACATTCCTAACAGAAGCTCCAGATGAGAGCTATATGTAATGTGGAAGGTAAAAAATCGTAATATTTTTAAAGTTCATTCTTGTAGTAGGTATTTCTAGGTGTGTTCGATAATTGTATTGACTGGTGCTTGTAGGCGAAATAAACTAAGACTAATGTCGGTAAATAAATGTTTAGTCGTTGTGCTCAAAATAGCTGTTTGACTTTTCTTACGTGTTTTTGCCTCGTGAACACGAACCCGAAAGAAAAACGCGGCGGTCTCATACCGCTTCCGAGTTATAATGACTTTCTCCTTCTTCAGGAGGCCATTTTTAGGCACTGTTTTCGCGCGCAAAAATAACTCACAATGACTCCCTCTTTCAAAAGGCATAAACTGCGAACCCTAAATCACTCATTCACGGCAGAATTTGGTACAAAAAACAGCCGGTTCTATCAAAAAAGTCCTCCTTCTTCAACACGTACATCCTGACCTCTAGCATCTAACTCAGATTGAGGTTAGGTTGTTGTCGATGATGCGAGGAGAGGCTAAAATGTACGTGTTGAAGAAAGGGGATTTTTTCGGTAGAATCGACTGTATTTTGTGCCAAATTGTGCCGAGAATGAGTGATATAATGCTCGTAGTTTATGCTCTTTGAACGAAGGAGGCACTTTGATTGATTTTTGTGCAAGAAAACGGCGCTTGAAGATTACGTTTTGAAACTCGGAAACGGTATGAGACCGCCGCGTTTTTCTACTACAACTAGTCAAAGTAAAATAAAATAAAAGATAAAACATATTCAATTTACTTCTTATTTTGTATGGCTTCTTATTTTATTTTATTTCTGTACAAAACTTGTTATGGATGTTGTTAAGTTTTAACTTTTTAAATGACTTTATTTTATTTTACGTGCTGTATAAACTGACTTCAAGTGTTTTTGTCTCCTGAATACGAATTAGAAAGAACCTAATTTTCAAGCATCTTTTTCTCGCTCAAAAATCACTCGAAATGCCTCCTTCTTTCAAACAGTGTAAACTACAAACATTAAATCACTCATTTTCCGCAAAACTTGGCACAACATACATCTGATTCTATCGAAAAAAAAAAACTCCTTGTTCAACACGTACATTCTAACCTCTCCTCGTATCATCAACAAGCAACAACCAACCTCAATCTGAGCCAGTTGTTAGAGGTTAGGAAAGGATTTTTTCGATAGAACCGACTGTAATCTGTGCCAAATTTTACCGAAAATGAGTGATATAGTGTTTGAATTTATGCTAATTGAAAAAAAAAGGCATTTTGATGATTTTTTCGCGAGAAAACAGTGCTTGAAATGTGTTCTAGAATAAAGAAGGATCTATAACTCCGAAACAATATGAGACCGCCGCGTTTTTCTTTCGGATTCGTGTTCAGGAGGCACAAACACGTAAGAAAAGCTATTTTCAGGGAGCATGAGCACGACACCTAAACATTTACCTAAATGTCTATAAATGATATTCAAGACAAAGGAAACGTGTTAGTTATCACAATTCTGGAGACAAAAACTGGTAAAAAAGAGTATTGATGAAATAATATAAGTGCCCTACAGCTCATTTGAAAATACTTTTACGACCTTTCAATGTACGTTATCGAAAGTTATTAATCAATTATCGTCATGGAAAGTGTTCATCACAAGTTGTTGGTGTTCATAAAAAAAACTCGATCTAGATAGCTTTGCAGCTCAACTTACTAAATAGGAAATCAAAGAATTGACCTTCTGTTCCTTGGCAATCACATCCCCGGGACGGCTCTCCCCCAACGATACGTACTTATACTCGTCGTCCTGCAAATCTTTCATCATTTCCTTGAGTTTGCCATAACGAAACGCCAGAATGAACAACTTGACGAAGCCACCGCTATTGGTGAGCAGAATACCAAGATGGCTAGCCAATTTGCTCACTTTTTTCGCGAATTCCCCGAGGATGATGTATTCACCGACGATGATAGAAATTGCGACCCCTAAAAAGAATGTCACGTACATCAGATGGAGAAGTCTGAGAACGATGTGATACTCTCGTCCTGGTAGCCATATCCCGAAAATTTTTCGCAAAAACTCATTAACATGGAAAAAGTTGGTGGGATAACCATGTAACATTTTGACCCAACGTCTCAATTTACTTAGTCTGAGTAAACATATTCTGGAAATTGGCAATAGTTTTATATGCGCACTTTTGCATGTTTATTTGATGGGGAAAGTATTCAATTCGGCGAGTGTGTATTCAAACAAATTATATGGCAAAAGCTCAGTTCTCCGCCCAGAGTGTGGAAATTTGCTTCGATTACTGAGGAATATTACTTATGCACTACATATCAGAGACGTGCCGTGTACCCAGATAAAACTGTGCTGGAAAGTGGAATTGAAATAATGAGCGTCACTTTCCCGCATATAAATTTATTTTTAGCGTTATTATGTATTTGTTTAAAAAAACCTGAAACAGGACGATTTTCATTGTCAATTTGACAATTCACATTATATAAAATGACGACCATTCACTTCTTGACAATAAGCAAGTCGATCTTGGAATTCTCGTACAACATTTTGTAGGACCTCAGGGGTTATGTTGTTAAATTTTTCCGTTATCCTAACTTTTAAATGTGCAATATTGTCTGGTCTATTGAAATATACTTTTGATTTTAATTAACCCTATAAGAAGTAATTGAGAGGAGTCAAATCGGGGGATCTAGGCGGCCATTCAATCGTTCCAAGTCTTCCAATCCACTATTGGGAAAAACTTCGTTCAAATAATCTCTAACAATACGTTTGTAATGCGGTGGAGCTCCGTCTTGTTGGTACCAAATTGATCTATCTATTGAATTTGGATCATTAACATCAGGAAAAAGTATTTTCAATGTAGGCTGTAAAAATTTCATAAAAAAATCTAGATAAACCTCACCATCAACTGTGCTTTCAAAAAAATAAGGGCCAATAATTTTGTTGTTAATGATACCAGCCCAAACGTGAACTTTTTCAGGATATTGTGTGTGAGCCTCACCCATCCAATGAGGATTTTCTCTGCTCCAGTATCTGCTCCAATATCTCTTTAACCTTTTCTTAGACAATTCATATAAAAAACACGCTAATTAATACATTATATATAATACTTCATCTCGCTTAGAAGTACTAGCCTCAAACAGTAATAACTCGAACATTGTCTCAAACAACAATGAAACTAACACTACCCCTAATCAACCTTTTTCCACTTCATTACCATATATAAGAGAGATCACTCCTAAACTCTCCAAACCCGAAAAAATTTAAAATATCATATAAAACAGTTCTAACAATCAGATCAATTTATTCCGAAGTTGAAGATAAAACTCCATTACTTTCAATGTCGAATGTAATTCATAGTATTCCCCGTCAGTCTTGTAATAAACAATATATTGGTCAAACGCAATGATCATTATCGAACAGAATAATTTCTCATAAAAGTGTCTGCAGATAGCATCCTCTGAAAGATGTGCTCTGGCAGAACATGTGGATAAATTTGACCACCAGATGAATAACGATTCAGTGAAAGTGCTAGCGACAGAGTAACTTACATCAAAGAGAACATTCTTAGAAATGGCTTTCATTTCCCAAGAAAACAATTGCATCAATGAAAAAACAGATAATAACCATTTGAGTGAGATCTACTCTTATTTATTGTCTTTAGATATCAATCAAAATTGACAATAATGCAATATCAAATAATAGTTCTTTTTAACATTACCGCCACCTGGTAACATCAGTTGGTACCAATCTAACAGTTGGCACCTCTGTAATAATTTCCAAGTGACACCCGTCAGGTGTGGTTGCGAGAATTATTCCTAACCTGACAGTTTCACTTGTCACACCACATAGAGTACACATAATTTTCAACAGTGTTAATGTGGTTATATTAACTTAAACCAACCTCAATAAAGTTGTAAGTAGCATAATGTTTCATAGTTGAATATGTAATACTATTGGTTTTTTCATCTATTGTAGTTTCCCTGGTGATGGAAATAAACATTTTCGAAAGTTTGGATAAACCTCAAAGAGTTCACTGTTTCATTGCTGTATATATATATATATATATATATATATATATATTGTGTTTGTTGACGCCGTTGATTTGTCGTTTACTGCCAAGTGTTGTTCATCCTTGCACTTCTTCACTGTACTGATGAGGGCCGAAATCTCGAAACACGTGTCTACGGTTAACACTTTTCTTTTAGGGCTATGTCCATTAAATTTCTTCCATTTTGTTTTTAACAGTCCCCTCGATATTCCTCCCTTTCATATATATAGAATCAGCTTGTATATATATATATATATATATATATATATATATATATATATATATATATATATATATATATATAAAAATATATATATATAAATATATATATATATATATATAAATATATATATATATATATATATATATATATATATATTCTGAATATTTATATATTCTGAATATTTTTTATAGCATTTGTCCATTTGAAATAAGTTACAATTCATCGAATTGATGGAAGTAATATCAATGCATTACTATTTCATGAATACGTAAGCAGATTTTCAATTAATAATGACCAATAACTGTTCTGGAACTATTGTTTTGCAATTACCTAGAAAAATGTTTTTCAATAATTCACAAATTGCACTGGATTCGTCAAAACTGCAATCAAATCTCCATTTATTCTTCCTGATTATGATATAAAGTTTACCATAATTGATTCCATTGGCGTATCGTTGGAGGTATGCTTGTGGTACATCCTAAGTACAACTAGATTTTCTACTTTTTTATGTATACCCCTAAAATTCACCAAAAAAAGGAAATCGTCCGATTCTCAGAAAAAATGAGATTTTTCGAAAAAATCGCACAAAAAAACGAAATCATCCGATCGCCTTCAAGTTAGAAGCAGAATGTAGAAACATCATGGAGATTCCAGAAATATGTACTTTAGTAGTGTATGGACCCTCCATTTCAAATTTAGATAATATATTGATCTTTCATTTCAAATATAGGTAGTGTATGAATCCTTTATTTTAGTTTTAGTTGGAAGTGGGTCGATCTCAAGAACGAAAAGAGTTAGAGTAATTCCGCGAACGGCATTCGATTCAGAATGGTTGATTTAGTATATGCTATAATTTCAAGACGATTCTCAGAAAAAAAAGATTTCTGAAAAATCGCACAAGGGTATACCCCTAAAATTCACAAAAAAAAACGAAATCGTCCGCTCGGCTTCAGGTTAGAAGCAGAATGTAGAAAACATCATGGAGATTCCAAAAATATGTACTTCAGTAGTGTATGGACCCTTCATTTCAAATTTAGATAATATATGGAACTTTCATTTCAAATATAGGTAGTGTATGGATCCTTTATTTTAGTTTTAGTTGGAAGTGGGTCGTATCTCAGGAACGAAAAGAGTTAGAGTAATTCTGCGAACGGCATTTGATTCAGAATTATTGATTTAGTACCTATTTGCTCACAATTTGACTCTCATCACCTCCAAAATAGTTTCACTTCAAAAATATTTTGTCAATTTAAAAGTAAAAGGAATACCCATGTATTTTCGAATTTTCCAGTATTTGCCAGAAACAAAACATAAATCGTCCCAGTGCGGAAACTCATACCCGGCCTTTGACGTTCCCATTGACGGTAAAATAAAAATAGATTCCTGACGCAGTTCACATGCCACCATAAATAAATCCAATCTTTCGAAATAGTTTGAACCAAGGTTTCGACCACGTGTTGATTATAGTAGAGAAGCAAACAACACGTGTTGTCGAGACATGCCACGTGCAATGTTCGGCATGAAAACGTTCCGAATGCAGGTATGCCAAAGAAAAGGGAAGAGCCAGTAAAAATCTTATCTGGACGCATAACCTTTCATTATCACTGCGTGGCAGGTCACAGGACACCGTTGTCAGATTTACAAAAAAGTAGCATGTTAGGCTGTCCAGAATCCCAAAGTGTTCAGAAAAATAATAACTTTTCTTCGTCCCCTAAAGGATTTGTCCTCACTCATAATAGTAAATAAAACTCTTTAATTCCAGTAAGATCATTGTTACATGATATTGGAAGAGTCAATATAAAGTAGACGACATTGTACCGGGTTATTCACTGTAAATTACCCCCCCCCCCCTTTATCATCGTTATTATTGCCTATAGAAAAAAAAGTTAAATCTAAAAATTCTGTGGTTATGACAGAACTTTGAAGTGACAATTGTCACTTTGATCTGAAAATTGTCACTTTGAAGTGACAATTGTCACTTTGAACTGACAATTGTCACTTCGAAGTGGCAATTGTTAGCAAAAAAGGACATTTATTGCCAATTGCAATGCAATCATATTTTTTTCAGACAATTTACGCGTATACTGCTATACTGCTGTGATGAGATTTATATAAAAAATAATGGGATTTTAATTCATTACGAAAGTTTCTTTTTATAAAACTCTTTATTTTCCATCTATGAAACAATACTCTACTCTTTTTCATTATATATCTATAACAACGAACTTTACTAAAATATACAGTGCTTCTCAAAAGTCCCCTCCCCCCTCTTATTTTTGGAACGATTATACATAAACAAGTAGAATTTGGAAACTGAATATTAGAGGGTTGTAAACTTCCCTACTAGTGATGATAAATGACGAAATCGTCAAAGATGACGTCACACGACCATTGTGACCAATAATTTTAAATGGAACCCTACGGCAAGCGACACCTCTTTTAAAAGGTATCGAAAAAACCTATTCAATTATACTAATTTTGTTTGTGTTTAGGGCAGTTTTGGCAACTCGCTTTCAAAAAACGTAAAGCTGTGATGAATTAAATCAGTTAATACTAAAATTCAAAATTCAAGCTCCGCCTCTGGATAGTTGTCAAATAAGCTGACGTTTTTGTTAGTCTCCCTAATTCGACGTTTTTGTAATTGTCCAAGTTTTTGTACATTTAATGATTTGTGTATTGTTGATCGAACGTTTAACTGTTTTAGCAGCTTTTGGTACTTTTAATATTTTTGTACATTTTAATAATTTGTTAAACTGTTGCGAGCCGAACGTTTAAGTGCTTCAAGAAGCGAAATGGTACGTGCTTTAGGTGATAAAGTAGCAGCGATCCTAATTGGTGGTGAAACTGGACAAAATATTCATGCAGCAGAACGCATTTTTAATGAGAGGTTTCGCGATCGCCCCGTTTCGAGGACTTATTTGAGGGAGTTTCTTCGTAAGTTTGAAACAACGGGTAGTATTAATGATGCGAAACGATCTGGCAGACCACAAATTTCTGATGAGAAAAAAATTGATATACTGGCAGAAGTAATAGTTAATCCTACTTCTTCAACAACTCACGTTGCATCTACCTGTTAAGTCAGTCGAAGTACAGTACACAAGGTGTTGAAAAAAAAAAAAAAATTCATCCATACAAATTAAAAATGGTTCATCAACTCTCAGACGACGACCCAGACCGAAGACTAGAATTTTGTGGAAATATGGAAACTAAAATCAACCAACAGCCAGACTATGTCAAAACAATTTGTTTTAGTGACGAAAGCACTTTCTATCTAAATGGAAATGTAAATACACAGAATGTGAGGTATCGGAGTGACGCAAATCCTCACCTGTTTCGTGAAACACATACCCAATTTCCCCAGAAAGTGAATGTTTGGGCAGGTATCCTGGGAAACCACACCGTTGGGCCTCTTTTTTTAAATACTAATTTAACTGGTGAGGTTTATCTGGAGCTGTTGCAAAACGCAATAGAACCGTTAATCCTTGAAATTTTGGAAGATAATCCAGATGAATTCGGCAATTTGGAAATAACATTCCAACAGGATAGTGCTCCTCCATACTATTACGGTGCAGTAAGACGGTATTTGGATGAGGAGTATCGTGGTAGATGGATTGGACGACGAGGTTCAACGGGATGGCTAGCTCGATCACCGGACCTCACACCTTTGGGGGTACCTTGAATCGAAGGTTTACGCCACTGAACCTGACAATATTGACGTTTTAAAACAACATATTGTTGCAGAATGTGAGGCTGTTTCCGCAGACACATTTGCAAAAGTACGAGAAGAGTTGAAAAATAGGATATTTCACTGTCAGGAAGTAAATGGAGGTCACTTTGAGCAATTAAGTAGATACTGATTCTTAAATCTGTAATTAAGATCATACTGAATGGAATTCAAATTTTAATATTTACTAATGAGCCATTAAAACTGCCATAAACACAAACCAAATTTGTATCATTGAATAGGTTTTTTCGATACCTTTCAAAAGAGGTGTCGCTTGCCGTAGGGTTCCATTTAAAATTATTGGTCACAATGGCCTTGTGACGTCATCTTTGACGATTTCGTCATCTATCATCACTAGTAGGGAAGTTTACAACCTTTAATATTCAGTTTCCAAATTTCACTTGTTTATGTATAATCGTTCCAAAAATAAGAGGGGGAAGGGGACTTTTGAGAAGCACTGTACAATATGTTTCGCATAGGGGTTGTAATTATTTTTATTCTCAACACCTTCTAATAATAAATTACTAAATGAATTAAATCTTGGAAGCTAAAAGTTGTTCTGTTTCTCGAACTTGCAATATGCAAGGGGTTTTGTGAAAATGTCTACCACTTGATCATCAGAGCAACAATACTGGGTATCGATGACTCCTTCATTCTCCTTTTCATTGATAACATGATAGCGAACATCAATATGTTTGCTCCTTTGATTAAACTGCTCATTTCGTTTCAATTTCATGGAGCTTTGATTGACGATATTCAGCTTGATGGTCACACTTCGATTTGTAAGCTCGTCAATGAGTGATTTTAAATAAATTAACTCAGTGCAATCTGCACCGTCAATATATTCTGCTTCGGTACTAGATAAGGCCACAATCGGTTGTTTTCTGGAACATCAGCATACAGGTCCTTTGCAAAACATCACAACATATCCAGCCGTGCTTTTTCCTACAAAATCTGAGTCACAGTATGCTATTATTGAATTTATTGAGTATCGAATTCCATAATCTTGGGAGTGTTACTAATATTTCAGTATTCTTTTTACGTTAGACAAACTTCAAAGTGAAATTGTCATCAAAGTTACAATTGTCAGTTCAAAGTGA
Source organism: Gonioctena quinquepunctata (assembly GCA_018342105.1). Lineage (NCBI taxonomy): Eukaryota > Metazoa > Arthropoda > Insecta > Coleoptera > Chrysomelidae > Gonioctena > Gonioctena quinquepunctata. The sequence goes on along the minus strand of JAFIRS010001561.1, from coordinate 302,600 downwards.
CAATTGTCAGTTCAAAGTTACAATTGTCAGTTCAAAGTGACAATTGTCACTTCAAAGTGACAATTGTCAGTTCAAAGTGACAATTGTCACTTCAAAGTTACAATTGTCAGTTCAAAGTGACAATTGTCAGTTCAAAGTGACAATTGTCAGTTCAAAGTGACAATTGTCAGTTCAAAGTTACAATTGTCAGTTCAAAGTGACAATTGTCAGTTCAAAGTGACAATTGTCAGTTCAAAGTGACAATTGTCAGTTCAAAGTGACAATTGTCAGTTCAAAGTGACAATTGTCAGTTCAAAGTGACAATTGTCACTTCAAATTGACAATTGTCAGTTCAAAGTGACAATTGTCAGTTCAAAGTGACAATTGTCAGTTCAAAGTGACAATTGTCAGATCAAAGTGACAATTGTCACTTCAAATTGACAATTGTCAGTTCAAAGTGACAATTGTCAGTTCAAAGTGACAATTGTCAAAGTGACAATTGTCAGATCAAAGTGACAATTGTCACTTCAAATTGACAATTGTCAGTTCAAAGTGACAATTGTCAGATCAAAGTGACAATTGTCAGTTCAAAGTGACAATTGTCACTTCAAAGTTACAATTGTCAGTTCAAAGTGACAATTGTCAGTTCAAAGTGACAATTGTCACTTCAAAGTTACAATTGTCAGTTCAAAGTGACAATTGTCACTTCAAAGTGAAATTTGTCAGTTCAAAGTGACAATTGTCACTTCAAAGTTACAATTGTCAGTTCAAAGTGACAATTGTCAGTTCAAAGTGACAATTGTCAGTTCAAAGTGACAATTGTCAGTTCAAAGTGACAATTGTCAGATCAAGTGACAATTGTCAGTTCAAAGTGACAATTGTCAGTTCAAAGTGACAATTGTCAGTTTAAGTGACAATTGTCACTTTCAAATTGACAATTGTCAGTTCAAAGTGACAATTGTCAGTCCAAAGTGACAATTGTCAGTCAAAGGAAATTGTCAGTCAAAGTGACAATTGTCATTCAAAGTGACAATTGTCAGATCAAAGTGACAATTGTCACTCAAATTGACAATTGTCAGTTCAAAGTGACAATTGTCAGTTCAAAGTGACAATTGTCAGATCAAAGTGACAATTGTCAGATCAAAGTGACAATTGTCAGTTCAAAGTGACAATTGTCAGTTCAAAGTGACAATTGTCAGATCAAAGTGACAATTGTCACTTCAAATTGACAATTGTCAGTTCAAAGTGACAATTGTCAGTTCAAAGTGACAATTGTCAGTTCAAAGTGACAATTGTCAGATCAAAGTGACAATTGTCACTTCAAAGTTACAACATGTCAGATCAAAGTGACAATTGTCACTTCAAATTGACAATTGTCAGTTCAAAGTGACAATTGTCACTTAAAATTGACAATTGTCATTTCAAAGTGACAATTGTCACTTCAAAGTGACAATTGTCAGATCAAAGTGACAATTGTCACTTCAAATTGACAATTGTCAGTTCAAAGTGACAATTGTCAGTTCAAAGTGACAATTGTCAGTTCAAAGTGACAATTGTCAGTTCAAAGTGACAATTGTCAGTTCAAATTGACAATTGTCAGTTCAAAGTGACAATTGTCAGTTCAAAGTGACAATTGTCAGATCAAAGTGACAATTGTCACTCAAATTGACAATTGTCAGTTCAAAGTGACAATTGTCAGTTCAAAGTGACAATTGTCAGATCAAAGTGACAATTGTCACTCAAATTGACAATTGTCAGTCAAAGTGACAATTGTCAGATCAAAGTGACAATTGTCACTCAAATTGACAATTGTCAGTTCAAAGTGAAATTTGTCAGTTCAAAGTGACAATTGTCACTCAAAGTTACAATTGTCAGTCAAAGTGACAATTGTCACTTCAAATTGACAATTGTCAGTTCAAAGTGACAATTGTCACTTCAAAGTGACAATTGTCAGTTCAAAGTGACAATTGTCAGTTCAAAGTGACAATTGTCAGTTCAAAGTGACAATTGTCAGTTCAAAGTGACAATTGTCAGTTCAAAGTGACAATTGTCAGATCAAAGTGACAATTGTCACGTCAAAGTGACAATTGTCAGATCAAAGTGACAATTGTCACTTCAAAGTGACAATTGTCAGTTCAAAGTGACAATTGTCAGTTCAAAGTGACAATTGTCACGTCAAATTGACAATTGTCAGTTCAAAGTGACAATTGTCAGTTCAAAGTGACAATTGTCAGTTCAAAGTGACAATTGTCAGTTCAAAGTGACAATTGTCAGTTCAAAGTGACAATTGTCACTTCAAATTGACAATTGTCAGTTCAAAGTGACAATTGTCAGTTCAAAGTGACAATTGTCAGATCAAAGTGACAATTGTCAGTTCAAAGTGACAATTGTCAGTTCAAAGTGACAATTGTCAGTTCAAAGTGACAATTGTCAGATCAAAGTGACAATTGTCACTTCAAAGTGACAATTGTCAGTTCAAAGTGACAATTGTCAGTTCAAAGTGACAATTGTCAGTTCAAAGTGACAATTGTCAGTTCAAAGTGACAATTGTCAGATCAAAGTGACAATTGTCAGATCAAAGTGACAATTGTCACTTCAAATTGACAATTGTCAGTTCAAAGTGACAATTGTCAGTTCAAAGTGACAATTGTCAGTTCAAAGTGACAATTGTCAGTTCAAAGTGACAATTGTCAGATCAAAGTGACAATTGTCAGTTCAAAGTGACAATTGTCACTTCAAATTGACAATTGTCAGTTCAAAGTGACAATTGTCAGTTCAAAGTGACAATTGTCAGTTCAAAGTGACAATTGTCAGATCAAAGTGACAATTGTCACTTCAAAGTGACAATTGTCAGTTCAAAGTGACAATTGTCAGATCAAAGTGACAATCGTCACTTCAAAGTGGCAATTCCAAATGTTTTTGAAAAATACTTTGTTGTTGGTCCTTCTACGCCTTCGTAGGGGATACCCTGTATATTATTGAATTTTTTGAAATTATATTTTTTACCTGATTTCAGAAATATACCATATGTTACCGTTTTTGAGTTATTAAATGTCGAATAACTTAGTTAGGCTACTTGTTACTGTAGATACCTATCTTATGAAAGTTAACATTTTCAAAGTAAGCTATGAAAATGACAACTATATAACTATATATGTTTGTTTAGTAACATTTCGGAAAACCTGCAGCAAAGTGAAATGTCACCGATTTTGACGAATTTTTCACAGATGCTTCAGATTCAGATGCTTTGTTGAGCAACCAAAATTTTTCCCCGGAAAGAGTTGGAAATATTATTTTTTTGTTAAAAAACTGCCCAACTCCATGTCATGTAGGTATCAATGAACAGTTGTAATTAAATAGGATTATTTCACAATTATTTAAATGTCCTGCAGAAAGTTTGGATAAAAACGTAGTTTTCCTATCTGAAAGTCTTTTCATTTGAGTAAACAGACAATAAGATTTGAGATGATTGTCAATAATGTCACTTGTCATTCATGAGTAATGTTAAAAATGCAATGTTGCCAAATGTAAAACATGTCCGGTAGACATGAAGAGTTGACATTCATTCAATTAAATTATTTATTTTGATAATCAAAATTATGTGAGTTAAAGGTTTTATTTAATAAGTGGAAGTTGAAAATTGACTTTTTTTAACCTTTCTGGGGCCATAATTCCGAAAATAACCGTTTGCGCGGAAATATTTTGGGTAAATATCCGGTAAAAGCACTCCTCTCCCAAAATAGTTGAAAGTCTTTTCTTACTTGTTTTTGCCCCCTTAACAAGAATCCGAAAGATAACTTTTTTTGATCCAGAACATGTATTTTTCAAGCTCCGTTTTCTCGCACAGATATCCACCTTCTTTTTACCAGCAACTCATTTTCGACAGAATTTCACATAAAATATAGCCAAATCCTGTCAATGTCTTGAGTAAAAGAAGAAAACACAACCTACCTTAACTTGGCTAACCTTGTATGCAAGTTGATGGCCAGCCAATCAACTTTTTCAAAACACGCTTCACTTCGCTCGCGGGCACTTTGGTAGCGGTGATTTATCTGGTTTACGAATTATTATTCGGGCACATAGTGACAGTCAGTGGCGAGATGCAAGAACACTGAATTAGTTTTCAATAGGAGCAGATATTTCAACAAATGCGTTATAAGTTCAGCGTGTCTCGGTCTGCTCTATAAATCTAATCTTACGGGATTTTAAGAATCCAGTCAATGTCTTACGTAAAAGAAAGGAACACAACCTAACCTAACTTGACTAACCTTGCTATCCAAATTGATGGCCAGCCAATCAACTTTTTCAGAACACTCTTCACTTCGCTCGCGGGCACTTCGGTAGCGGTTTTTATCTTTTTTTACGAATAATTATTTGAGCACAATAGTGACAGTCAGTCGCGAGATGCAAGAACACTGAATTAGGTTTCAATGGGAGCATACATTTCAGCAAATATGTTACAAGTAATGGTAATCTTACGGGATTTTAAGAGTCAATGTCTTACGTAAAAGAAGGGAACACAACCTAACCTAATTTGGCTAACCTTGCTATCCAAGTTGATGGCCAGCCAATGTTTGAGTACTACGGAAACCGCGTCAGGATGTGACGTAATAAGTTTAGATCTATTGCCGATCGCTGAGAGCGTAAGATGTTGCCAAGCGTTATTCATATTTCTTTACAATGTGAACAAGCCGAAAAAATAAAGACAGCACTCGGTATACATACATATTATTCAAGAATAACTAAATGAAGAACAGCTATCAAGTGAGAAGTCTTCATTTCAATATAAGACATGCTGACACAAGTTATGTTTCATTCATAGGATGAAACAGAATAACATTTCCTCAGAAGTTCCTCAAAATAGTGACACTGGCAACTCGCCGATCGCCAACGTTGCCAAGCATTATTCATAATATTTCTTTACAATGTGAGCAGGCCGAAAAAATAATGACATAGCACTCGGTATACATACATATTATTCAAGAATAACTAAATCAAGAACGGCTATCAAATACGAAGCCTTCTTTTCAATATCACATATGCTGAAACAGAATAACATTTCCTCAGAAGTTCCACAAAATAGTGACACTGACAACTCAAGTAAATGCCAAATCATTGGAAATATGACGTCGAAAAAAGCGGCAATAACGCTGTGTTTGAATGTCTCACATAATTTGAGGGTTTTAAAACAGGGTTCATTCGAATATTACACAATATCTTCTAGGGAAAACTATGCATACATAATATTTTATCACTATATTTCAACTTCAAGCATATATGAAGATGAAACAATACGGTTTCGAAACGTTGACAATTTTGCAAGTGGTTTTCTATATAATATTCCGATCGAATTTCCGCCAAAAAACAATTGAAATTACATTATTGGCATTTTAGTACACGAAATTTATATTTTTATTTAGGACGGATTGGTGAAGATTTGCGAGTAATTAATAAAACGCAAACTCAGACGTACTTCTCTAAAAGTGGACTTAATCTCATTCAATCTTGTGAAATTGGATAATTATGCTAAGAAGATTGATAAACCGCATGGGGCGTGGGTTTAGATGAAATAATAGGATATTAACTAATGTCCAGTTCTTGCTCAAAACAATTGAATTGATGATTAAGTACACTATTCTAGTAAATCAAAATGGGAAAAATATTATCTTTAGATTTTTTATATTTGGAATAATTCCGGATTTCGTTTATTAAAAGACTCAATGGTTGAGCAATGAGCTTGATTACTTTACCAGTCTCATCAGCACCATGCGTTGTTTTAGCAGATGTTTTACTTATTATTGAGATGATTTTTTTTTGGTGTTATCGGTGTCAAGAAGAAGCTTTTATGTATTATTTTGGGCCTATCTTGCCACCTAATATTATTTTTCGCAAAATAGGCTGTTTTAGCAGTAGGTACTCCAAGCTCCCAAGCAATTATTCTGATTGCGTAACAACCGGAAGAAATTTTTCTTTTTACTTGTTTTATGTGTATATCCAACTTCAGTTTCTTGTCAATATTCAAACCCAGAAATCTGGAACAATCTTTATCTTCAATGATATCATTTTCTAAGTTCACATCGTGAAAAGTACATTTAAAGGAGACAATATTAGTTTTTGAGATATTAAATAATGAAAGGTTTGAATCACACCAAGACTTTACCATTTTTAAATCGCAACATATTTTCTCGTTAAGATCTTCAACGGTCTTACTCTTCCACAAAATTGTGGTATCATCTGCAAATAATGTTAGTTTACCAGAAATTTTAAGATTTGATGAATCATTAATGTGTAGTAAAAACAGAGTTGGACCTAGAACCGATCCTTGCGGTACACCCGAATCTATATCATTGGTGCTTGAAATTCCGTGTGTCTTGCCTACGTTCTGTGAGGTACGACTCAAACCAATCCAAAGTTACTCCTCTACACCCATAGTGATGAAACTTTCGCAAGAGTATTCTGTGATTCACGCAGTCAAAAGCTTTCGTAAGGTCACAGAACACTGCTGCGGCAATATCTCCGCCATTTATGTCCGAGTAAAGCTCATGTAGAAAGGAAAAAATTGCATCATGTGTGTTCTTTCTATTTTGGAATCCAAATTGATTTGTGTTAATGATTTTGTGTGAGCTGAGGAACACATCGAGTCTTTTTTTGACAAGTTTTTGAATAGTTTTTGGAAGGGTAGGAATCAGGGAGATTGGTCGAAAATTTTAGGGATCATCTAGGTTCCCGCCCTTGTGTAATGGTATTACTATTGTCAATTTTAGAAAAGATGGAAATATACCATCACGGAACGATATATTTATTACTGAGACTAAAGTATTGAGAGCAACTCTTGGAAGGTTATCGAAAAATTTTATGGACATGTCATCAAAGCCAGTTGCTTTTTTGTTTTTTATTTCGTTCATTACTTCCAACAATTCGTCAATATTTGTATCGCATAGTATTGAATGATCATCATTTCCGTTCTCTTCAAGATGGCAAAATAAAATATCGTTTTTCTACGACAACCTCGATAAATGTTCATTTTATAACCGTAACTTCAATCATAAACAAGCACATTTTGTACAGAATTTCATTTTTGCATCGGCTGCTAGGCAAGTTGCTAAGCAAAAAATGCGAATTGGAATATTTCGTGTTAGGTCTAGGTTCACTCTAAAATCACGACGACTACGGCTTGTCAAATTATGACGTCCAGCGAAAAATTGATGAAATGTCAGCAGATCGTTTCTGTCAAAGTTTTAGTAGGTAACGAGTAATTTCATAGTTGTTTTCTATAAAAACTATTAATTAAAATGGAAACTGATAGTGATATTGACTTAGATTTGACACCTCCGAACATAATAGAAGCAGCGAAGGTAACAACACTAAATTTATTACCGGAAACGTCGAAGAGTATGTATCAACGCGCTTATAACCTTTTTTTGGAATGGAAGGTAGATCGAAAGACAAAATCGTTTTCCGAGAACGTTTTAATGGCTTATTTTGGCGACTTAGCCAAAAAATTTGAAAGTTCCAAAAATTAAGTATTCAGCAATCAAGTTCTCCAAATATAATATTCAATAATTTTTTATTTTTTTTATGTTCTGGTTCCCACGAAAAGGGATATCCTGTAATGTTCAGAGAACATCGTGGGAACCTAGGGAAAGAAGGTAGGAGTTGGTGTTCTTCTTAAATTTCTGAAGGTTGTATGCCTCGGGGAACACCTCCCTAGGCAATGAGTTCCAAAGCCTCGCTGTTCGTTGGATGAAGGAGTCTTTGGAAAGTGATGTTCTGCAGGTCTCCAAAGTGACCACGAAGGGGTGTGATGACTGAACTTGACGGGTTGATCTCGAAGAGACTGCCAAAGCAGGAACGATTGTTGATATTTCAGAAGAGCATCGCCCATGAAAATATCTATAAAATAGAGACAAATTGCCAATTTTTCTACGGTGTTCCAGACAAGTGAGCGAGTTTGTAAGCGAGGCATCACCGACGAGACGAATTGCCCTTTTTTGGACAGAATCCAATAGCCTCAGGATATGTTTAGGTGCCGCACTCCAAATATGGGAACAGTATTCCAGGACAGGTCGGATCTGTGCCTTATAGATCATAAGCAGCTGACTGGGGGTGAAATAGCTCTTGGCACGAAACAAAAACCAAGTTTTTGGGATGCACTTTTGGCAATGGACCTCACGTGATTTTCCCAGGAAAGGTTATTGCTGATAGTAATACCAAGCATCGATATGGATGGCTTCAATGGTATGGTTACTCCTGACAAAGTTATGTTAGGCACAGTGAGATCGGCTTTTCTAGAGAAAAGACATGCTTGTGTTTTGTTTGCATTGAATTCTACCAAGTTATTAGATCCCCGTTCGAGAATTGTTGCTAAGTCCATATTTATATTATTAACATTTCTTCCTCGTTCATTTCTGGTTTCACGGGCTGATATAGGGGCCCTGGAAGAGAAAGCGGTATGGAGGGTACTATCATCGGCAAAGCTGTATACTGGACATGAAGTTGCTTTCAACAGGTCGTTGATGTGAAGTAGAAATAGTGTTGGTGCGAGAATAGATCCTTGCGGAACACCAGCATTTATGAGTAGAGTGTCAGATGAAACTCCATCGACCACTACATGGAGAGACCTGTTTGAGAGAAAACTAGCAAGCAGAGAACACAGCTGAGGGGCAAGCCATGAGACGGAAGCTTCGAGGAGTCCCTGTGCCAAACTCGATCGAACGCCTTGGAGATATCTAGTGCCTGAGTTAAAGTTTCTCCATACTGTTCAATAGATAGCTGCCATATATGTGAGACGTAAGCGAGCAGGTCACCAGTTGATCTCTGATGGCGGAAGCCATATTGCCTATCGTTGACAATTCCTGAGTCTTCCAGATATTTCATGAGCTCGATGTTGATGGCTTTTTCCATGACCTTTGAAATAATAGATAGCAGTGCGATAGGTCTGTAGTTGCTAGGTAGGGCCTTTTGCCCTTTTAGGACTGGCTGTACTTTATGATTTTCCAATTGGACGGAAATACCCCAAATTGTAAGAGTGGTTGAACAACTTGCAAAGAACAGGTGTTAGTTCGGGGCACATTTCTTGAGAACAATCGGCGGGATTCCGTCAGATCCACAGGCTTTGTTGGTGTTGAGACCCAGCAAAATATTTCTGATAGTACGTTGGCGAAAGGTGATCTCGGGCATGTGACTGTCAATAGGTGTAATGTTCGGGGGTTGTTTTCCCGATGAATCCAGAGTGGAATTTCCAGCAAATAGGTGCGCAAAGATATTGGCTTTTTCCTGGGCAGTCGTTGCTAGTGTTCCATCTTCTTTGGTTAGAGGAGGAAATGAGCTGGAAGTGAAGTTTCTTCCCACAGCTTTGGCGAAAGACCAAAATGAACGGGATCCGTTAGGACATTCAGCAAGTTTTGATCTTATTTTGGCATTGTGGGCATCTTTTGAGTATTCTGATGGTTTGATCGAAGAATCGACGTTGGGTGGGGCAATGGGGAGTTAGAAAGTTAAGGAGCCCTATTTTCAATTGAACATTATGGTTTTTTGGAATTATTCTCGACTTATTTTTGTTAGTAACATTTTGGTTCTATTCATTTAAAATTTATAACTTCTGGAAGAGATTCATTACTTTATTTTATTCATTCAATCTTTGTATTCATTTTATTAAACTTTTTCTATATTTTTCACAAAGTGTTTTCAATCAATAAAGGGTCAGATTCTACCTAGTGAGTCGTGAAACAACCCCAATTCACGACAGTATCAATAGAAAGAAAATTGAATACGTCGGCTTTGAAATCACTGAGATAGTTTGATTACGGTCCGGAGGGTCGCAAGAATTTTATTACTTGTAAGGGGGTCGCGTATTCAAAAAGGTTGAAAATCACTGAACTAAACATACAAAAGGAGAAATATAGCGTCTATGAATATATATATATATATATATATATATATATATATATATATATAAGTAAATGAAATAAATAAATCCACGGCGATGTTAGGAAAAGGTAAAATTGGTCTTGATGGCCACTGATAGTGATAATCCATTTCCACAAACAACTAACATTAAATTCTATAGAAAAGCGAAATCCTCGATATGCAGTGGAATCTGTGGCCTCGATAGCTCAGATGGTTAGAGTATGGACTAAAAATCCAAAGGTCGCAGGTTCGATTCCCGCTCGAGGATGGTTTTTTATTTAATTACAAAATTTGTCTGCAATGCCACAATTTTCATTTACTTATATATAGGGTGTAACATAAGTGACGTATTTCTGAGACAATTTTAAGAAAAAAGTCTTTATAAACTTGTGTCCGGAAATGCTTCGTTTCGGAGATACAGGGTGTTGAAATTGAATTTCTTTGTTCGCTTTTTAAAAATAACTTTTGCAAAAAATAAGTTATTTGCACGAAATTTGGTACCCGGGGTTTTTTTGACGTGGGAAATCATAATTTCGTATTAATTTTCATGTAACATCTAGAGGGGCTGCGTACGCTGTCATTATTTTTTTTAAATTGCCCTAACATTTTGACAGTAAACTTTGGTACTTTTCATGAAAAACCTTATTCCACACCTTTCCAAGTAAAAGGTACACTTCCTCAATAACGCTGGAGGTGATCGTTTTCGAGATATTTACAATTTTCTATATCGATGCATCGTTACTTAGCTCCTAGGGCGCTAAGTGAAGTTGCTGAGAACATTACAAAAACTAAGTATGTGTAGGTCTCGTCAAAATAAACTACTTTTTTCCTATGAAATGTTTATCGAAAAATGATTTGTTTTCGAGATACAGATTGCTGAAATTTTTCAAAACATGGTTGGTTTTTGTCATAAGTTATTTGCAACTGCAGTTATTTTCATCAAACTTTAAACACAGACTTCTTTCAAACTGAGCATTATCAAACTGCTTAATCAGTCCAAATTAAAAAAAATTGTCAGGTTTAATTATTCAATTAGAAAGTGCTACATTTCGGAGTTTGTAAAAGAACAATTCGGAGAAGTACTATATTATTTATTAGGCAATTAATCATATAAAAATTGAACGGAACAACTATTACAACAACTGTACAAAGTGACGACCCCCAATAGTAATACAAGCTTCTGCTATCCTCATCGAAGAATTCCGCACCCGTTGAAAAATGCCGGGAGTGTTTCTTATCGTTTCGCAGCAAGCTATGATGCGATCCCTTAACATTTCCTCGTTTTCAATGGGGCTAGCATAAACTAGTGATTTTAGGTGTCCCCAAAAGAAAAAATCGACGAGATTGAGGTCCGGTGACCTTGGGGGCCAATGCTGAGTGCCTCCTCTTCCTATCCATCGTTGGGGATATGCATCTCCATTCAAACGTAAGGGGAGAAAATAGGGCCCAATTAAAGAATCCCCAATTATGCCTACCCATACATTAAAAGAGAATCTGTCTTGGAAATGAGTTTGCGTTATCGCATGTGGGTTATCATCCGCCCAGATGTGGTTGTTATGGAAGTTCATGATACCATTTCTTGAAAAATTAGCCTCATCTGTGAAGAGGATTTTCGATTAAATTTGGGGATGTTGTTCGACTTTTCTTTGAAGCCATTGAGCAAATTCGATACGTGGTTGAAAATCACGTAGCGTAAGTGCCTGGACACGCTGAATATGATAAGGATATAATCGCCGTTTCTTTAAAATTCTGTAAACGGTCATGTGACTCACATTTAAAGTTTGACTAATTTTTCTTGTACTTGTCTCTGGATATTCACTAATTTCTTCGAGAACCGCCTCCTCCAATTCCACAGTTCTTGTAGTCCGTGGCCATCCTACTGCAGAATTTCTTTCAAAGCTTCCAGATTCGGAAAGTCGCCGGAAAAGATTGGCAAATGTCGCTGCACAAGGAGTGACGCGTTGGGGATACCTTTCCTGATAGATGCGTCTGGCCTCGGTTGAATTTCCGTCAGCCAAGCCGTATGCAAAAACCATATCAGCCATTTCAGCATTCGTAAAGTCGGGCATGGTACCAAAAAATCACTTTATAAACTCCGAACTGTGAATTTGTCAATGAATAGTTAAAAATGTGACAGCGAAACTTCTATTTTTATAAACGAACGTTCATAGCCTACTCGATTTAATTAACTCAATTTGCAAGCGGAGAGTGACAAAAATTATTGAAATCAAATTTGGCTATACTGATTAAGCAGTTTGATAATGCTGCGTTTAGAAGAAGTCTGTCCGGGTATACTGCGTATAAAGTTTGATGAAAATAACTAAAATTGCAAAAAACTTACGACAAAAACCAACCATGTTTTGAAAAATTTCAACAATCTGTATCTCGAAAACAAATCATTTTTCGATAAACATTTCATAGGAAAAAAGTAGTTTATTTTGACGAGACCTACCACATACAAGTTTTTGTAATGTTCTCAGCAACTTCACTTAGCGCCCTAGGAGCTAAGTAACATGCTCGATATAGAAAATTGTAAATATATCGAAAACGATCACCTCCAGCGTTGTTGAGGAAGTGTACCTTTTTTACTTGGAAAAGGTGTAGGAATATGGTTTTTTCATAAAAAGTACCAACAGTTTACTATCAAAAATGTTAGGGTAATTTGAAATAAATAATGACAGCGTACGATGTTACATGAAAATTAATACGAAATTATGATTATCCACGTCAAAAAAACCCCAGGTACCAAATTTCGTGCAAATAACTCATTTTTTGCAAAAGTTATTTTTAAAGAGCGAACAAAAAAATGCAATTTCAACACCCTGTATCTCCGAAACGAAGCATTTCCAGACACAAGTTTATATAGACTTTTTTTCTTAAAATTTTCTCAGGAATACGTCACTTTTATTTTAACGTACTTATGTTACACCCTAGCTGTATATTCACAGACGCTATATTTCTCCTTTGTATTTATATTTGGCAACTTTGTTCAGTGGTCGGAGATCAACACCCGACCCTTTACTGAAGCCGTCAATCCACGGCGATGTTAGGAAAAGGTAAAATTGGTCTTGATGGCCACTGATAGTACGTGAGATCCCTTACAACATAATCCATTCCCACAAACATCTAACATTAAATTCTAGAGAAAAGCGAAATCCTCGAAATGCAGTTCAATCTGAGGCCTCGATAGCTCAGATGGTTAGAGTTTAGACTAGAAATCCAAAGGTCGCAGGTTCGATTCCCGCTCGATGATAGTATTTTTCTTTAATTAAAAAATTTCTCTGCAAAGCCACAATTTTTATTCACCTATATATATTCACAGACGCTATATTTCTCCTTTGTATTTATATTTGACAACTTTGTTCAGTGGTCGGAGATCAACACCTGACCCTTTATTGAAGCCGTCAATCCACGGCGTTGTTAGGAAAAGGTAAAATTGGTTTTGATGGCCACTGATAGTACATGAGATCTCTTACGTTCATAATCCATTCCCACAAACAACTAACATTCAATTCTAGAGAAAATCGAAATCCTCGAAATGCAGTGGAATCTGTGGCCTCGATAGCTCAGATGGTTAGAGTATGGACTAGAAATCCAAAGGTCGCAGGTTCGATTCCCGCTCGAGGATGGTTTTTTCTTTAATTAACAATTATTTCTGCAATGCCACAATTTTCATTCACTTATATATATTCACAGACGCTATATTTCTCCTTTGTATTTATATTTGGCAACTTTGTTCAGTGGTCGGAGATCACTACATCGTCCGAAGAAATAATGGAAGGAGTTTCAGACTGGTTTCTGGCAAACTCAATGTCTCTCAACTTCTCCAAATCGAACAATATATTATTTAGATTATATAAAGATATTGATGATATCACTATACACCTCAATCAAAACTCCATTGATTTCGTGAACTCAACAAAATTCCTAGGAATAACCATTGACAACAAGTTGAACTGGCTAGATCACTTCAAGTGAAATTAAGTAGGTCAATGTTTGCGCTACGCACCATTAAGAGAAATACCAACTTCGTGACAACGAAACTAGTCTACTTCGCATATTTTCATAGCATATTACAGTATGGTATAGAATTTTGGGGCACATCCATTTATGATCCTGAAGTATTTATGATCCAGAAAAGGGCTATTCGTATACTATTCGGCTTGAGTTATAGAGACTCTTGTAGAACATTCTTCAGAGACCACAGAATATTCACCTTAGCAAACACTTACATATTTAAAATAAGTATGCTGATACACAAAAATCGATCAACATTATCACTAACTTCAAACAAGCACTCATATCCAACTAGAAACGAAGAATACCCTCTGCCAAACTATAATTACAACAGAACTAGAAAGGGGCCACTGTATTCAGGAATCAAAGTATACAACCACCTACCTTCCAACTTGAAATCTCTAAGCAAATATCGTTTCAAAATACAGCTAAAAAATTACTGCATGAAAATGTTTTTTATCATTTAGACGATTTTTTCCCCAAAAATTAGAATAAGAATCATTTTTTTTAGGTATGTATGTTTCTTCGTATATATGTATTTCTATGTTTTCTTGCCTTTTCTCCTTTTCTCACTTTCGCTTTCATTCACTACACCCCTAGACTTTCTCGATGCTGTATGCTATGTAGAATCTAACATATATTTGTTAAAATATGTAAAAATACCAATTGTAATTTCGATTCTGAGAAATAAACTTATCTATCTATCAACACCTGACCCTTTACTGAAGCCGTCAATCCACGGCGATGTTAGGAAAAGGTAAAATTGGTCTTGATGGCCACTGATATAGTACATGAGATCCCTTACCTTCATAATCCATTCTCACAAACAACTAACATTAAATTCTAGAGAAAAGCGAAATCCTCGAAATGCAGTGTGGCCTTGATAGCTCAGATGGTTAGAGTATGGACTAGAAATACAAGAGAGAGAGAGAGAGAATATATGTTTATTGAACATAAGAAAAAATCTTGTTGACAAACACATAAATAAAAATTCACAGTATGCGAATGAATATAAGTTACTGTCAAAAATTGATAACCACGTCACAGGATAAAAACAAATATAAAAACATAAATGGTGAGACTTAATTAAATACTTTCACAAAAACATTAAAAAGTTTGAACAAAATTAACAATATGAACAAATGTAAACATTAACTAAAGGGTATCATCATAAAATTCAATCAAGCTGTAGTAGGCCTTATCACTAAGTAAAGTTTTTAGTTTGTATCTAAAAACCTGGAGATTTCTCTCTTTGATATCACTTGGTATTTTATTATACATTTTCACTCCATTGTATGTCAGAGAATCTTTTACTAGGTTAGAAGTGGGAATGGGGAGCTTTAGGCTATTTTCGTTCTGGCGAGTATTATAGGGGATGTTGTTGATTTCATATTCCAATATATTCTTATGAATTACAGAAAACTGTCTCCAATATGAAAATTGAGACAAGAGTTAGGATTTTTTTATCTTTAAAAAGAGGTTTACAAGAATCTCTCCATTTGGCTTTGCAAAGGTATCTAATTGCCCGTTTTTGAAGCACAAACACTGACTGGAAGAGTTTATTGATACATACCCCCCCAGAAAGATATGCCATAGTGTAAATGTGAGTCTATAAGTGCATAATAAACAGATTTGGCAGCAGTAGATCCTAATTCGTTTGATACTGTCCTCAAAACATAACAACCAGAAGCCAGTTTTTTATTTAAATGAGTTATATGCTCTTCAAATTTCAGATTACTGTCCAAAAGTAATCCCAAAAATTTTGCTCAGTTCTTGTTTACCACCAGTTGGCTTCCTAAATGCACATTTGATATACAAAATTTGAATGTAATAACACTTGTTTTTTTTTAATCCAGAGTGAGTAAATTAGAGTGGAACCAATTCTGGATTGTAACCATGTCGGAAGATATCATTTCGTTCAATTTACTTTTATCTTTATGGTGCCATAGTATGGTGGTGTCGTCAGCAAATAACGTGAACCTTCCGGAAATTGATAACATGGTCAGATCATTTATGTATAAAAGGAACAAAACAGGACCCAGCACCGAGTCTTGTGGTACTCCAATTTTAATTTCTGCAGTATTTGAAGATGTTGTTAGTCTCACATACTGCTTTCTATCAGAAAGATACGAGTCGAACCATTTAAAAGTGTTTCCTCTGAATCCATACAATTTCAGTTTGCACAGCAGTACCTCGTGGTTGACACAATCGAATGCTTTCGATAGGTCACAGAGCACTGCTGCGACAGCTTCTTTATCATTAATATCTCTGTAAATCATTGACATAACTGAATGTATTGCGTCAGTTGTATTCTTCGATTTCTGAAAACCGTACTGCTGTGCACTCAGTATTCTGTTATGTATCAAAAATTCCATAACTCTTTTTTTCACCAGTTTTTCGATAATCTTCGCTAAGGTGGGTATTAATGAAATAGGCCTAAAATTGGCTGGATCTTCTCTATCACTCCCTTTTGGGATAACAACTAAGGTTTTCAGGAATGAAGGAAAATAACCTTGTGCAAAGGAACTATTTATGAGTTGGGCAAGAATACTGAGTACACTATCAGGGAGGTTAACAAAAATGTTTATAGAGATATCATCTAAACCAGCGGCATTTTTATTTTTTATAGTGGAAATAACTTCTTTCAGTTCGTATAAGTTGGTGTCACAGAGTATGAGATTGTTATCAACTTGGATGTCTCTGATATAGTTTATTGGATTTTGCGTAGGAGATATTTTACTAGTTAGCTTTTCTGCTACTGTACAATAATAATTATTGATTATGTTAGGTTCTAGTGACGTTTCTGTGTGTTTTGAGGTTCTTCCTTTCCCCCTGAGCTCATTTACTATGGTCCAGCATTCTTTCACTTTGTTATTTGCCTTCTTCATTCTACTATTGTAGAACATATCTTTTGCTGCCCTGATCACTTGTCTATATATTTTCCTGTAAGAGTTGTAGTGATTGTCAAAGTTGGAATTAGTTACGAATTTTCTTACATAGTGAAGAGACCTCATGTTTTTGGAGGAGATTTTTATGCCATCTGCGATCCAGGGTTTTAGTTTTTTAGATTGATTTTTTGTTTTGGAAATGCCCTTTCGAAGTTAATGACAAAGGTCGCAGGTTCGATTTCTGCTCGAGGATGGTTTTTTTCTTTAATTTAAAAATTTGTCTACAATGCCACAATTTTCATTTACTTATGTGAAGTTAATATATAAAGCTTGTAAAATACGCTGTTCTAGTCATACGCGATTTTTTATCGCTCCGTGCGCGCTTACTCTTAAGTGTTCCGTTTTTACCTTATCGGTATGATGGACAACTAATAATTATGCGAGTTAAATCTGGCATCGCCGGCGCAGACGCCAAACAATACACATGGATCTGGAGTCCTCGATTTCAAAAGTTGCGGATAGTTCGGTTCGAATGTGGTGGATTGGCTCGAAGTGACTGAGTGAATGTTGTGCAGGTAACAGAAAATAGAAATTCCTGACGGAAAGTGGAGCACAAAAATTGACCTGTGATACGGAAACTAAAAATGAAGGAGACGCGCGATTTGGACACCCTTATGGGATATCTAGGTGAGAGACCGTTGAATATTCATGCGAAAAATGTTGAATGTGGGTATTGATGATGCAATTTTTAATTAAAGGCGATTAAATTGCGGTAGTGGGAAGCTGGTTTTTATACCGATCATAAATATCTGATCTGCTGTCTACACAGAATCGATCTATTTCGAGTGAGTCGGTTTTCAATCCCAGATAAATAAGGTCGAGTTCAATGTTTTATAAATTTTATTATCTCAGGAATATATGATTGGAAGTTGTTTTGTTTCGAGACTGTTGATACAGAGAACCCAGCTCGTTGATAATCCAAAAACACTTTTATTTCCCAATCTCAATTTTTTTGTGATTGGTTACGTATTTTTGTGCGCTGAACCGCAGTCGAAGTCAAAATGCGCGGTCTCAATTATTTTCGGAGAGACGGTCCTTCAAAAGTCGGAAAACGGGTCATTTTCAAGCAGCAATTTCCTCCGCAAAAACAGTCGAAAAGCTTCTTCTTTTTATTGAGCCTTCGGACATAAAAAACAGTATCTATACACATTTCGATATAGTAGGAGAGCCCAGTGTAAAATTTCAAGTCTGAAAAAACTTTTCGAGATCATGTACATGATTCGTCACTTCGTTGTTAGTGCAACATAAAATGACACTACTGCTATCTGCAAACATTGACGAAGCATGAAAAAAATCGAAAACAACTTAATTTTAAGAGATGCCATTCCTAAGGGCTAAGTGACAACCGCAATTGAACTTAAATCGGTCCTAAATTAGGGTCACCTTAGTTTGCATTATAATAGAAAGAGTTTTGGAATGAAATTTATGTGACAGGTAAGGTAAAATATCCAATAGTTGACATAATTAAAAAGATATTTTAAAATAAGTAATATGTTTAATTACCTCGATGAGTTATGACTAAATTTGTTTAGCAAAAGTTAAGTCTTCCAAACGCAAAAGAGTAATAAAAAATATATTAAATTAAAAAAGAGATCATATTTTGATTGATTAATGAATCCAATTAAAAATGCTAATAATTGACACCCTTAAAATCCAAATTTCCAATAGTTGACCAATGATTAGACCAATAGTTGACTTTTGTCATGTATTTGTTTTGTGGAAAGTTTTTGTCTGGCTTAAATATTATTTTAAGAAACTAACATTTTGTTTTTATTGTACTGGAAATTTATAATCGTTTTAAAAAAATAATTTATTTTTATTTTATTCTGTTGGATAAATGAATAGTTGACACTGATAACACAAAAAATTGACATTTTAATGAAATAAAAATTCACAATGTATACATAAAGTATACAAATAATATACTGCAATAAAAATAAAGTTTAATCATCAACTTCAATGTCTTTATGAAATTCGTATTTCAAACAATCACTAGCAGCACTTATTTTTGGAAACATTTATTTTTCCAATATTTGGTCAAGACTAATGACACTGACGTTATTATTATTTAGTTTAAACACTTTTTCATTCCAACAACTTCGGCTTCATCGTTTGAATAACGCAGAGATAACGGTGTATTTTCTTCTTGCCAGGGAACGAAACAAATATTTTAACTTTTCACGCTCAATTTTCTTTAATCTTCTTTCTTCTGTCCGGTGTTTCTTTTGTTCCTCGTTTATCTTTTTTACATTTTGTTTGTCTTCTATGTATTTCTGATATTTTTTGGAAGAGACTACCGCTGGCACTTTATCTTTATTAAGTCTCCTTTTAATTATCTTAGATTTGGGATATTGGAAAGATAATGCCCGTTTAAATGGGAATGGCAAATTTGATGAATTACTGTCTTTGAATATAGTTTTATGTTTTAGAACTAGTGATTGTAATGATTTGTTGAAAATATGAACAGGATGTTCATAAAATCAGATATGAAATCTTCTGCGGATGAAAGATAAACTTTACTCACTATCTTCCATCGTCAAGATAACCTCTTGTGGGGTATTCATGTTGAAAAGGGGAACATTCTCAATTTAATAGAAATATTTTTCTGTAAATTGAAAAATCCACGAAAAAAATTAAGTTATTTTGTGTGAATGTCTAACAGAAAACAACTACTTTCCCGGCTAACACCACGCTGGACATTGGACTACATCTGATAGATATTCTAAAAGGACACTAACTCAAAAGAAAAAATCTGAAATTGAAAATTTGCATTGCAAAGAAGAATGTTTTCCAAAAAAGAGTATCATTCGTAAAACTGACTCAAGAGAGGCATTTTTAATTGTAATTGTAATTTTTGATTGTAATTCAGAAAATATAGAAATATTTGATTTCACGGATGTTCCAGGTTTCAAAAGAGATCTGTGAATTGTAGGATCTTGTATCAGAGACACTTCAATAATTTTTGTTTGATCTATGATCTATTTAATTATTTATGTTTGATCATTTGCTGCCCTTAATAAATCAGAAAAGTTTGATTTGTTCCAGGCATCTCACTTGTAAATGTGAAAAGACTAATAGTTGTCATGACGTCAACTATTGGAAATTGATGTAGTATCAAGCTGAAACTTGTCCTCAGCTGTAATTTTTTTTGTAAACAAGGTAAAGAGACAGAATACAACAGTTTCACTGAAATTCCAATAGTTGACACTAGTGTCAACTATTGGTAAAATAATAAATATTTGTATCAATAGTTGACACCCCTCAGAAATAGTAAACTAACCAAACAAAAAGCGTGAATACCATTAGATAAACTACTTTAAATCATTAACGTTAAGAGAATTCCTAACACACATCGCAAAACAAAAAATTGCGTTAATTATTAAAAAAATTTAAAACTTACTTTTTTATGATTTTCCTTTAAAATTCACTAAAATAGCTCTGACATTGAACACTCAATAAAATAGTTGTCACCATTTTGGAAAAAAATGGAAGATATGAACTATATATTATATATGTGACCTAACTATGCGTAATTGAAATTGAAACTGATAACTGACGTTTTATTTTATGATATTCTGTATGAAAGTGTCAACTATTGGTGTGATGTCAACTATTGGATATTTTACCTTAGTTTATTAGAATAATAAGTATAATACATGATTATAATTATGGCAAATTGGATTAATTTAATATTCTAAAAACTCGTATAAAAATAATAATAATATGAAAATAGATAAATTGGAATATATATTAATATTTATAAAAAAATCTACTGTTTACAATACAACAACTGAATTTTTCAAATTTAGCCATCATAGTCCGATGAAGTATCGTCGTTGGGGTCCAGAGAAATAATAAGGGGCTCTAAAGTGTTTTATAGCATGTTATCAGCTTCCCACATTCTTTCTTTCCATATGATTGGATACACTTACTCTATTTTTCGCAATCCACTGTCTTTATTCCCTCTTGCAAGAGGTTTTCAACGTCTCTTATTCTAAAAGTGGTGTTATGCCTTGCTATATACAAACCCTTTTACTTGCGCCCACATCAAATCTACGGGGTTTAATTCACAGTGATATGGCGTAATACTCCGTTTTGAAGCGATTTCGTCGACAACAAATTTCGTATAAAGAGGTTTATTCGACTTTACAATTTCCAGTTTTTAGCATATCTTTGTGAAATGGCTTCTTATTTGATGTAAGCCAATGATTGATGTTTTTTTTTGCAAGAAGACGTTGGTATTTTTTCGGATTTTCCGTGGTAGCTGGCATTATCCATGACTATTGATGAATAAGATCTAGCATTTGCTGGAAGTATTCTTCAAAAACATCAGCGTTCATGTCTTCATGATAGTCTCCAGTCCGTTTTGATTGACATGCTAGTTAGCCAGCATCGACAAATCCATTTTTAACCGACGAAACCAAAAAGGAGTCGATGCGTATATTTTTTTTATGTATGACCACGCATAACTTTTTAGTAGTGTACAGTGTATAGTGTGTACTTCGAAGTTGGTCCCATTTGAATTTAAAAGATGAAATACACCCCTAAGGGTAGCAAAATGAAGGATATTGATCACTCACCCTCTGAATTCTGGTCCGTTGACCGATTCTATCAGGCATAACTTTGTACTGGGTTCTTCGATTTGGATGATTCTTTTTTTATAAGATAGGGTATACCTCATAGTTGATCATATTTGGATTTTGAATGGAATCATCCACCCTTGCGGGGATAATTGATTTTTCACTTGTGAACATTGGCACACATATTTAGTTGACATTGACAGATCCTCCTACATCCGTCACAATAATTACATTCTATGAAAGGTTGGAATTATATACAAAGTGATGAAATCAACTAACCAGAACTTTCAAAAATTATTTATATTATATAACAATAAATAGTTAATGTAGATAATCAAATTATTTACAGTTAATAGTTGAAGTAAGCTAGGTAAGTTAGTATTTTGGAAGTAATAAAAAATTAAGTAGGCAGTAATTAGTAGATTTCAGCCACAAAAAATTGAAAAATAAAAACTTTTTAACAAAAAATTAGACCGACAAAATACGAAACTGAAAAGTAAAAAATAAAATAAACTTTTTTAGTCTCAATAACTAAGCTCCTAAACTAATGTAAGTAACTAATTTGGAGTCGGCGCCAAACAAACAATCAACGAAGATCATTAAATTACTTCAAAAAAATTATCAGAATGTCACCGCGCAACTCGATGCCATCATTTTACCGCCTTACCTAATTCATTTGCTTGTTTGTTTGGCGCCGACTCAAAATTAGTCACTTACATTAGTTTAGGAGCTTAGTTATTGTTAAAAAGGTTTATTTTATTTTTTACTTTTCAGTTTCGTATTTTGTCGGTTTAATTTTTTGTTAAAAAGTTTTTATTGCTACCAATGTGAGTAATTATTAATTTTTTAACTTATCCCGGGGTTGCTTTTATTCCAGTGGACCATCCTGCCATATTTTACCATCGGTATATAATAATAATCGTCTTTATTATTTTCAAATAAGTATATACAATAATAGTGATAACTAGCCTAGATATTATTGAAAATAAAGGGCGAAGTTTATTTTTTTAAGTGTTAGACACCATCAAAAATATTCTTCCACTTAACCCGAAAACAGAGATATGTTGATATAAAATTTTAGTTACTTATTGCGAAATTACTTATTGCGAATGCATTCCTTACCGAAAAATAATCCATTCCAGAATTGAGTTGTAGAAAGGGAAAAAATAAAAATAACTATTGTTGTACACATCGCATATGATTTACGATGACTCCTACAGATATGTTTACGCACCTATGTACACTCAAAACACGAGCATCGACACCTATATGAAGTTAGCGAGACAACTCCGAAAAAGTTGATAACAGATTATTCCATAATTTGCCGCCTTTTTGTCGCTAATTAGTTGCGAAGAAAAAAAATTTGTCGCTCTTTTTTAAAAAAAAAATATGTGATGTTTCGCTAACTTCATATGAAGTTAGCGAAACAACTTCCGTAATTTAAATTTTTTCACAGTTCCGAAGTATCCATAATTTGCCGCCTTTTTGTCGCTAATTAGTTGCGAAGAAAAAAAAATTGTCGCTCTATTTACAAAAAAAAATATGCGATGTTTCGCTAACTTCATATGAAGTTAGCGAAACAACTTCTGTAATATCTATCTTTTCTCAGTTCTGAAGTATCCAGAATCTGCCGGTTTTTTGTCGCTAATTAGTTGCGGAGAGAAAAAACTATTTTCTCAAAAATTATACGATGTTTCAACAACTCCCGTTATTTTTATCTTTTCTCACTTTTTAGGCACAAATTACTGCTTTTTTTCGATAATTAGTTGTGGAAAGAAAATATTCGTCTATCCTTTCTTTCAAAAATTTGCAATGTTTTGATAACCTTATATGAAGTTAGCGGGACAGCTTCCGTCTTTTTTTATTATTTTAAACGGTCTTATTCAGCTTTCACTTTTGTTTATTTGTGTAGGTTGAATCTAGTAATTGAAATTGTATTCCTTTCCTGTTGAGCTATTAATCTGAAATTTGGTACACACCTTTAGTTCTGATGACAATACAATTATGTATATTCAGTATCATTGTAAATCCAAGATGGCCGTCGCCACAAAATGGCGGATGACATATTTTGTTCAACTCCCTCAATATGGGTATCAAATGAAAGGACTGAACCAGTACAAAGATAGTACTCCGTGAAAAAATTTCAAATCGAAGATGGTCGCCACCACAAAATGGCAGATTTCTTTGTTTTTCAATCCCCTCAATATGGGTATCGAATGAAAAAAAAAATGTCTCGAAACCATACTGAAACAGGGAGAAGAATTATTGTGTGGGGTATATGAAGTATTCGAAATGGGAAAAGTGGTTCCTAGAAATTGACTATGTAGCATTTTTTTTTTTAAATTTATTCAATAATTTATGTTTTGTCGAGTTCTACCCATTAAAGATATGAGCATAACTTTTTTACACTTTTCAGTTACGATAGATATAAATATAAACATAGCATTGATGCCCGTTTTTGATTTCTCACAGTGTCGACAATTGGTCCTCATATATGTCGGCGATTGGTTATTCATATTTTCAGGTGTCGAAAATTGGGGCATCTGATATGCGTTTTCATTTATTTCATTTGAATTATTTCACCATGTTATGATAAGTTTTTCTTGTCTGTTTATTGAAATGGAAGTTACAAAGATTCAGAAACTGAATATCGCAACCACGTAAAAATTCCCCTTGAGTTCGAAAAGTATTCGTCATTTTCACGATACCCTATTGTATGGATATTTATGACCGACCTGATAATTAGTGGGAAATTTGAAACTTTGATTATGTTGATTTTTGTTCAAATTGTGGGAATTTTGGGGAAAAAGTTTTAGTTTTAAAATGTTATTGTAAATATTGCTCAAATTATCCAGGTCTATATTTTTGTTTATACTGTTGGTATCATTCTTGATGGAAAACATTTCTTTAAATAACCTTTTATGGAAGTTATTCTCTGTGCAAAGTACTTCAAAATGGTTGTAATCCAAAATGTGCTCACTGGAGATGACATTCTCAGCCAGTGCCAAAGTTAATTTCTTTGTATTGCTATCACTTTTATGGGACGTTAGGCGTCCAGACAAAGTTCTTGATGTTTGTCCAATATATGCTTTGTCACAAGTCTGACAGGGAATTTTGTAAACGACATTTGATTTTTCCATCCTTTTCCAAGGTTTCAATTGGTAAGTTTCAGAGGGGAGACTATTAGTAGTAGTGACGATGCGTTGGGCAATTTTGATATTCTCATTTTTGAAGACATTTATAAGCTTTAACGATTGAAAATATGGTAACAAACAGAAAAATAAGTGATTGAAACACTTTTGGTTGGGAGGAAGAACTGAGAAAAGATAGATATTACAGAAGTTGTTTCGCTAACTTCATATGAAGTTAGCGAAACATCGCATATTTTTTTTATAAATAGAGCGACAATTTTTTTTTCTCCGCAACTAATTAGCGACAAAAAGGCGGCAAATTATGGATTCTTCGGAACTGTGAAAAAATTTAAATTACGGAAGTTGTTTCGCTAACTTCATATGAAGTTAGCGAAACATCACATATTTAAAAAAAAAAAAGAGCGACAAATTTTTTTTCTTTGCAATTAATTAGCGACAAAAAGGCGGCAAATTATGGAATAATCTGTTATCAACTTTTTCGGAGTTGTCTCGCTAACTTCATATAGGTAGCATCGACAGATCGGAAAGTAAATGAAACTTGGAAGTTCAACCGGATCAATAGAGTGTATCTTCCATCAAAATATAAATACTTCATAAGTTATTTTATGTGAAATTTCAGAAATAAAGTATTTATTTCTGACAATGCAAAAGATCAGTTTTAAAATGATCTTTGAATTTTTTAACACTATGGCTTTTAAGTTCTGAAGAGATTGAGTTGTAAAGACTATATACTTGGTAACTAAACGAGCGTCTGAAAGTTTCTGTCGCAAAGGAAGGAACACTCAATAATCCTCTATTTCTAATATTTATGTTGTGTATATCAGTGCGATAAGTAATTTTACGATGAAGATACGCAGGTTTTTTATTGACAATAACGCTATGACATAGATTAGCAAAATGTAGCTTCCTCCTGTTCTCCATATTCAGCCATCTAATTTCCCCTATTTTGTACGAAATTCTTTGCCGTCTTCGTACTCCAAAAATCAGACGTAGACATGAATTCTGAACTTGCTGAATTTTGTTTTTGTATAGTACAGTTAAATTAGGTCCATACAGAGCATCCGCGTAATTAAACAACGACAAAACTAGTGTTTCACAGAGTATCTTTTTTATGTTTATTGGAAAAAGATGTCGGTTTCCATAAATCAACTTGATGTTAGAATAAGCACGCTGTATCAACATTTTGATATGTTTTTCGAACCTCAAGCTAGATTTTTTGTTTCATCAACTAACGCTATTTGTTCATTATTTATATTAATATTTATATCCACTGGTAAGGTTTGTCTATGATATTTACCTCCAAACAGCATGACTTTAGATTTTGTTGTATCAAGAAGCAAGCAGTGATCAGTGGCATAAATTATAAAATTCCTTAAATCCTCATTTATAACTAAACATGCATTCCCTAGTTCTTGAGACTTGAAACTATAGTATAGCTGGGTATCGTCAGAGTAGAGATGCACATTGCAGTTTTGGACTTTGGTAAGAATATGGGAAGAGTATATGGAGAACAATAATGGACCAAGTATGGATCCTTGTGGGACCCCAGATCTCAGAGACATATAATCCGAGCAGACACCATTCATACATACCTGCTGTTTTCGATTTTTAAGATAATTTTCTATCAATTTACAAGCATTGTTGGAAAAGCCCATATGAGCCGTCTAAATGCAAACCCCGCCAAGTGCAAACTATGTAGTTTCAAGAAAAACGCGAAAAACTGTTTTGCTTGATACTATCGATAAAATGAATTTACTTTTTTATTTAGTGGATGTAGATACTGTTTCTTAAACACCATCTTTCATCTTATATAACAAGGAGGATTATAGCACAGTAAAATGGAAAATATAAAATGCACTTGGCGGAGTTTGAAAATTAACGTGAAAAATGGCGGGTTTTGCAGCCAAAATTAAGTGTTTTGAATAAACTTTATTCAGACAAGTAGGTACAAGTACAATCAAAATTAACTCAATATTCTTAAGCAAAACAAATAGATAAACAAGCTTGATCGTTCTTAAATGAAACAAACACATAAATTAAAATAATTTTTTCTTCAATACCAGGAATAAACACCAACAAAAATTAATTAAACAAATCTTGTGTCATCTTCAGGGTTTTGGTCGCAGGTGAATTCTTCTGTCATTGTAGAAGAGCTGGGTGAATCTTGAACGTTCTGGTTCTCCATTGCATCCTTATAAAATTTCAGATTTTGCAAAGATTTCCAATCAGGTCCAAAATGCTTGATTAATAAATTGTCAATGGATTTTTTTTTCTCGTTATTAACAGTACGTCCAGGCACTAGTTTGTTCGGTGCAATAGACAATATTCTTTTGCCTTTTTTGCAAACACTTCTAGCCATTCCCACATTGGTGCGATAGTGTGCTTCTCCTTGAATTAAAGCTAGATCCTGATTGCCTCTTGTTAGCAAAAATCTTTTTGATGGATTGAATTGAAAATCATAGGCATGCCAGTCTTTTCCCAAAACTCTCAGTGTTGAGTGTTGTTCTATAATGCGGTGGTATTCTCTGGGTTCACAGATACATGTATTTTTTTCTTCTCACGTTCAATTAAACCAAACACCCGGTCAGGAGGCATAAAAGAGTGGCCTACAATAGGAAAGACGAATTCAATTGTTTTTACATGGGCCGGAGCACATTTCACAAGCCAAAATAAAAGCATTGTTAAAACAATAGAATTTTTATTCTGTCCGCCGCAACCATCGGCGAACAAACGAATTGTATCTTTCGATGCAGGAAAGTCTTCTCTTCTTAAAAAATCAAACAAGGCGGAGGCAATTATACTCGAGTTTTTTGGAAGATCCACGTCTGTCCATAGGTATGATGTTACATTGTATGAACGTAACTGCGATTTTGAAGAACCTTTCACGATAGTAAAATTATACAGATTATATTGCTGAGAAAAATATGCCGAGGAATCTGGAAGTCGGGGTAACGCCAAATTTTTCTGGCAATCAAAGGAATAATTTATAACATTATCTTTTTCTTCCTTGAGCATTGCAAAAAAAGCATTGGCTTTCAGTTTATGAACTCTTTGTTTTGTTATTAAGTTGGTTTTCAAAGTTTCATCTTTCTCTTTTTTGATTTCTTCTTTGAAGTTTAAACAAACAGAGCAAACATCAGTCTTTGGAGTTCCAAATCCAAGGTTGTAGTTCCTGTTCACGAATTTTCTAAAATAGGACTCCTTAATTTTGAGATGATCTTCTGCAGATGTATTGTATAGTTTATACAGTTTTCTGATATTCAGAGTACAACTTAGGTAAATTCTGGCATTGGTGCGACTTCTGCAATAATGAGACTCCGTACATTTTAAACTTTCTATGTAATGGGATATCGCGCGCTTCTTTTCTTCATTCTTTAAGCCAACTCTATCGCCACCTCTATTTTCGTTCGGAACATTTTCGCATTTTTTAACAATCCTTTGAACTCTATCTTTTTTTAAGTTCAATATTTCAAGAAAAGCATTTCTACAGACCCGAACCAGTTGTTTGTTTTTTACAACATGATACAGTATAGAGACACTTTTTTTACCTCTTGCGTTTATTGCCAAACGTGACCTTTTTGGCTTTAGTGCATAACAGCACTTGTAAATTAACGTGTCTTATGCTACTTTATCTTTGTTGTTGTAAAATAATTCATGGAACCGTTTAATGTCCATCATAGATAAAGTTCTGCATTTGATAGTTCCCTCTTTATGACTGCAGGTGGGATATTTAGGTAAAGACTTTGCAGAATATCTACGAAAGACAAAAATCAGTATTGTTTGTCTCGTAAAAACTACAGAAAACTCACCTGTTTTGCTTAGAAATTGTGCGTTTATGTTTATTTGATTGCACTACCCTTTTTCGACTATGCTCTGGAAGAGTTTTTGTAACCTTAATTTCACTCATAATTGAATCATTCACAGAATATTTTAATAAACAACACTAATCACTATTACTTTTCACACCAGTATGCTTTATAACGACAAGGTATAATTGAAATGGCGGAGCTGTACACCAAAACACGTGGTCGCTCAACAGAAATATGGCATTCCTATTGGTCATACGCACTTGGAGGTTTTTGCACATAAACAAGTCCGCAGTTGGCGATGGATTGAAAGTAAACTGATTTGTAGATGCGCGATAATACTTCAACTGGCGGGTTTTGAGCAATAATATTTTATCAGAATGAAGATATTAATATTCTTTATCGAATGACAGCGCAATTTTTATTTTTTGTGCACTTGGCGGGGTTTGCAGTTAGACGGCTCATATATTCCTTCATTAAACCAAGTTTCGTCCATATAATAGATATGCATGTTTTCCCTTCGAAACTGTCTAACTGCCCGCAAATATCGTCGTCGCCAGCAGATGATTTCGTCTTTCTCTATTAAAAGTGGGTTGACTAGAATGAATTAATTACTCAAATTCCAAGTTTTCTTGTCCATTCATAAGATTGTAACGTAAATAAACTTAACTTGGTTTTACTAATTTATTTAACACTTAAATATACAACTTAATTTATATCACTAACTACGCCACTGTATAGCTCGATCGTATAGGCTCGTTCAGACTGTCCGTGAGACTTGAGGGCTGTCTATTTATCTCCGTTACAGAATTCCCGATCTTTCGAATTCTGGCAGTTGGCGACGGCATGTTCCAATTGTTTCCAATATTGACCGATGTTTTCCGCGGAAGAGCGACTGGATGGTTCTCGAATATCTCCGGATATGATCTCATCGCTGTCGATGGCAACGCGCGAGGCGACAGGTCCGGCCTAGGTTCGTTACATTGCCCCCTTCTTAAAGACATTTCGTCCCGAAATTTCATCCTTGGAGTGTGACGATATCTGCATGACTCCCCATATCTGCACCGTGAAGTTTGATGGAAGTAACACTCCACGGTCTTCATGATCGGTCGTGGAAGAGGGTTACAGCAAACCAAAATCTTGACGCCGCTGGATCTGAATATCGCCTCCAGCATACTTCTTATGACTCTCCAGTCCAACCCATCAATACCACAGGATAATTTTGGGATTGCTAGATCCACCAGATTCTGGTCCACCATAGTATCTCTTAGTTTGGTGAGACTCTTCCAGACATCTTCATAGGACGGTTTATCTTGGGAATGCCTCTTGGTAACTAGGTAGTAGATGTTTCTCTGGCCTTTCTTCAACTGTAGCACCCCACCAACTTCTGGATTCTGCTCCCGCAGTGTTTGGAGTTGACCAAATTTCTTGGAGAACACTACGGCGATGCCCTGGACATTCGAAGATCTTCTGCCACACAGTGCGCTAGTGCGTAGTCAGCAGGCACCCCGAAAGGTCTCGTGACTCCTCTCTAGTAACCCCATGTAGAACTTTCTGCCCGTTTGAATACAAGGACATAAACTTCTCGAACGTCATATCATCCTCCGGTGGCTTGAGGGTGCGAACTTGGTCATGGTTTCCAGCGTAAGGGGCCAACCTGTTGAAATGGACGACCCTGGTTTCCCTCGGGTGGCTTATGGATTCAGGTACACAAGGTCGTTTATCCTTTTCACGATTTTATACGGGCCTTCCACGAGTTCCGCAACTTTGGTGATAGTCCACGACGACGTTTGGGGTTGTACAGCCAAACCAGGTCATCAACCTTAAATCCTCCAGCGTCGGCCTTGATGTCATAGGTCTTCTTCATTTTATCGCTGGCACTCTGGATGTTCAACCGGACTCGTTCGTGGATGTCGTCCATTCTCTGCCGAAGTTTGCTGACGTAGTCCTCTCCCGCAGTGTCTTGTCCTGGCGGTATCCCAAACTTCAGGTCACAAGGCAGTCGCAGTTCTCGGCCCATTATAATACTAGCAGGAGTTTGACCGGTTGACTCGTGTACTGCGGATCGATAGGCCATCAGGAACAAATGAAGATACTGGTCCCAGTCTCTTTGATGGTCAGAGACAACCTTGGACAAATGGCGGTTGATCGTCCTGTTCATCCGTTCCACCATTCCATCGGACTGCGGATGTAGGGCCGTGGTTCTTGTCTTGCGGATGTTCAGCAGTAGACATATTTCTTGGAAAAGGTTGGATTCGAAATTTCTGCCTTGATCCGAGTGCAGCTCCATTGGAATACCGAATCGACATATCCATTCTTTCACCAAGACGTCGGCGACGGTGATGGCTTCCTGGTTGGGCAGGCATAGGCTTCCGCCCACTTACTGAAGTAGTCCATTGCCACAAGGATGTATTTATTCCCGTGGTCGGATACGGGAAACGGGCCGGCGATGTCAATGGCGATTCTCTCGAACGGGCTGCCTACGTTGTACTGACGCATCGGGGCCTTGGGTCGTATTCGAGGTCCATTGCTAGCAGCGCATACAGCGCACTTTCTGCACCAGTCCTGGACGTCAGCTTGACAATTGGCCCAGTAAAACCGTTGCCTCACTTTCTGCAGGGTCTTCGTCACTCCCAGATGTCCTCCGGCGACTCCATCATGGATTTCCCGCAGCACTTCCTCTCTTCTGTTCCTGGGAACAATTATTTGGCGTCTGTCTTCCCCACCAATATCGGCCGTTTCAGGATCCCATTGTCCAGAATAAGAGAGTTCCATTGTGCCCAATAGGACTTAACAGCCGGCGAGTAACCTGCGACTTCCTGCCATGATGGTCTTCGATTGCCCTTCTTCCAGCTGACGACTAAGCCAAGGTCGGGGTCTCTCCTGGTCTTTCTGGATCTTGCTGTCATTCCAGTTGTCATCCATTGCCGCGGTTCTACAAAGTGTTGCTTCTTTCTCTTCTGCTCGTCGGCAATGTGAGCAATCATCTGGACATGGTCTTCGCGACAAGGCATCTGCATTCTTATGGCTAGTTCCGGCTCGATGTTCGATCTCGAAATCGAATTCTTGGAGTCTCTCGATCCAACGTGCTACTTGACCCTCAGGATTTTTGAACTGTAAGAGCCATTTGAGAGCTGCATGGTCAGTTCTCAACAGGAATCTTCTTCCATACACGTACTTGTAGAAGTGTTCCACTCCCTTTACAACAGCTAACAGCTCTCGCCTGGTGACACAGTAATTGCGCTCTGGTTTGCTAAGCGTCTTGCTGAAATAACCAATGACCGTCTCCTCCTGGATCTGAGATAGGACAGCTCCAAGTCCCACGTTGCTGGCGTCCGTATCCAAAATGAATTTCCCTTTGGATAAGGGATAGCTCAGTATAGGTGCGTTGATCAAAGCTCCTTTCAGCTTCCTGAATGAGTCTTGACATTCCTCGGACCACTGGAACTTTGTTTGGCCTTCCCAGCACATATCGGCGATAGTATGTGCATAAACCAAGGAAACTTCGAAGTTGGTGAATGTCTTTTGGGATGGGCCAATCCTTAACAGCTTTGATCTTCTGGTCATCCACTGCTACTCCTTCCCCAGAGACAACGTGGCCGAGGTATCGTACTTCTTTTTGGAACAGATGGCATTTCTTAGGGCTCAGCTTCAATCCGGAGTTCCTCAGTCGCAGGAATACTTCCTCCAAGTTTTTCACGTGGTCCTCAAACGATCTGCCGACCACAATTATGTCGTCGAGATACACTAGACACGTGTTCCATGAGAGTCCCTTCAGTACTGTTTCCATCAATCTTTCGAATGTGGCGGGAGCATTACAGAGCCCGAATGGCATAACGGTGAACTGCCACAATCCTGAGCCGATGGTAAAAGCAGTCTTTTCTCGATCTTCCTGAGCCAGTTCTACTTGCCAGTATCCACTCTTCAGATCAAGGGTCGAGAAAATCGTGGAACCAGCCAACGTGTCTAGGGTGTCATCTATTCTCGGGAGAGGGTAACTGTCCTTCTTCGTGACATTATTAAGTTGGCGATAGTCTACACAAAGCGTGTCGATCCATCCTTTTTCTTCACCATGTATCGACTGGAAGGACCAGGGACTGTCAGATGGTTCGATAACTCCTTCTTTCTCCCATATCGCTGACTATTTTGTCAGCCTCTTCCTTCTTGGCAAGAGAAGTCTTCTTGCTGATTGCCGGATCGGTCGGGCACCCCAGTATCAATCTTGTGCTGGACCACATTAGTTCGACCCCTTTTCCTTGTCCGTATCGAAGATGTCTTGGTACTTTTGACTAAATCTCTTAGTTTGGGCTGTTGAGCTGGTTTATGTCTTTGGAAGAGATGGCAACTAATTTTTCTAGTTCTGTGGGCAAGTTGTTGGGTTGGCTAATCGTGCCTCGTACTCGTCGGATCACAGATGAAACTGACGAGCGGTGCCCTAAAATTGTTCCTTTCTTTAAGGTCACTGGAAAGTAATTGACATTCATGACCCTTACCGGTACAAATTTTTCAGCACGTAACAGGGTTTTCCCTAGGGCAATCCCTCGTCAATTTTCTCATCATGAAGTTTGGGCTCGAACATCATCACGTCTCCACTGCTCGCACTCCCGTCCAGGCGAGCCTCCAGGATGGTTTCAGCCCTCTCAGGTACGCTTACATCTTCAGCCAACTGCACACGGATCAACTCTTCACTTCTCCCAGAAGTTACCAGCTCTTCTCCGTTGACACGTAGGACGCCGTCTTTGAAATCCAATTCAAACCCTCTGGAATTCATGATGTCCATTCCGATGATTGCATCGTCTTTGATGTCCGCTACAAGTGCCTGATGTTTCACTTTAGTGCTGCCCAAAATTATTTCAATCGGTAGCTCGCCATATACAGTAGCTGGCTCCCCTGTTGCTGTGCGTAGCTTCCAAGTTGTCGGTTCAATTCGTTCCGGTGTTCTGGCAAAGGAAGGTCCGAGAATTGTCCTAGTCGCACCTGTATCTAGCAGCATGGTGCAAGGCTCGTTATTGATGAGACCGTCTACGAAAACACCTCTGTTCTGTCGTTTCAGGATAGCGACATATGCGTTGTTAACCGGGGCTTGCTGGACACAGGCCGACGATTGCCCCTTCTCGTCGACCTTCTTTAGTTTTCCTGCATCGGAGTCGTATTTCGAATGTTGGACATTTGCTACGCACATGTCCAATTTTGCTCAATTCCCAGCATCTTATCTGTCTTTTCTCAGGCAAAACTTCCTTCATCACTTTTCTTATGGCAGCTTCCAAGTCAGCATGCTCCTGTGAGTCTCCTTCAATACTTCGAACTTTACTTTGGTTTTTGCAGGATTGCTTTGCTGCCTCAAATTCCAAAGCGCGTGCCAGTGCGTCTACGAGATGTGTTGGACGAGCTAGTGTCAACGCTTGTCTGGTTTCTTGGTCACGGAGTCCATCCAAGAATGCCTGAACCGCTAATCGCTCCATTACATTTTCCGGTGTGGCTGGATATGCAGAGACGAACCAAGCGTGCAATGTCAGCTTCGAATTCTTGTAAGGATTCGCCCGATTTCTGGCAGCGATTTTTCAGTTGGGAGTGGTATACGTGTTCCAAATGGGCCTGGCCATATCGTAATTCTAGATGTTTAATCAGCTGATCATAGTCCTCCTGTTCTTGGGCGGTAAGAGTTTGTAGAATATTCGTCGCTTCTCCACGTAATGCAAGTGTTAGTGCTACAGCTCTTTCCCCTGCATTCCATCCATTTGCTTTGGCCGCTGCTTCAAACTGTCGGCGGTAATTTCCCCATGGAGTTTTTCCGTCGAATTGAGGCGGCTTCATGGAAAGCTTCCCTATTTCAGAAATGACCTTGACATCTCTTATACCCTCTTGAACTTTATCCAAGTTCAAACTCAAGTCCAGCATTGCATTTTCGTTAACCATCTTTGTGGAGGGCGCACTATTAATTCGTTTTTCCAGCTTACTGATCGTTTCATTTATTTTATCTACCTCCGTGTTCATTTGCTCCCTAATTTTATCTATCTCTGTCTCAACGGTTCCCATTCTTTCTTCTAGAAATTTAGCCACACCACACAATTCTTTTTTTAGGCCTTCTGTGTTTTCCAGGAACTTCTCTTCCAGGCTTCTTGCAGTTTCTTCCAGGCTTCTTGAATTTTCTAGAAGCTTTTCTTCCAGATTTCTAGAATTTTCTTGAAGCTTCTCTTCCAGATTTTTAGCATTCTCTGCCAGGCTTCTTGAATTTTCTCGAAGCTTCTCTTCCAGATTTCTAGAAAGCTTCTCTTCCAGATTTATAGAATTTTGTTGCAGTTCTTCTTTCACGGATTTAGTAGTTTCTTCGAGTTTATTCATTACCAAACTTAAATCGCCTCCGGGAACTTCGAATAAAAATGTTTCGGGGTCCTCACCTTCTTGTATAAGTCCTTCTGCAAGTCTTTCCTGGAGTACTTGCTTTTACCTGTTGTTTCCAGTTCCCTTTCCTCCAATTCCTGTTTCAATTCCGCTACCTTCAACCAAGGCGCACTTTTCTTGAACACATTTTGTCTTTGACGAGGTATCAGTCTGTTTTACACGAAAAGTTTATCAGTTTGTTAAAAATTCACTTCGCGAATTCTTTTCCACGGGCCACCAGTCTATTGTCTGTTTCACGCGAACAGTGTAGCAGTTTATATTCCCACGCACAATTGTCCACTTCGCGAAAACCGGGCCACTGTCTATTTTCTGTTTCACGCGAACAGTGTATCAGTTTATATTCCCACGCACAATTGTCCACTTCGCGAAAACCGGGCCACTGTCTATTTTTGGGCGTACAAAAAGGTCTATCAATTTATTTTTCTGACTATCCACTCCACGATCACTTGTTTATTTTCAAAATCTCACTTCCGACACCAATTGTAACGTAAATAAACTTAACTTGGTTTTACTAATTTATTTAACACTTAAATATACAACTTAATTTATATCACTAACTACGCCACTGTATAGCTCGATCGTATAGGCTCGTTCAGACTGTCCGTGAGACTTGAGGGCTGTCTATTTATCTCCGTTACAGAATTCCCGATCTTTCGAATTCTGGCAGTTGGCGACGGCATGTTCCAATTGTTTCCAATATTGACCGTTGTTTTCCGCGGAAGAGCGACTGGATGGTTCTCGAATATCTCCGGGGATGATCTCATCGCTGTCGATGGCAACGCGCGAGGCGACAGGTCCGGCCTAAGTTCGTTACAAGATCAACTTTCTTGATTCCATATATTTTCACAAAACTCTCCGTCAAAGATTTAATAACAAAAACTTTTCAAATGAAAAAAAAAGTTGGCCGTCACGGGATGCCCGCCAGATGTGGAACATCTCGGAGGACATTCAAATTTCGAATTAGTACAAATTATGCATCAATATACAGGGCATGACTGCACCTAATGACAAGACTAAATCGTGTTTTCATAATTAATCTCCCGCAAAATGTCTATTCCACAAATATTTTATTAGTTTTGACACAAACTCATGTGATTTAGGTTATTAAAGCTTTTTCCAGATAAAACAATAAGGTATAATGTTTCTTAGTAAGGGTAGAGGAATAAAATGGTATTTTTGTTTTTTTTCAATATGGTCCAAAATTGGATTCCAAACACAATTTTTCGATATCTTGTCCATTTGACCCATTTTTCGCCACCACAGACAACTGTTTTTTAAGTCCCGCCAAATCTGAGGTCACGTGATATAAGTCGCAACGGATTTTTTAGTTGTCAGACATGCAGCCAACTTTATCATGCATTTTTTGACGCATGCGCAGAAAATAAACCACTTGTTGACATCAGTAAGCACATTTCTAACCTTGAATGAACAAATAAAATAGAATAGTAATAAAATAAAATAGTATATTGATATGATTTACTAACCTTTGGTTTGAGTCGATAGATTGTGTTTCGTAAAGCAAACGTTGTGCACACATAAACATTTTACTGGAGCCTGCACTTTGATTATTATTGACTTTTTGTTTATTATTGGTAACTTGATCGTCACTGTCACTCATATTTTGATTCAATAATATTATCACTGATTCGAATTCTTTTAAGCGCTTCAAAAACAATAACAATAAAATGCGTACGAGCGGTAAACATGTCAAGTCGGTTAGTTAGGTATAGTTGAACCATTTACAATTGCAGAAGAATAAAAAACAAGTTTCGCAGTCATAGGCGGACATAACTAATTTTATTGAGATATTTAAATATTTTAAAAATACGTTAAAATAAAAATATATGCCATAAGCGAGGAAGTAGGGTATTAATAGACAATCGAATCATCATAATTTTATTTTCCCATGGTCGAAAAAAAGCCATATTTTCCAACAAAACACAACAGAACTATAGAATATTTTAAAGTCTATTTCGATCCCAGACCAGAGACGCTACTGGCTTTCATTTGCTCAGACCTCCTGAAACTGGTGATTTATTAATCTCAACGTATAGACACACCAGCAGGCATTATCATTGGCTTGCGGTCACTCAAACAGCTGTCACTCAAACCCACGTTGACTATCGGCTCTTTTGATCTACCGTTCGGCGTCGGAGAATGTTTTAAGAGTAGTACACATTATTTTTCGTTCCTTTTCTTCGCATATATGCTCGTGTTAGTGAAGTGAGTTTTTGATTTGATCCCTGTAGAAACATCTTCTGCAATTGAAAATGGTTAAACTATATAGTAAGCAGCTCATTACAAAGAATCTACGTGTTCTGAAAAAGTTGATTGGCTGGCCATCAACTTGGATAGCAAGGTTAGCCAAGTTAGGTTAGGTTATGTTATCTTCTTTTACGTAAGACATTGATTGGATTTTAAGAGCAGACGGAGACACGCCGAAGAATGTCCCTAAACTTCATTTTACCATTACTAATAACACATTTACTGAAATGTCTGCTTCCATTGAAACCTAATTCAGTGTACATGCATCTCGCGACTGACTGTCACTATTGTGCCCATAAAATTATTCGTAGAAAACGAGAAAAATCACCGCTACCGAAGGGCCCGCAAGCGAAGCGAATCGTGTTCTGAAAAAGTTGATTGTCTGGCAATCAACTTGGATAGCAAGGTTAGCCAAGTTAGGTTCGGTTGTGTTCCCTTCTTTTACGTAAGACATTGACTCTTAAAATCCCGTAAGATTACCATTACTTGTAACATATTTGCTGAAATGTCTGCTCCCATTGAAACCTAATTCAGTGAACATGCATCTCGCGACTATTGTGCCCAAATAATTATTCTTAAAAAACGAGAAAAATCGTTATGCCGTGACGGCAAATAGCTGCGCCAATAGATGTTTCACATCAAAAAAATAAACAAATTCCCTTTGAAATTGATAATAATGATAATCATATTATCACTCAACATACTTATGCGATATGCGATCGGAGGAATTCTGATTATTGTACCTACTTCTTATACATTTCAGACACATAATGTAATATAACCTACAAATATTTCTGTGCCTACTTTGGATTACTTATATTTCACGAACAAAAGCCACCCAACAATCATGGAATCATTATTCCTAGTATCCATAATTTTAAAATTGGAATATATTTTTATTTAATTATTATTGTTACTGAACATCAATACCATAGCCTCGGAAAACGATAAAAACTGTGCTCAGGATTTTATACTCCGAATCCGAGCAATCAACGACGCTACAAATTCTTTTTCATCCATTTTTTTCACAAAAACTGCACAGGAATCCATGCTGCCTAAACAACAAGGTACCCCGAAATTCAAAAATATCACCGAACGGTGGCTCTGTCACAACCATGAATCTTACACTGGATCAGTGTCTTTTTTTGGCAAATTCAAGATTCATTACAATTGAAAAACGCGTACAGTTGCAAATTGTAACAATAAATGAAACGATTGAAAATGAGTATTTTGAGAAAGGAGGAACCGAGGAAAAAATGATGCAACAAAACATAGAAATACTTGGAATCACAGAAACAAAAAAGGTTTTTCGATGTTTATGTATATATCGTTCGATTTACTGCAGTGGAGAACGATACTAAAAAAAATAAGAGGATGTAATAAAACGACCATTTACTAATATTGATATTCGCACTATGTTTTCACTCACGCCTGTATATATTCAGAATTAGTATTTTATAACGGGTTATTACATCCACTGTGTAAGTTGTGCAGTCTCCTAGAACAATAGGATTAACTCTCTCGATATTGAACTTTCTAATGCAGTGTTCTTGGCGGGGCTTCAAGTATTAAACTCATTCGATGATGAACAATTTACAAACAAGGAATTTGGCTCCTAAAAGGATACATTTTGACGGCTGTCGATAACATGGAAATAGATCGTTGAAAAATATATTGCACTTTCTCCAAGTCACTTCATTTTAGTTGATAGAAAAAATTATTTCAAAATTTGGTTGAAAATATGTACAGTGCTTCTCAAAAGTCCCCTCCCCCCCTCTTATTTTTGGAACGATTATACAAAAACAAGTGAAATTTGGAAACTGAATATTAAAGGTTGTAAACTTCCCTACTAGTGATGATAGATGACGAAATCGTCAAAGATGACGTCACAAGGCCATTGTGACCAATAATTTTAAATGGAACCCTACGGCAAGCGACACCTCTTTTAAAAGGTATCGAAAAAACCTATTCAATGATACTAATTTTGTTTGTGTTTATAGTAGTTTTAATGGCTCATTAGTAAACATTAAAATTTAAATTCCATTCAGTATGATATTCATTACAGATTTAAGAATCAGTATCTACTTAAAGAAATTGCTCGAAGTGACCTCCATTTACTTCCTGACAGTGAAATATCCTATTTTTAAACTCTTCTCGAATTTTTACAAATGTGTCTGCGGAAACAGCCTCACATTCTGCAACAATACGTTGTTTTAAAACAGTTAATTTTGGATCAAGTTGTCGAGGAAAAATAGTTTCGATCGAGTTTTACTTTTCATTTGTTTTACTGATTCATTTAAAGTTTACAAAATCGTAATTATGATGTTTGCACAATTTTTTCAAATAGAACAAAGGTGGCTCATTACCATATCTCAAATGAGCATCTTGTTACGAACAATTTGATACCACACAATCGATATTTCGAATAAATATCTAGTATCATAATATCTCTAAACGTTCTAATAGTTTATTGTGATGGCCATCAACCGGCATCGTTGATACTGAAAAAAATAAGGAGGCTTTGGAAAGTAAAAAACAGTTGTCATGACATTAAATTAAATTTGTCAATTTTGGCATACCTTTTTAAGAAACAGAACCTATTTTTATAATCAGTTTGTTATTACAAATTGGGAAATGGAAAATGACAGTCAAAATGAAAAAATTTACATGCAATTAATGTATGAAGCTAGAAAAAATGCCGTTGTAGCAGGGCGGCTTTATGCGGAAAGATATCCCAACAGACGACATCTAACTCGTCATTATTTTCCAAAAATTGAACAAAAACTTCGAAATGAGTCCGAAGATGGTAACCGAAACCAATTCATTGTGAGAATAAAGACATTGACGTACTGTTATTAGTTCAAGTAGAGAACACCACATCCACGAGAGAAATTGATCTGCGATGTAAAATCAGTGTTTCATTCGTATGGAGAATCCTAAAACAATACTTACAAGTACCGTTCATTTAAGTATCAATTACACCAACACCTGTACCCAAATGACCAAGATTGGAGATTGGAATATTGCAATTGGTTTTTAGAACAGTACGAAAACGATCCTAGATTTCCTTTTGAAATTTTTCATTCAGGTGAAACAACAGAAACAACGAAAGATATTGAGCTAAAGAAAATAGACATCAAATGGTAGTAGGAAATTTTCAAGATTTGGTTTGGGAATAATGGCAGAAATAATGTTGGGACCAATATTCTTTGTTGGGCATCTAAATGGTGAAAGGTTCTTGCACTTTTTACGAAATAAAATTGAAAACTTTATGGGTAATGTACCCTTAGCAAACGCTGTTGGTGTTTTCTTCCATTCAAGATTTGTTAGGGAATATTTAGATGGCAGGTTTCAAGAAAATTGGATTGGTACACTAATATACAGATTAGATGGCCTCCAAGGTAAAATGTAGTTCTCAATAATAATTACATAAGGTGATTTATTATGTCACTTTGTCCAAACAATTTGACATCATTATGCATTGTCATTATGGTCGTTATTGGTTAATTCAATTCTTAGTTATTAGGAATTATGTTATTAAACGTTTATTTAAAATATCGATTGTGTGGTATCAAATTGTTCGTAACAATTGCCCATTTTAGATATGGTAATGAGCCACCTTTGTTCTATTTGAAAAAATTGAGTAAACATCATAATTACGATTTTGTAAACTTTAAATGAACCAGTAAAACAAATGAAAAGAAACTAGATCGAAACTATTTTTCCCTGGCAACTTAATCCAAAATTAACCATTCATAACACTCTAGATTGAAAATTAAAAATTGAAAATTTTAGGATAATAAATGCCAAAAGTGAAAAATGGTTGTCATTGTAGGTACTCACAATGTGATTTTCTATTGAAATAAGTAAAAACATACCGGGAAATTTTATTGAGTGGGATTTGCGGTCTTATTATCTGATTGAACTACGGAAGCGAAGCTTGAGTGGTTTAATCTTTGATAATAAGGCCGCAAGTTGCACGAGTTAAATTTCCTAGAGGCAAAATGCTTGAGAGAAAATTAAAAAAATATGCAATAAAATCCTCTAATTCCCTTCAACTAATCCTAGTATTATGGGTAGTTTTTTTTGTTGGAATGGATTTTTAATTCTGGACAGACGTTTGTTAGCGCCTTTTTCTTACGCTCCTTTCCATTCCTCACATTTTGATGGGTTACACTCACCACTTTCAGTTTTTTCATACTCTGCGTTAACCTCGGCTCCTGGCTCTCCAGTGTCTTTATTAGGTTTAATATTACTCTCCTTTACACTTTCACTATGTTTAAAAAAATGTAATCATTGAGTTTGAGTTTTTCGGCTTCACTTGGGGGAAAATGATACACTATATCCCATCTTTTTCAGAGTTCTCGGCTTCTAGTACCGAACAGCCGGAGATTTTGCTGTGATGTGAGTTTTGCCAACACACTGTTTTTATCAGTTTCGGTGGTTTGGTTTGGTGAAATAATGTCTTTTTCACGGTTTCTGTCACTGCGTGATCCATTGTGGCTTTTTGTTTTCAATTTATCTACGCTTTTGCTGCGATCTACACCTCCATCGTTGGACTCTTCCATTGGGGGGTCATTTATTTAACTTTTCCAGCAATTTAGTTGTGGTTATTTATAAGCGAAATTGTTTTCACTTTCGTGGGTTTTGAAATCCTATCCTCACTTTTTCACTCTGGCGAACCAATACGGTCGAAATTCCCATACTTGGCGGTTATTAAGGATCACAATGGCCTGCAGTTTTCCAATGGCCAGATTTCGTATAAGAATATTATATTGTGCAACAAGTGGGGAAAGTTCAACTTTTCTCAAGAGTGTGGAAGTTTGTGGCACAAGCCTGAAGGGCGCGTGCCGCAAACACACGAGTGAGAAAAAGTACTTTCCCCACATGTTGCACACTATACTTTTCCTACAACTGCACAAATTTAAAGAATACAAGTAATGTACCTTAATATTTATTTTTATGGTTAGCAAAACTAAAATATCATTAAAGTATCCTACCCCTTAACAGTTAAATAATTTATTTGAAATTAGTTAATAGTAAAATGTGTACAATTTTGTATGGTCAAACCCGGAATGTCATTTCTCTTTAGTAAATTTTTCTGTTATATTAATTGTAGAAGTTGAGGGTGCATTTTTTGTCTCCATTTCAATAAAGAGTTCGAGTGGTTGTTCAATAGAGTTGACAATTTTATTAGCAACGTTAATTTTATTTTTAATAGACTCCCCGATGTATTCTTCCGGTTTTCCCCAGGGTGCATTTTTTGTCTCCATTTCAATAAAGTATTAAAATTGTTGCCGAAGAACGTCTAAAGCAGTGACCTGCTCCAATTAAAAAAAATATGCAATTGTCTTAGCCATACTACCAAACTTGTTAATGCCGACTACCTGTCTAGCACATTTTCATTGCTGGTAATTTAAAAAGAAACGTTTTTCTGGCAAATCAATCGGTCGAAGAGCTGCATATTTTTTATTAATATTATAAAATTCTCCTGTTACAGTAAACGTTCTTGGCTTTTTTGTTTTGGTATTATCTAATTTCACCAGTAAAGCCGAATTTAAATCCTCTAAATTATCGGTTTTTAATTTCCACAAATCTTCTTTACGACATGCCCCTGCTACGCCAATAGCCACTGCAACCTACAAATAAAAATATCAGGATGTAAAATTTATTTAAAAAAAAAACAGTCCACCTGGGTTTTGAACCCGGGTCGTCTGTGTGCCAAGCCACTGCACCACTGAGCCTTATTTTAAAATCTTGTTCAAAAGTACAGAATTTGAAACAGAAATTTTAATAATTATCTAGTTCTTTTTATCAACTAAAAAACTCGCTAATTACAAAAAGCTATGTTAATTCGAGGAAAAAAGCGAAATAAATTCTAAAAATAGTTCCTTTTAAATAAACTTTTTTAGTAGATATTCCTTGTCTGGACCTTCGTTTAAAAATCTCTGCAATTGGTCTGCTGTCAATATGTTTGATTTTTTAAGGACGTAATTGTCGGAATTTCTTTTCAAAAATGAACGTAATTTTTGCTTTATATTTGAATATATTTAAATAATATAAGTTATGAATATTTTTTTTCT
The DNA here is from genome assembly GCA_018342105.1 of Gonioctena quinquepunctata. Taxonomy (NCBI): domain Eukaryota; kingdom Metazoa; phylum Arthropoda; class Insecta; order Coleoptera; family Chrysomelidae; genus Gonioctena; species Gonioctena quinquepunctata. The sequence continues at coordinate 259,459 of JAFIRS010001561.1, read as the reverse complement.
ATAATTTTTTCAACAATAAGAGTTTGTTGGATATGTCAATGTTATTTTTTATACTGATAGTACTTCGCAACATTGAATATTGTGACCAAAGTGTAGACGTCTTTAAAGTTTTCGACATCTCTTCAAAGTATACCAAAAGTACACTTTCTGAAAAAGATTTTATTTTTGTATTTCTTCTCCATTCCATACATTTTTCATATGCCAATTCATACTTTTTTCTTGAAATTTCCGTCAACAAATCTAACGTTACTTTTGCAGCTTTTTCCAATATCTCTGGCGGAGTATTATCAAAATCGTCACTACTGTCAGTATACATATTATTTATTATAAATAGGTATATGCTTATTAAAATCATATTCAATAGAAATTGCGATTTTTAACAAAGCACGAATGAAAATTACCTTAAGAATTTAAAAAACTTCTATAATCTGACAGTTGTGATAACTATTTAAAGCTGAACAGCAGCCAACTGAGATTTTGTCGATTTTTGTTGATTCTCCATATTAATGAATGTGGTGTGGGCAAAGTGCCGTGAGAAAAAATATTTCTCACAGTATGTGCTATACATGGTTTTGAAATTAAGTAAGCTATGAGAAATACGCTACTTTTCATAGCAGTTGTAGGAAAACACTATCTTCACTCTTTCTAGGCTTTAGATCACTGTTTTATTGTTTTTATAATTCACTTTTTCAACACTTTGGGGTTTATACGTCACTTTAAACAACTGGATTCCACAAAATTCGCCTTACTTGAAAAACTGAGGCTTTCTAACATGATGAAAAATTTTATTGGAATTCAAATATCAAATTACTGTTTGTAGTGAGTTCAAAGTCCCTTATTCCATCAATTTTGCATTTCCCATTTCCCTGTATAGAAATTGAAAGCGTTAAAATTTAATTCTGACAGGACCAAATGTAGTTGTCACATATACTCGTATACAATAGAAAGAGACGAGAGAGAGAGAGAGAGAAAGTCTCATGGAGGGGGCATAACGCTTTTTTCTTACGTTACATTTTCTACCAGTCATCACTTACCGCAAGTCGGTTAAAGGAACTTCGTTCAAATGAAAGATAATTATTGTTTGATATAATTCAATCTGAATCACTTGGTTTGTTTCCCACAAAGTATTAATATAGATAGAAGTTGAAACAAAAGGAGAACCACACAAGCAATTTATCACATCATTGGTAATGTGGTCGTATCAAAAGAAATACCTTATCTCGATTCGTTGTCCATGTTAAGTGTGAATCTTTTGGGAAGCGATAAGCATTCCACAACGGTTAAAAAACCCTAGTACATATTTATCGACCAATGATATTGGATTACAGTATCAATATTTCGATGATAAGATTACAAATAACATAAATATTTACCGATAGGTCAGAATCGATATAAAAGTGCGTCTATTTATCCGGAAGGGGCTTTACTTATTGAGGTCGTGTTGGGGGACTATTCTAATATGTACACAGTGTTTCGTTGGGATGATTATTCTTGACTGAGGAATCTCTTCTTGATTTATGATATCCATATAAAAAAACCGATGGCGTTGCCCGATGCCTGTGTACCTATTAGGAAGGATGATGATTTGTTTACGTGGTCTCGCTTCAGACGGAGCTCTTCGACTGGCTGGTGATACCCCGTTGATGAGGGCAAGAACTGAACACGACATAAATTGAACATAATCGAGCTTATCAGAAAGAAACATTTGCGATCAATTTCCATTTATATGGACGTTTGCATGGATTTTCAGGTGAATATCATTCAACGTTCTGCGTGGTATTTGCTAAGAAAGTCGTTGTTTTTCCCCTGTGATCTACCATTTTGTGGTTCAATCTATATTGAATCTTTGTGTGAAATAGACTGTGTACTTCGATTTTTCTATTATTAGGAAGGATTTGCAGATATCTCAGCTCCACTACATAAGTAGACAGGAGATCGGTTCAACTTCCACTGGTCCATCGAAAGTGGTAAAGCTTCCGCAAGTTGGAGGCAGCGCTTTGTTCAAGTCCAATCTTGTCCTACTCATAACAAAAAGGCCTGTTCATACTGGACACAGACGCCAGCATAATCGGGCTTGGAGCGAAGTTATCACAGGTGCAAGATAGTCAGGAAAAAGTAATCGAATACTTACAGCAGGGTGATGTCTAAGCTCGAAAGGAATTACTGTGATACCAGGAAGGAACTTCAGGGCAGTTGATAACTTCCACGAATACCTATATGGAAGGGAGTTTCTCATCAAGACCGATCATGCGGCCCTGAAGTGGCTACTGGAGATGAAAAACCCAGAAGGACAAATAGCTAGATGGATAGAAAAGCTAAACCAGTACCATTTCGATTACTCTCGTTTCGGACGTCCATCGTCTCAATGGATTTGAAAGGTTTTCACGATGTTTCGAATGCTTGTATCTGCAATCGTCTTCAGTTGAATACTGACGATTGCAGATACAAGCATTCAAAACGTCGGGAAAACCTTTCAAATCCAAGACGATGAATAGAATAGAATAGAATAGAATAGAATAGAATAGATTTTATTGGTCCATTCAAGAGAACTTTGACAAGTTATAGGACAAGTCACGAAAAAACTCATATAAGTAAAAAGATACAAATTTGTCACTTTAACAAAGTCGAAGCATAATATATACAAACAAATACATATACTTAAACAATATATAACATATATATATATATATATATATATATATATATATATATATATCACATACACACATATTCACATTTAAAAACATTAAAATTCACAAAAAAAATCTATTTAAAATAATCAGTAACCATCAATATTTAAATTAATAAATAAGAACTTATATTATATTTGAAATGGTCCAACTTGGTGAATCTTTTATATTCATTAGGTAATATATTATACAGCCTAAGGCCCATTATTTGGTATGATTTTTGACACAATGATGTACGATTTCTTGGAATATGTATTATTTTTTATTTTTTATTTTTATATCATTATTTTTAATATTATCTGAATAGTCTTCGACAGGAAGTTCTTGAAGATACGTTAGCAATGTTTCTTAATATTCTTTTTTGTGTTATGAAAATATCTTTCATAGAAGACGAGTTACCCCAAATTAGAATACCATATATCAATCTTGACTGAATTTGACCATAATAAAATAATAGTAATGCTTGTTTATCCAGAACATTTCTTAAAACTCTAATTTGATAACACTTGCTATTCAGATTCTTCATGAAATTTACGCAATGAGTGGTGAATGAGAGATTAGAATCAAAATCTATTCCTAAAAATTTAACACAGTTTGATTGTTCTACTGATTCATTATTTATATTTATATCTATTCCGGTGGTACTGTTACGATGACGGTTTTGAAAAGACATATATTGAGTTTTGCATGGGTATGGATGGGTATGGATGGACGTCCGATACGAGAGTAATCACGTTACTACATCATCTACAACCTTCAAACAAACGTCAGTACCATTTCAAAATCAAACGTCATCCAGGACGACTACATACAGTGCGGTCCATAGGTATGGAATGAATTCATTTTTAGCGTTATTACGTATTTGTTTAAAAAAACCTGAAACAGGTCGATTTCTATTGTCAATTTGACAATTTCAGTACGAAAATATTACCTCCTTCTTGCACCCCCTCTGAATTATACAGGGTGTAACTGAATAAGTGTAAAACATTTAAGGAGGTGATTCCTCATCGAAAAAAAGATAGGATCTTTCATATAAAGAAACTTCATTGGAGCATCCCTTGTTAAGTTACAGCCCCTTAAAGGGGGTACATAAAATTTGTATAACAATTTTTTTCACAAGCACTGAAAAAGTTACAATATTGAAATTAACCTGACGTTTTGTACTACCAAAAGACACTTAGCCAGTAATTTATTTGGTTTACCCCATGGTTGTAAGGGTGAAAACGCAACCCCTAAAATGTATTTCAATGTAACTTTTGTCTTATTATTTGTTTACCATTTAAAAATTTATTTCCGATAGCCTGTTTCATTCTAAACAAAAAAATGTCTCTTGGGTTTTTTGCCCAAAATAAACCAGTACGCAGCAAAACATTATTTTACGAACAACTACAGAGATACATCGTCATAAATGCGAACTGGATTTATTGTTATTTTGTAGTTAGTACCTGCATTAAACGATTAAAGGGTAATAAACAAAACTAAGTTATTAATAACAAAACACACAACATGTAGAAATCATAGTGAATGTTCAATATGTCTACCTTCAAACATTACGCATGCGTCTAGACGTCGGCGCATTGAGCCACGTATTCGCTCAAATATTCCTGGAGTCTCTCTGATTACCCTGCACGCATCGATGATGCGGTTTCTAAGTCCTCTACATCGCGAACAGGAGTACGATATACCAAATGCTGTGAATGGCCCCAAATAGAGAAATCGAGAGGATTGAGATCCGGGATCGAGCGGGCCATTTATGTGGTCCTCCTCGACCTATCCACTGATTTGCATATGTTTCAGTTAAATGCTGACGTGCTACTTGACTAAAATGGGCGGGAGCCCCATCATGCATAAAAACATATCCCTTCTGACGCCAAAGGAACTTCCTCCAGCAGTACTGATGCACTTCTCTTAAAAATTGAACGTATGCCTCACCATTTAATCGAGGAGGTAGAAAATGAGTCCCAATTAAATCATCCCCAATAACTCCGAGCCACACGTTAAGAGAAAACTGTTCTTGATGGCTAGTTTCCACAATAGCGTGAGGGTTTTCATCAGCCCATATGTGGTAATTATTAAAATTAATAATCTTGTCCCGAGAAAACTACATTCGTCTGTGAATTCTATCGTCTTCAGAAAGTCACAATTTCTTCTAATCATTTCCAGCATCCAATTGCAAAATTCAAGACGGTTCGGAAAGTCTCGCGGTAACAGTGCCTGTACTCGTTGCAGATGGTAAGGGTATAAGAGTTGTTCCTTTAAAATTCGAAATACCGTCATATGATCAACATTTAGCTGGAAAGCAATCTTTCTAGTACTGGTAGTAGGTTGTTCTTCAATCAAATTAAGTACTGCTTCCTCAAGCTGTGGTGTTCGTATTTCTCGATGGCGACCACAATCCTGCGTTCTTTGTCGAATGAACCATATTCTCGTAATCGTTGATGAAGTCGAGCAAATATTCTATGTGAAGGATGCTGCCGTTGCCGTGCTGCAGCATATCTTCTAGAAGCTTCTAACCCATTCCCTGCGACAGACCGTAAACGTAATGCATATCAGCCATTTCCTCATTTGTGTATGCCATTTTATTAACAAGTGAATTATTAAAGTAACAAATTAAGAACAGAACAACAACACACAATTAGTATTAATTCAATTTCGAAAATTCCCAAACTGACAGCGTCATACCAATTTAATTGTCACTATCGCTAATAGCGACCTACTAGATAGATTAGTTTCGTATTTTCGCATTTATGACGATGTATCTCTGTAGTTGTTCGTAAAATAATGTTTTGCTGCTTACTGGTTTATTTTGGGCAAAAAACCCAAGAGACATTTTTTGTTTAGAATGAAACAGGCTATCGGAAATAAATTTTTAAATGGTAAACAAATAATAAGACAAAAAGTTACATTGGAAATAAATTTTAGGGTTGCGTTTTTCACCCCTTACAACCATGGGGTAAACCAAATAAATTACTGGCTAAGTGTCTTTTGGTAGTACAAAACGTCAGGTTAATTTCAATATTGTAACTTTTTCAGTGCTTGTGAAAAAAATTGTTATACAAATTTTATGTACCCCCTTTAAGGGGCTGTATCTTAACAAGGGATGCTCCAATGAAGTTTCTTTATATGAAAGATCCTATCTTTTTTTCGATGAGGAATCACCTCCTTGAATGTTTTACACTTATTCAGTTACACCCTGTATGCAACCCTTCAAAAAATTTAAATGAGAAGTGGGTCGTGTGGCACCTTGTCTGAAAGGAATTGTCATTCTCTGTTCAGCAATATTAAATTTTTCAAATTTGGTGCAATCATAACTGAGAAAATTTATTTTGAAAATGTAAAATTTTGATACTTACGTAGAATGAAGGAAATGTCACATAATGTTTGTGAAGTATTTTTCAATTTATTTTACAATTGAATTGAATGTTCAAAATCACCACCATTCACTTCTTGACAATAAGCAAGTCGATCTTGGAATTCTCGAACAACATTTTGTAGGACCTCAGGGGTTATGTTGTTAATTTCTTCCGTTATCCTAACTTTTAAATCTGCAATATTGTCTGGTCTATTGAAATATACTTCTGATTTTAAATAACCCCATAAGAAGTAATCGAGAGGAGTCAAATCGGGGGATCTAGGCGGCCATTTAATCGTTCCACGTCTTCCAATCCACCTATTAATAAATAAATCTTTTGAAACTGGAGTATTTCCCTCAGGCTTAAAGACGGCACTTGTTATACCTCTTTTCAAAGGGGTGGTAACACTACCCTCCCATCAAATTTCAGACCAATTCGTTGCTGTCCACAATTTCTAAAATCATAGAAAAATTAGTTAAGAAAAGATTGTTACTATTTTTATCAAATGGAAAAAACCCTCCCATCAAATTTCAGACCAATATCAATGGCCATTTTGCATTTTTCGAAAGCTTTCGATTGTGTTAACCATGAAATACTGCTTCAGAAAATGCATCACTATGGAATAAGAGGAACATGTCTCGATTGGTTTAGGTCATACCTCGAGAATAGATCGCAAATAGTGAAAACGAACGATGTGAGTTCTGATCTTTCGACACTATATTGCGGAGTACCCCAGGGATCTGTTTTGGGCCCGATCTTGTTTTTACTGTACATAAACGATCTCGTTACAATAAATATTGAAGGATCCTTCACAATTTTCGCTGATGATACCACATTGTTATGGCATGGGAAAAACATTAATATCTTGAAACAAGTGGTCTCTTCAGATTTAAAGAAAGTTAAGCAATGGTGTGATTCAAACTTGCTCTGCTTCAATCTGGATAAAACCAAAATTGTTAACTTCAAATTCAGCTATGATAACTTACTACTTGATGGTATTAATATTGAAGAGACACTTTGTACTAGGTTTCTTGGCCTGCACATTGATAACAAGCTGAAATTCAATGAACATGTCACATCTTTGTGTAAGAAGTTAGCTTCCGGATCTTTGCTGTTAGAGTTGTTGCCAATGAACTTGACATATCTACAGCCAGATCCACATACTTTGCCCTTGTAGAGTCCCATCTAAGATATGGCATTGCGTTTTGGGATTTTGTAATCAAACACTCCTAAATCAGGTATTTGTACTGCAGAAGAGATCTCTTAGGTACTTCTGTGTAGGGCTAACTACAGGGATAGTTGTAGACAACTTTTGTTCAACAAAGAATTTTAACAGTAATAAGCATCTTCATTCTGGAAGTGGTATGCCTGATTCACAAAAATATGTTACTGATTCTTCTGAAAATAGACCTTACAATACCAGACAGAGCTGCAATATTCACCTGCCAATACCTAAACTGAATTTAACAAAACACTCTAATATGTATGAAGGAAAAGAATATTCAATCACTTGCCACAGTTAATTAAAACATTTCAGATCATAAACTCTTCAGAAGATCAGTTAAAAATATGCTTCTTGAAAAGGCTTTTTATAGCCTGCAGGAATATCACGTGAACATGTCTCAAATACCGTAAAGTGATGCTAAAATAATTACTATGTAAACACTTTTGTTTTGTTTTTTTTTCTCTCTCTCTCTCTTTTATTTTTAACATGTACGACGGTGCATATATATGTATATGTGAATACTTATGTTATTTGCTTGACGACATTTTGTATATATTGTGATGCAATTGCTTTTATAGTATGCAAGGTTATTATTATTATTTATTTATTAATTATTTTTTGTTTTGTCTATATTTTCATATCTATCTGTTTTATATTCAGTCGATTTCAATACTTATATGTTCTACCAATCCTTTTATTTATAACCATATTTTTTATCTTACTTTGTCAATGAGAAATTCTTGGACAATAAAGTATATATCTATCTATCTATTAGGAATAACTTCGTTCAAATAATCTCTAATAATACGTTTGCAATGCGGTGGAGCTCCGTCTTGTTGGTATCAAATTGATCTATCTATTGCATTTGGATCATTAACATCAGGAAGAAGTATTTTTAATGTAGGCTGTAAAAAGTTCAACAAAAAATCTAGATAAACCTCACCATTAACTGTGCCTTCAAAAAAATAAGAGCCAATAATTTTGTTGTTAATGATACCAGCCCAAACGTTAACTTTTTTAGGATTTTTTGTGTTAGCCTCACACATCCAATGAGGATTTTCTCTGCTCCAATATCTACAGTTTTGTCTATTAACCGTTCCATTTAAATAAAAAGCAGCTTCATCAGAAAAAAAAATGTTTATGAACTGCAAATCTGCTTCCATTCTGTCCATCATCAGTTCACAGAATTGTTGCCTTCTATCAGGATCATCCTTATTTAACTCCTGAACCAACTGAACTTTATAAGGATGGTATTTTTCTTTATGTAAAGCTCTCAATATCGATGATTTACTTACATCATTGTCGGCGGCAAATTGTCTACTTGTCATATGCGGATTTTCCTCAATCGCTAACAGTACATCTAACTTTTTTCCTCGTCCAATTTAACATTTCGACCTGGTTTTTTAATAGTTTTTACATGTCCAGTTCCACGAAATTTTGTTTCTATTCTGCTAACTGTATGTAGAAGAAATTAATAACATTACCCCTGTCCTACAAAACGAGATTTCCAAGATCGACTTGCTCATTGTCAACAAGCGAATGGAGGTCATTTTGAACATTTAATTTAATTGTAAAACAAATTGAAAAATACATTATGTGACATTATTTCCTACATTCTACGTAAAGTATAAACATTTTACATTTTCAAAATAAATTTTCTTATTTATGAATGCACCAAATTTGAAAAACTCAGTATAGCTGAACAGAGAATGAAAAGGTACCACACGACCCACCTCTCATTTAAATTTTTTGAGGGGGTGCTCATAATTCAGAGGGGTTGCAAGAAAGGGGTAATATTTTCATACTGTAAATTGTCAAATTGACAATAGAAATCGACCTTTCAGGTTTTTTTAAACAAATACATAATAACGCTAAAAATAAATTTATTCCATACCAATGGACAGCAGTGGGTATAGTTTTCCCAATATCAATTGCAGAAGCATAAAAAAGTCTTGCGGCGAAATCCTGTGAGCAGCAGTGGCGGAGATAACTAATTTTATTTAGATATTTTAAGATTTTAAAAATACTTCACAAATAATGGAAAATGAAAAAAAAATTGAAGACGAGCTTTTATTTATACAAATACATTGAGAAAAAAAAAACTAGAATATCCCACAAAACTAGAATATCCTAAAACATATTTCGATCGGTACACACCAAGACCACAGACGCTACTGGTTTTCAATCTTTCAGAGCTATTAAAACACAAATATAACGCGTGATTTATGACCTCCCATCGTATAGCCTGCAAGCATTGATGTCCGACTTGATTGGCCCAGACGAATCGGTTGTAGAACAGTCAGCAGTCACTCGAGTCCACGTTGACTATCGGCTCTTTTGATCTACCGTTTGCCGACGGAGAATGTTTACGAGTAGTACAGATTATTTTTCGTTCCGTTTCTTCGCATATACGCTCGTGTTAGCGAAGTGAGTTTTTATTTGCTCCCTATAGAAACAGCTTCTGCAATTGATATTGGATGGACTATACGTTCAATTAATCCGTACATACGACAGGAGGAGGATACATTATCAATATGCTTATTAAATGATAGTGCAGTGTCAAACGACGCCAAGATCAGTAAATGTTTCTGGTCTCTCAAGGGCAACGTTTTCTATTGAGTAAACAAAGATTAGGATATTCGTTTTCAAACTGTAGGACATAACTTTACATTTAGTCGGATTTAGGGTAAATATCTAGTTACGTCACACATGCACTGAATATGGGGAAAATACTTTTCTTACGTGTTTTTGCCTCCTGAACAGGAATCCGGAAGAAAACACTGAATATGGGTTCAAGCACCGTTTTCTCGCACAAAAATCACTCAAAATGCCTCCTTTTTTTTAACCAGCATAAACAATACACTCTAAATCACTTATTTTCGGCACAACTTTGCAGAAAATATCGTCGTTTTTATCGAAAAAATCCTCCTTACACAGTTGCAAATGAACAATTTTCGTTCCTTTGACAGAAGACATTTAGAACGAAAATTGTTCATTTGCAACTGTGTAAGAAGGATGATTTTCTCGATAAAAACGACGATATTTTGTGCAAAGTTGTACCGAAAATAAGTGATTTAGGGTGTATTGTTTATGCTGGTTAAAAGAAGGAGGCATTTTGAGTGATTTTGTGCAGAAACGGTGCTTGAAAATTAGGTTAGTTTCATTTAAAAAAAGTGCTGTGAATCGGAAACGGTATGAGACTGCCGCATTTTTCTTCCGGATTCGTGTTCAGGAGGCAAAAACACGTAAGAAAAGTAATTCCCCATATTCAGAGTGCATGTGTGATGTAACTAGATATTTACCGGATTTACTGACAAGTTATTTCGATAGCACCATTCTACAACCCGTCTTAAATTTGCTGAGAGGTTCTCGCAATCCCCTATGTTCTCCACAAGGCAGTTTGGTTTTAGATCATCAGCATACAAAAGGAAAAATACATTTGTAACATCTGCAATATCATTAATGAAGATATTGAAGAGCAGCGGTCCCAGATTTGACCCTTGTGGAACACCGAAAGAGGCACTGTATTCGGCAGACTTAAAACCATTGAGCTGGACTTATTGCTTTCGATCCCGTAGATAGGACTGAAAGAGTGCAATTAAGGAGGGGGATAATCCAGAAGCTACTAGTTTGTTAAGTAGAATGCCATGGTCAAGTCTGTTATATGAACTTTTCACCTTACAAATAACCGTCCTGTAAAATATCGGTCACTTATTACATAACACCCTGTATATTCCTTCTAAAAACATTTTGAAGTGCAAGAAGTTATAGTACATCCAATATCAATTGCAGAAGCTGTTTCTATAGGGAGCAAATGAAAACTCACTTCGCTAACACGAGCGTATATGCGAAGAAACGGAACGAAAAATAATCTGTACTTCTCGTAAACATTTTCCGTCGGCAAACGGTAGATCAAAAGAGCCGATAGTCAACTTGGACTTGAGTGACGGCTGTCTGGGCCAATCGAGTCGGACATCAATGCTGGCAGGTGTGTCTATACGACGGGAGGTCATAAATCACGCGTTATATTTGTGCTTTAATAGCTCTGAAAGATTAAAAACCAGTAGCGTCTGTGGTCTTGGTGTGTGCCGATCGAAATACGTTTTAGGATATTCTAGTAACCTACATCAAACAATGAAAGAAATTATTTTTCTTTCTTAATGTATTTATATAAATAAAGCTTGTCTTTAATTTTTTCATTTTCATTATTAATGAAGTATTTTAAAATCTTAAAATATCTAAATAAATTAGTTATCTCGCACTCTTACGATTTCGCCGCAAAACTTTTTATAGTTTTCCCAATATCAATTGCAGAAGCATAAAAAGTCTTGCGGCGAAATCCTTGACACAGTGGAATAATTAATTTAATTTAGATATTTTAAGATTTCAAAATACTTCATAAATAATGAAAATGAAAAAATCAAAGACAAGCTTTTATTTATACAAATACATTAAGAAGAAAATAATTTCTTTCATTGTGATAGGTTACTAGAATATCCTAAAACGTATTTCGATCGGACACACCAAGACCACAGACGCTACTGGTTTTAATCTTCAGAGCTATTAAAACACAAATATAACGCGTGATTTATGACCTCCCATCGTATAGCCACACCTGCAAGCATTGATGTCCGACTTGATTGGCCCAGACGAATCGGTTGTAGAACAGTCAGCAGTCACTCAAGTCCACGTTGACTATAGGCTCTTTTGATCTACCGTTTGCCGACGGAGAATGTTTACGAGTAGTACAGATTATTTTTCGTTCCGTTTCTTCGCATATACGCTCGTGTTAGCGAAGTGAGTTTTTTATTTGCTCCCTATAGAAACAGCTTCTGCAATTGATATTGGATGGAACTTATCTAGAAGACCGTGTCCAGAAGCATGTGAGCATTTTCAGCGTAATGAATGCCATGAAGGAGTTGCTGATATTAGACGCACGAGACTGAACCGATCCAAACATTGGGTACTTTCTACATTGGAGGACGGAACTGGCAGACCTTCCTGGAGATATATTTCGGGCAGAGATCCCATCTTCAAGGCAAGGTTGTGGAAAAACATCACTCTTTCTGATGACATACAGAGCAGCTGTCCATGATTCAACGAAGCTTACCCCAGCTAGCATTCTTCATCTTTGGAAGAGAACTTCGTGACTTGATGTTCGGATCACCAAGCACCCAAGAGCTGCGAGACTATGCAGGCAAACTGAGGGATAGCATGTTTAAAATATACGATACAGCTTGGAAGAGATTGACAGGGAAAAAGCTCGTTCAAAGAAGGTTCGGCTGTACAACTCACGTAGAAAGATAGGTGCATCCCCCAAACTAACACGTTTTGGGAAGAACTGTACGACGTGAAGAAGAGAGGATCAACAACGTGGTTTACAGAATCCAGCGCAGCCCCAGGACTAAGATGAAAGTTGTTCATCTGGACATTATTGAACCCTATCATGGTGAAATGATGGATTTTGAACGGGACGATCCAAATTAGAGGGGGGCAGTGTTACGAATACATCACGCCACTGCATGGCTATGTCCGAAACAAACGAAAGGGAACTTCTAGAGTCTTCCAGAAGCAAGTGCGAGAACTTTCTGGTGCTAATAACCTGCACATAAAAGGCCGAGCGCAACGCGCTAACAGTAAGTTTTTTTGATGAATACAATTAATAATTCAAGGTGGAATTCAACAGTGACGTGCGTGATATTTCAATAGTAAACTGCAACGATTGATTGTTTAATTAAAGGGCATTATTGTGTTGTGTTTTTGAACGGCCAATAATTGGTTTCATATTTTAATAGTCACGTACCCCAGATTCGTACAGCTATGTTTTCCATCCTCTAAGAATCCATTACAATACAAACCTCATTGTCCGCTCACTCATTATTTTAATTTCGGTCACTGTGACTAAATTTAGAAACGTATGTTCATAAAAGTGACCGTGTAAAATGTAATTATGTAGTAATAAAACTGGTTTATTTTCTTTAGAAAAACATATTGCTATTACAATAATAATGAACAAACAGTTCTGCTATTGTTGGATTCAAGAGCACTGAATGTTTTTCATTCAATTGTTGAAGGTCTTTCGAATTGGATCATAGAAAACGTGAGTTTTTTAGAACACTTCGATCAAATAGTTAAAATTCGAACAAAAACATCTGCCGAAGGACTTGTTTCACAAGATGTCTAGTAATATAAATACAATGCGTGTTAAAAATCTAGATTAAGGGGACATGTTTGTGAATAATTTAAAAAATTCTGAAATAATTCCAATTAAAAATGTTTCAAGCAATAAGTACAATAAACAATAAATCATGTGGGTGGGAAGGGGAGCTGACTTGCTCTAACATAAAATACCTCCTAATTTTTATGCGAGTTATTTTCAGTTATCAGTTAATTTTTTTAGGTAGTCTTTTTTTTATCATTTGGCTTATTTTTTGTGATTCACGTTGACTGATCGTCTTTACCAAATGGTGTTTTTCCGGTGCCACCCGTTCGAATGTTTCGTGGGGCGTTACTTCTCATCCAACCTCTAAAAAGAGGCAGGTTCGATACGTTGTAACTTTTTTTAATTCCCAGCTCAACTGAAGCTATCACTTCCACAGTAAACGTCGGCATCATGAATATTTAATGATACTAATATTTAGGTATGCAAAGCGGACAGTCGATCAACAGTTTCGTAATAATTATTACTCGTATTTGTTCAACTTCACCGTTAGTAAAGTGATAATTTGTTGGATAAAAACGATACCAGGAAGGAGAAATAATTCTTATGAACAGTCAGTTTCACGTCACCTAGTGATTTTGGTATTTATTTTCTGTTTCTTGACATGGTTTTTTGGGTAACCTTCCACAGATATTTTAAAAAAAAGCAAATTGATACCGATCTTTGAAAAAGGCAATATTGACCTACCAGAAAATCTCCGTCCGATCTCGATAATCCCAATTATTGGTAAGATTTTTGAAGTCATCATTAAAACGAGGTTGTCATCGTACTTTGAATATAATAATTTTATAAACGACCAACAATTTGGATTCAGGAAAAACCGCTCCACAATACAAGCAGTTCGTAAACTGGTGACGGACATAGTCGAGGGCTTTGAAAATGGACAACCTACTGCAGTAACTCTATATGACCTCAGCAAGGCCTTCGATTGCGTCCCACATCGAGGCTTACTTGACAAGCTTGAACTATATGGCATAAGAGGGAAAGCTTACTCTTTTTTCGAGTCATATATATGTAGAAGAACTCAATACGTAACATACAACAACAAGACGTCAGAGTGTGAACCGATATCATCAGGAGTGCTCCAAGGATCAGTCCTTGGGCCACTCCTGTTCATTATATTTATAAATGACATATTCTACCACATCAAACCAGCAGAGTGTATCTTGTTCGCTGATGATATTCCTTCCTACAATTCCGCCTTGAACCCGACAGAACTTCACCAGAAGGACGTCGAAGCATCTAACAAAATCAGTGAGTGGCTCACTTCTAACAACCTGATTCAAAACGACCCAAAAACTCAATCAATCACATTTTCTTCCAACACCCACTTTGCCTCAGACGTACCAGTTAAGCTGTTGGGCATCACCCTAGACAGCAAACTAAAATGGGATGAACACATTGGTTTACTATGCAAAAAGTTGACAAGTCAAACCTTCGTCCTTAGACGGCTGAGAAACACTGTGGACGAGATAGTCCTGAGAATGTCATACTTTTTTCTATTTCACTCTCACTTAAGTTATGGCGTAATTTTATGCAAATCGTGACTTCATTCAGCAGAAGAAAGCAGTCCGGGTTATTGCCAAAGCAGATTACAGAGACTCTTGCAAACCCTTATTCAGGATATTAGAAATTCTAACACTTCCTGCACTTTATGTGTATTTCTGTTTGATTGAAATACATAAACATATTCATTGCTATACCAAACACGAAGATCTGCATAAATATCCCACCAGAACTAGCTCTCAGCTCATCAATCCCAGACTTTGTCTCAATACATCATTAAAAAATTCAATCAATTTAAATATATACAATAAAGTGTCCGAATCATTCAAAAAACTCAGCTACCATGAATTCAAACAAGCCATCAAACACCTTCTATTGGAACATAGCTTTTACTCGGTAGATGAATTTTTGTCAAGTGATCTAACAGAATACAATATTCACCACGATAAATGAAAACACCCATCTTTCTACCTCAAACTTATTTCAAGCATAATTTGTTATGTGTGTATACATGTTGCTTTCAATTATTATGTCCACAATATTACCATAAGAAGATATTTTACACCTTACTCAAACATATGTTAAACGATAACCTTGTGTGTAAACCATAATTTGCTGTGTATGTATATATGTTTTATTTTTTATTTGTTATGTTCACAATAATCCTATGTTATTTTAACTACGGACATGTTCCCAAACTTCTTGACGTGTGTAATGAAAGAAATATTCAAAAACACCAATAAATTCAATTCCATTCTATTCAGTCTGAATGTAGAAAGGGCAAAATAATTAGTTCACCCCGATAAGTTACTGCGTTCACCAAATTATATTTCCTAAAGAAAAATTATTCAATTAGTCAGTAACTTGCCGTATTCTGAATTTGCCTATCAAATAAATAGTAAAAATTAAAAGGATTCTTCTCTATACAATTTTTGATTGACTTTTCGGGGAAGTTTCTGCCTTCGTTCTCAAAATCTTCTATATCTCCTTTAATTGTTTGAATAATTTGGTTTTATCTCTCGCAGAGTCTTTGTAGCTTTTTCAAATGACGGATGTTAATTGAAATCTGCCAAAAAATGTGGAAAGTGACGTATGCTCATTTGATATAAGGGGTGTTGTTCGGATCAGTTTATTAGCATTCTCCCATTTCTCACTTCTTCTCTAAGTAGAGGTCATTTCAACATAATTTGTTGAATAGCAGTTGTTATTGGAAAGAAGATAACTTTCAATTTTCTCCTCTCTTGATGTGGTTCTTTCATCAATATTTTCGTCCTATTCCATTCAATCGTATGTTCTGCAATTTTTTATCCAGTTATTTGTCGATTTCTGATGTAACTATGATGTTCACTCTGGCGCACTTCTAATGGTCTTGACGTTTCACCTATATAACTATCACCACACGAACAAGGTATGTTGTTAACACAGTTTTTGTTACTTTCTTCGGCGTTTTTTTGTTTTGTTTGTGTTAGTATAGATCTCAGTGTGTTTGTTGTTTTAAATGATGTTCTCACATCATTCCTATGTCCAATCCGTTTGATCTTCTCAGATAATCCGGGGACATAAGGTATTATGTTGGTTGTGAAATGTGTAGGTGGTGGAAGTACTCCTGTTGGTTGAGTTCATTGGTTGTTTGGTGGATTGTTGTTTTCAATGACAGTGATTGTTTTTTCCACAAACTGATCCGGATATGCATTTTCCCGAGAACAGATTTTATGAGGTTTATGTCTTCCTGTAGATTCTGGTTGGAATTGCAAACTGTTGTAGCTCGATTATAGATACATTTAACTATGCTTTTTTCACACTGGCATGATGGTTTGAGTTGTAGTGTAGATAACGATTGGTATGTGTCTTCTTTCTGTGTACAGATGTTTCCATTCGGGATGATGATTTTTTGATCATGACATAGTCTACTCGACAAGTTGAAAATGGTCTAAAATAGAGATACTGCTCGTAAAATTATGTGTGATAGCTCATTGGATCCGGAATAACGCCTAGACGAATGTGCAAAAAACGTGTATTAGCACATACAAAATTGCAAAAGTTATAAACAATTGAAGATGAAAAAAAAAATCGCATT
The DNA here is from genome assembly GCA_018342105.1 of Gonioctena quinquepunctata. Lineage (NCBI taxonomy): Eukaryota > Metazoa > Arthropoda > Insecta > Coleoptera > Chrysomelidae > Gonioctena > Gonioctena quinquepunctata. Next base: position 242,388 of record JAFIRS010001561.1, on the reverse strand, counting down.
TCGTTTTTTGCCACTATTTCATAAACTATTAATATTTAAAAAAAAATCCAAAAAAAAATCTGAAAGAGGAGGGAATTTCCAATAAAAAAAATAGCTCCCGGGACTCTATCTCCATTATTTATAATTTTAATTTAACGCTGAAAATGGGTCTCCAAGCGACATTTTTAGGTTGCGCGCGCGGCGTCAAAAGCGAGTACGACACATTAATTAATTTATTTAAGGTATTAAATATTTTTTTTATATTTGAAAAAATTATGGTGTATTCGGAACACTATGAATAATTCATTCCCGTTGGAAATTTCACTTAAAGTTGATTTTTCAAGAAGTTAAACGATTGTTAACTAACAAAATTTTCTCGAACTTCTGTCTTAATTGTAAATGAAAAAAAATGTTTAAATAATTGTCGTAAAAATTTTTCGCTTCGTAGAGCCTTTCTTATATACGTACTTAACAAGATCACGCCATAAAAGTTAAAAAAATATTCATACTTTGTTTATAATCATTTTTGAACTTGAACAGGAACTAAAAAATCCTAGTAATGTTGTTAAAAAAATTTTTTTTTAATCATCATATCGTTTTTTATCAAAACAAGATATAAATTGATTTGCAAAAAAAAAATTCCCCGCCATTTGTTGATAAATTTTTTATCAACAAATTGATTATTTCAATATTTTTGAAAAAAAAAAATTTTTTTTTTTATTTTTTTATTTTTTTTTTAAATTTTTAACTATGTTATTTTTTTTTCTGAACCTCTAAAATTTACAAAAACAACCATATATAACAAAGTATAGAAATAAATTTTTCCCAATTTTTCCCAAAAAAAAAAATTTTTTTTTTTAAATTTTAAAAAAAAAAAAAAAAAAAAATTTTTTTTTTAAATTTTTTTTTTTGCAAATCAATTTATATCTCGCATTGATAAAAAAATTATCATATGATGATTAAGAAAAAAAAAATGTTTACAACAACATTACTTGGATTTTTTAGTTTTTGTTCAAGTTCAAAAATGATTATAAACAAAGTATGAATATTTTTTTAACTTTTATGGCGTGATCTTGTTGAGTATGTATATAAGAAAGGCTCTACGAAGCGAACAATTTTTACGACTATTATTTAAACATTTTTTTTCATTTACAATTAAGACAGAAGTTCGAGAAAATTTTGTTAGTTAACAATCGTTTAACTTATTGAAAACTCAACTTTAAGTAAAATTTCCGACGGGAAAAAAAATTTATTTAATACCTTGAATAAATTAATTAATGTGTCGTACTCGCTTTTGACGCCGCGCGCGCAACCTAAAAATGTCGCTCGAGACCCATTTTCAGCGTTAAATTAAAATTATAAATAATGGAGGTAGAGTTCCGGAGCCCACAGTTTTTTATTGGAAAGTTTATCCTCTTTCAGAATCTTTTTTTTTAATTCTTAGGTATTGATAGTTTATTAAATATTGGCAACAAACGAAATGCCATTTTTTTTTCATCTTCAATTGTTTATAACTTTTGCAATTTTTTATGTGCCAATACACGCTTTTGGTACATTTTTCTAGGCGTTATTCCGGATCCAATGAGCTATCACACATAATTTTAAGAGCAGTATCTCTATTTTAGACCATTTTCAACTTGTCGAGTGGACTATAAAAAGGAGGTTATTTTGTTCTGATTCTAACGTTGAATTTGATCGTTGATTCTTCTTCATTTATATGATCCGAGAATTTTTTTAATTCTTCTTCACTTCGATTCCAGATAGCGAAAACAGCATCCACGTATCTCCAACATACTTTTGGACCATTGTGGAAAGTTTCAACGAAGGATTCTTCAAAGTATTCCATGAATATGTTGTTGATAAAATTCGTTCTTGAATTGGAAATATTTTTTTTTCTATGCATAGTTTCAGTAATTGTATGATGGCACTGACATCCAGTTTTGTTCTTGATTATATTTTCATTTTCAGACAAAAAATCACATGCAATCAATACTTATTTTCTGTGTTCAGAAAAGTTGCGAGGCATTCTCATTGGGGAAGGGGGGGCATGGTTATCAGAAATGCCAACCGCTGTGATTTTTTTCAGTGAAATCGATTTGAAATACTGAAGTCGCACATAATTTTTGGCCAAATAACGATTTTTCCGTTGACCAGGGTTATGGCATATATATGAGCAAAAAAAACCTTTGATGAATTTTGATTTCCGCATCCAAATAAGTTTTTCCATCAAATCCAACACATTCTTGGAGGATTATTACATTGGATCTCCTTTTTTCGCTTCTAGGATTTTACTCATTTATCTCTTTCTACACCCGAAAATCAAAATGGATTTGTACCAATAACCATAACCAGTTGATATCTCAATTTCGAAATAATGCAAGAATTTGAAAATCAAATTGACATGTTCTTTCCCCTTCCGAAAAATCCAGAAATAAGATTTTTGACTTTTGAATGCAGAATTTCTGAAAGCGAGAATTGAAATACTTTTGTTTCATCCCGTGGTTTGCCGATATCAAGTCTAATATCGATGTTACTTTTGACGAAATTTGAATGATCTCGACGTCTCACTAATATAACTTTGTTGAAAATGCAAAGTTTTGTTTTTTTCCGCGTTTTCTGGTTTGTTCATGTGAAATTGAGCTCAATGTTGTTCTTGTTCCAGTTCTTACTGTGCTAATCTTTTTAATCTTCTCAGATAATCCAGAAACATCAGCTGTTATGATTGTTGCATTAGTTATCTTTTTTTTTATCTGGCGTAATGTTTAGAGTTAAGATGAGATATTTTTAGTGTAATGCATTTTTATCCAACTATCTGTTGACATTTAAATACCCTACTGTCTTGAAATTGAGTATTTTGATAATCAGATTACATGAAAGCGTTCAATAAAAGTGTTTGGTGAAAAGGAACTATTTTCATTATGAACAAGTACAAATGGTTTCAAATGGAAAAACTCCTTAATGTCTATATTTATGACATAATTGATCTGCGAAACCTCTTATCTTATTTGTCATAAATCTAATGGATGTTTACTCTGTGATTATTTAGTATCGTATTGGACCAAGGCACTTAACACATTATGGAAAATATCCAAACGATTGATATGGCAGTGTGATAGGGGCAATTCAAATTATACTTCACTATTGAATATCAAAAATTATTTGTATATAATAATTATCCACATTCTGGGGAAATGATAATCAAGAGCACTGTGCACCCTAAACTATTTTTCCATAAAAATAATACATTATTCAAGTAGTTAGTCGGTATCTTGATATCTCCAAAGCTTTCGATCGAGTTAGTCTAATCAACAAGTTCAAAAACGTGTTAAATAGATATAAAGCTCCTAAAAATATGATTCGAAATGACGTCTAGAAAAATGTTTTTCAAGGGTTTATTAGCACGTAAAAAATTGCGATTGTTATTAACAAAATAAGATTAAAAAAAGAAGGTATTTCGTTTTTCGTTAATAATTTCTAAAATAATGATATTTAAGGAATTATGAAAAAAGATCCTGAAAGAGGAGGAAATTTCCAATAGAAAGGTCCATCTGCTGCTTCACGCACTGGTTTATAGTTATTTCCACACATTAAAACTCTATCTCTATTATTTATAAATTTTTTTTTAACGCTGAAAATAGGGCTTCGCAAGGCCGTTACGGCATAGGCGCACCGTCTAAAAAGCCGTTATATCACCTAAAATAATTTTTTTATAGTATTAAATAACAATTTAAAAATTTGAATAAATTATGGTGTAATTTAGACACTTGAACGAAAAAAACCTCGGCAAAAAAAAATGTCATGTCGATTTTTCAAAAAGTTACACCATTGGTAGTTAACTAATTTTTTTCCAATCTCTGTTTTTATAAATTACGACATAAAAGTTTGAATACTTGGTCTATAAAATTTTCGCTTCGTGGAGCTCTTTTCATTTAGGTACTTAATAAAGCAATGCAAAAAAAATTATTAAAGTTTATTATTTTGTTAATTATAATTCTTTTAAATTAACAAAAAATGAAATTTCAAATAAAAATTATCAAAAAATTTTTTTTTAGTAATATCTTATTATTGCTGTTTTTGCAGCTAATGAAGGTATTAATAAACATTGGAAAAAAAAATTTTACGTCATTTGTTAAGAAATTGTTTATAAACAAGACTATTTTGAAAAAAAAAATTTCCATTCATTATAGTAAATTATGATTAAAAAAAATTTTTTCCTAAATAAATTTTTTTATTGTTTATAATATTTTTTTTTATATTTAATTTTTAAATAATTATTAAATTATTTTTTTTAAAAATATATTGACCTTTTTAAATGAATTAACAGAGGAATAATTTTTTTTTATAAATAATTTCATTGTAACTTAACAATTTGTTATAAACAAATAATATTAACCGTTATATTTTTTTTCGAAAACTTCAAGAAATAAAAAAAACAACTATGTATAACAAAGTAGAGATAAAAATAAAAAATAATAATAATAATGATAAATAATAAAAGATACAAAAAAATATTTTTCTATACTTTGTTATACATAGTTGTTTCTGTTATTTTTTGAAGTTTTCGAAAAAAATATAACGTTAATATTATTTGTTTATAACAAATTGTTAAGTTAATAAACAATGAAATTATTCATAAAAAAAAATTATTTCTCTTTTAATTCATTGAAAAAGGCCAATGATGTTTTTTAAGAATAAATAAATTTCTTAACTAATCATTTAAACATAAAAAAAAAAACAATTATAAACAATAAAAAAAATTATTTAAATTTTTTTTTTTTAAATCATGATTTTACCTATGCAATAAGATGGTAAACTTTTTTTTTAAATCCCAAAATAGTCTGTAAACAATTTCTTAACAAATGACGTAAAAAATTTTTTTCCAATGTTAATTAATACCTATATTAGATGCAAAAACAGCAATAATAAGATATTACAAAAAAAATATTTTTTGATAAATTTTTTGATAATTTTTTTTAGAAATTTCATTTTTTGTTAATTTAAAAAAATTATAATTAACAAAATAATAAACTTTAATATTTTTTTTTTTTTTTTTTTTTAATTTAAAAAAAAAAAATTATTTTAGGTGATATAACGGCTTTTTAGACGGTGCGCCTAATGCCGTAACGACCTTGTCGGAGCCCTATTTTCAGCGTTAAATTTTTTTTATAAATAATGGAGATAGAGTTTTAATGTGTGGAAATAACTATAAACCAGTGCGTGAAGCAGCAGATGGACTTTTTTATTGGAAATTTCCTCCTCTTTCAGGATCTTTCTTCATAATTACTTAAATATCATTATTTTAGAAATTATTAACGAAAAACGAAATACCTTCTTTTTTTAATCTTATTTTGTTAATAACAATCGCAATTTTTTACGTGCTAATAAACCCTTAAAAAACATTTTTCTAGACGTCATTTCGAATCGAATGAGCTCTCGCTCATATTTTTAGGAGCTTTATATCTATTTAACACGTTTTTGAACTTGTTGATTAGACTAAGTTTGACATTGAAGTTTCACATCTGAACTTTCATCCTTGCAGATAGATCGATAAATAATGTCGTGAGATCGTACAACATTTCCCCATCCACGCGGACGTTCCTCGAGGCTCTATTCTGACTCCTACACTTTTTCTGGTAACTACATACTCAGATCACTGGACAATTTTCAATGCTTGTGGCTTATTGTTTCTAATTGTTCTTTCTCCTATTTCTAAACAACCACAACTTACAAAAACACATTGTTACAGAGCCCTAAAGATGAATTTAATAAAATTTGAAATGTTGGCAAGGAAACAATCAAACTGATCCAAATCCTCAGATCAATAAATAAACTTACTTATTGATCGGAGTCCAAATCCCAATAAAACTTCTGAATATTACATATGAATAAGATTGATTCAATTGAAACAGGATTCATGTTGGGTTTATACGCAGAAAACAGCGGTGATTTTGATTTGAAAACAGGAGATACTGAATCACTTTTCAGCAAAATTTTTGGAGGCTGTATAGTTTATAGTCGTTATTTTCTTCAATGCGTTTTTTATCATGCAAATTGTGTTAATTTTTCAACGTCCAGAAATAAATTAGCGTTGGCAAACTTCACCAAGCTTTTAAAATATCTAGTCTGATTAGCATGTATTTTTATTTCACCTTATTAAAATATTGTTGGAAACTTCTACTTAACGGTATGTTAATTGGATGAATTTTATATACAGTGGGTGCAAGAATTCTTTCACTTTTGCGGAAAACAGTCGCGGATTCAGATTACCACTTTAAAGAGGCCAATACAAAAACGTCAAATTTTTTTATTGTTACTCTTCTTATAATATTCAGGACAGTGGTGGTTTTTAGGGAGGGGGGGGGATACAATCGCCTCCTAAACATAATGCCTAGTTGATTAGGTTAATTATTTTTATTAGATTTACATAATAATCGAATCAAATAGACCTGCCTGACACTACACCTGAAAAGTAATATTGAAAAAAACTTTTTAACAAAAAATTAAACCGACGAAATACGGAACTGAAAAGTAAAAAATAAAATAAACATTCTTAGTCTCAATAACTAAGCTCCTAAACTAATGTAAGCAACCAATTTTGAGTCGGTGCCAAACAAACAAGCAAATGAATTAGGTAAGTCGTAAAATGATGGCATCGAGTTGCGCGGTGACATTCTGATAATTTTTTTGAAGTAATTTAATGATCTTTGTTGATTGTTCGTTTGGCGCTGACTCAAAATTAGTTACTTTACATTAGCTTAGGAGCTTAGTTATTGAGACTAAGAAGGTTTATTTTATTTTTTACTTTTCAGTTCCGTATTTATTGCTCTGAAACCGGTCGAGGTACGCAAATGAAATTTGGTGAGTTTTGAGAGGTAGTTATTGCGCATTTTTTGACGTGCAATTAAGAATTTTATGTTCATCATTGGCGCGCATACGGGTAATGATCTCAATTACTGAGATATTTCAAATTAAAAATCATTATTGAATTGCTCTTTCAATTTGTGACAAAAAATCTATTTTGTCTGGGTTTTTATGCAAAAAAATTAAACATTTTAACGCGTATTTTTCATTTCTTTAATACATTATCAAGAACTATCTAATACAATAACGTTAAACCAGAACAATAACAGAAAATAACACTAATAAATAAATAGGCGCAAAGCTACAACAAATGTTGAAAATGACCTCCCTCGCCTCATTGATTGTCGTATACGCGCAAAAATTCCTGGTGTATTTCTTATTGTCTTACAGCCGGCTATAATTCGACGGGAGTGTAATAAACTAATGACTTAAGAAAACCCCAAATGCAAAAATCTAGAGGATTTAAATCCGGAGATCGAGCAGGCCAGTGTTCCGTACCTCCCCTACCTATCCAACGATTTGAATATACTGCATTTGGATATACTGCATCTGAAGTAAACATTTCTGAAAATGATTACTTCAATCAATATTGACCAAGAAACCTCCTCGTTATATTTCGTATACATTCTTATCTTCCGTACATGCTAAATATAAATACGCTTCAACAAATATTGGTATTTTATTACATTTTACATTTTATATATATTTAATCTTGTATACTCTTACCCATATCAAAATTCTTGCAATAACCTATTAACATTCCATTTTATTTATAATTGTAGTAATGTCCTAAAATATTGTATAAAGTGTCCTAAAATAGTAAATAAATATTATTTTTACAACATTATATTTTATGAAAATACTGTAGTTCATTCACATTGTTTTTTGGAGTTTATTACATTATTGTATACACTTCATTCAATAGATTATATGCTTAGTTTCTACTGTATTTAAGCCAAATTGAATCTAAAATTTTTTGTGTCGATGATTCAAATTCTATACATATAATATATAATGCTTTTATTTTATATTGAATTCAAATAGTCTATAACTAATTTTATTGTAAATGACTCCAATGTATATGATTCGATTGTATTTTTTCTGCGAAACAAGTGTCAAAATACTTATCGCCAACCTACTTTATTCATTCTAAATATTATCCTTGTAAACCCATCTGTTTCTTGAATAAAGTTATATTATTATTATATTATGTACAATAATGCTTAAATGGACTGGTGCACCATCATGCATGAATCAGAAGTGTTGTCTCAGCTGTAGAGGAATTTCTTCAAGATGAACAGGTAACCCTTCCTGTAGGAGATTAAAGTTAGTCGTTGTGGGAGGAAATATGGACCGACTAAATGAACATAAAGTACCCCAAGCCATACATTTACTGAAAACTGATGCTGAAAATGAGCTTCAAAGATTCCATGTGGATTTTCCTCGGCCCAGAGTTGTAATGGAAATGTCGTATAAACTGTCGTCCAAAATTAGCCTCGTCAGTAAACAAAACACCATTTAAAAAATTAGGAATTTGAGCGATTTGATGAAGTATCCAATGGAAAAAAACTAGGCGCGGAAAAAAGTCTCTAGGTAGTAGAGCTTGCACACGTTGAATATGAAACGGATACAATTGCTGTTCTTTAAGAATTTCAAATACATTGAAGTTGCTTACATTCAGTATGTTGGCAATTATTCGAGTACTTGTTTCAGGAGACTCCGCAATTAACTCGAGAACTGCTTCTTCTAGTTGCACAGTTCGTACTTCTCGAGGGCGCCCGCAGTCAGCCGTTTGTTTCTCAAATGTACCATTTTCGCTAAAAAGTTGGTGGAGACGAGCAAATATTGTGTGATAGGGTAACCTACGTCCTGGATACAACTCAGCATACAATCGTCGAGCTTGCCGACCATTTCCATTACTTCGACCATAGACAAAATGCATGTCTGACAATTAAGATGTTTTATTTTTTTACGAAAAAAAGGCAAGGGAGATTTATTGCCACAAATTAAACGAGGAATCCAAAAATTTTCTTTAAAAAAATTGAGATCATTACCGTATGCGCGCCAATGATGAACATACAATTCTTAATTGCATGTAAAAAATGCGCAATAACTACCTCTAAAACTCCCAAATTTCATTTGCATATAAATTAATAAATAGTCATTTTTAAGAAAACTTTAACACCCCGTATCTCGGAAAACGAAGCATTTGCGGATAAAACTTATATAGCAAACTGTCATTATTTTTTCATGCAGAATCACCCCCTGAAGTTTTTCGACCTTATTCACTAACACCCTGTGTTAACTAATTTAGCGCTTTAGTTTCAGCACTATCACTGTCGCCTCCCCGTATTTTTTCTGCCCTTCGCTAATATTCTGCAAGTCGTAGATAGTTTAACAAAAAACAGCTTAAATTAGGGCCACGCCCCTGGAAAAAACAAATCCGCGCCCTCCCCCCCCTGCAATACTGATGTTTTTCTAAAACCGCCCCTGATTCAGGAGCTTACAGAACAAATGTGTTCTATTTCAAATTGGAATCAAAATAACACTCTGCCATTCGATTTTTTGTTCGCAGAGCCGGATTAAGAGGGGGGCAAACAGGGCTGCAGCCCCGGGGCCTCCACAATATAAATTTTTAGGTAAAATTTCCTAACAAATATCGAAGGATATGCAAAATTATATATAAAAAATCTGACAACGAAAGAGCAGTTCTCCCACTTTTTCCTCTCATTTTTCGTTTTAAACATTCAAAAACATGTTTCGTATTCTTGTAAAAATCCATGGTTAATATTAATCTTCGATCTGATGAATCATGTGTATATGCGAGAAACAATCACCAAGTGAAACATCATACTATTATAAAAAATATTATATCGTATCGAAATTAGTTGTAAAAACAATTGAATTTAAAAAAAATATATACATTTTTTTTTATTAAATGAAGGATTTTCTGTCGATGTATTCTTCTAATGACACAAGCGATCTAGATACACAATGAAATTCAATAATCATAAGCAAAAGAAAATAATATTTCAATTTATGAATATGATTGCATCAAATTATTTATAAGAGCCCTGTGCGCATTCCATAATAGAACAAAAGTTCAAATTCTGTTGACTATTTTTCTGCCGATTCTACAAACACTTTGCCCGTCTATACCTGTTTATTGGCTTTGACAAGTGTCCGCTGAGTGGCGCGCTTGTAACAGAGAAATCCCCGAAATCTGAAAGTGTGAGTCTACGAGAAGGATGACATTCCTCAACAAATGTAAATCCTTCTGAAAAAGGACTATCAAAAAGACCAATCTAAGATGTTCTACTATCAAATTCTTGAAAACCAAAATTTCAGAGCTACATTCTCAAACATTGAAATTACAGTGATTATTTTTTGACATTACTAGAAACCAATGGAAACGTTCAATTCAAATGATTCATATACGTTTTGGCCAATCAATAGTGGGAATATTCTACCTAGAAAATTGTCGCGGGAATAATTTGAGGTATTTTGTTGTTATTGTCTGACAACCTATATTTTTAATTTGCCGTCTGTCATCAATTCGCATGAAAAGTGTGAAATGAATCAAAACCGGTTTAGTACATTATATAATTTTGCAAGGAAATTTGTTTATGATCGTAACATCAAAAAATAATCTAAAGAATACCACACGAGAGTTCGATATAGTAGAAAATAATTATCTAGATTCCTTTCTCAAACTTGTTGGCAATAGCCACTCGAGCCAGTTGGTCTCTCTTGTCTATTGCCTGGCAACGAGTTTTCAAAAATCTGTCGAATTATTTTCACTCTCTTGTGATATTACAACTGAGAATGTGATGATGTCAAATTGCACTGGAAAGCGCTCATTTTTCATGATAATGAAAAAAATAGGCGAATTACGCCTATCAAAGTTATCGCTTCTTAGAATTGAGAATGATTTTCTCCGGATGCTGGATTTGACCGAAATCATCAATGATTTTTCGTCGAATAAAGCTCACAAGAATCCATTCGTTTACGCTGTAATTTAATTTATTTCTTGTATTTTATTATACCTACATATGCTCCTGGCGAAATAATTTGATTTGTTCCGCAAAGAATAAAAAAAAAACTTGTTTGAAAAATAATTAGGGGCCTCCACTCCTTTGTTGCCCCAGGGCCTCCACACCTTTTAATCCGGCCCTGTTTGTTCGACAAAAGTCTAAATACTTATTTTTCCAGGTGATTTTGGAAAGTACCAAGGATGGCAGTTCGCTTTACACATTCTTTCGGCTGCTATGGCTGGGTTGAATATGATGACGTTGACTACGGTAGCTGCAGTTCCAGAACATCGGTAAGTCCATCTCAGCATTGTGATTTTCACGTGGGATTTACGACCAACGAATGTTGCTCCTTCGCTGCAACTTTGAAGAATCAAAACAGCGATAACTTCAAAAACTGCACAAACTAATTTGCAATAATAGCCCTTCTAGGACCGAAAAGATAAGTCCGACGATCAGTAAAGACCAAGCTAGGAATATGAACTAAAAAGTTAAAAATAATAAGAATGTTCAATTTGGAATGTTTCCCTTTTCAACATGAATACCCCACAAGAGGATATATTGAACGATGGAAGATGGTTTATCTTTCAGTCGCAGATGATTCCATATCTGATTTTATGAACATCCTGTTCATATTCTCAAACAAATCAATAAGAATAAAGTCATTGACCGAAAAAATAATTAATAAAAAACCTTTTTATTTAAAGACAAGCTTTTATTCGAATACAAAAGCGACAAGCTTTTGAATCGATAACCCACGTCACACATCCAAAGCAATTATTCTTTACTTTGTAGAGCATTTGAATAAAAGCTGGTCTTTAAAGAGGTTTTTTATTATTTTATTTTGTGATTTTTAGTAAGTACGCCTTAGTCTATGCATTTTTGTTGGGACCTTTTTCCTGTAAATTCTGAGCTAGCTAGTTCTTCAACGAGGTGAACATCTTAATATTAACTCGTCCGCCACCCTGGAGCTGCCATCTTCAATTTATGAATTTGGACAAAAAATCAATAAAATCCGACCCCAAAAACTCCTTCATATCAATTTTGAATAGAAACGATCCGTAATCACAAAACTCGTCAACCATCTTAATAATAATAATAATCTTTATTTGAAAAAACAGCCAAGTACAAGAAGTTACACCTGTAAAAGGTGGTAGAAACAAACGGGCGTCAAAAAACACATTGAAGGTCACTAAGACCATCACAAAACATATTTAAACAGTATGTAGGTACACAAAAACAAACAGACTACAAAATCTATTCTAGGTGTGCTTCTAAGTAATCCCTTATGGAGTAAGGCTCCAGGTTTATTAGGAGTTTCCAAATTTCTTTTTTAAAACCATTTGGAGAAGAAAGTAATTTTATTCTTTCTGGTAGCTTATTGGAAAATTTGATGGAATTATACAAAGAATTTTTTTCGGTTACGGTCAACCTATGTACAGGATAATTATAATTTATATTTCTGGTCTTATAGCTAATATGGAATTTATAATCAGAAAAAAGGTGCCTATTCTTAGTGAGAAACAAAATACACTCTTGAATATACACAGCAACAATTGTTAATATATTACCTGAACGAAACTTAGTCCTACATGATTCTCTATAATTTAGTTTAAACATAATTCTGACAACCCTTTTCTGAATAATAAATAGGTGCTGTAATGAAGTACTTCCGCCATAAAACAATATACCATACCTAAAAATAGCTTCAAAGTTTGCATGATACACAACTTTAAGTTTATAAAAACTCAAATGCTTTGATAGTATTCTTAATGCATAACATGTTTTACATAATTTACCGACTAGCTCATTTATATGTACACTCCAATTTAGATATCGGTCGATATGGATTCCAAGGAATGTGGTACTAGGTGCTATTTCTAAGTTTTTGTTGTTTAACTGAAAGTTACTAGGCACTGCCTGGCTTGCATGTCCAGTTGTAAACATAACTACATTAGTCTTTTCTTCATTTACAACCTGTTTATTTTCGGAGAACCAGTTGTTTATCTTATTAAACATCAAGTTGGAGTTGTCTAATATACGTTCAACCGTTCGTCCTTCAATCAGAATATTCGTATCATCAGCATAGTTTACCATTTTACAGTCAGAGTATGGTGTCAGTACATCGCACACATCATTTAGATATACTATGAAAAGTATTGGGCCGGTAATGCTGCCCTGAGGCACACCTATATCTATGTCAGTTACTTGTGATAACGCATTTATATTATCTTTCTGTACTCCTACTTTTGCTTTCTATTACTAAGGTATGATTTGAACCAGTCTAAAGGCTTACCTCGAACCCCGTAAGTCTCAAGTTTATCCAGTAATATCTTGTGGTCTAAGCAGTCATACGCTTTTGATAAGTCTAATGAAAGTCCTAGAGCTACATTCTTGTTTTCTAAGGCATTCAGTATATGCTGGACAAACTTGAACACAGCCGTTGTTGTAGATCTGCCCTTTCGATACCCATGTTGGGCATCACTCAGTAATTCGTTCGTAACTAAGAAATTCATTAGCCGATTGCACATTGCTGTTTCGAAAAGTTTTGAAAAGGAAGATAACAGGCTTATTGGTCTGTAATTGCATATTTCATTTGGTTCACCCTTCTTTTTGTAAATAGGTTTTACTATTGCAATTTTCAGCTTTTCAGGAAAAATGTCATATTGCAAAGAATTATTCAGAATGTACGTTAAAACTTTCGATATATGTGTAACATTTAATTTCATTATACGAGTTGGAATTTGATCGTCACCACTACTCATCTTATTTTTAAAATTCTTCACAATCTCTACTACTTCTTGTTCCATGATTGGTTCTACAAACATAGATTTACTGTTCCATCTAACTTTATTTACAAAATGTATGTTTTGTGCATCTATTTTTTCTTTTCGATTTTTAATTGTATCCGTTAGAAAGCAACTATACTCTTCAGCAATATCTTTTGCATTACCTTCCTTTTCAATACCATTTTCAGATTTACTAGAACCTTTAATATCCCATACAATATTCCACATAGTCTTCGATTTATTGTCAGAAATTTCAATTTCATTCTGATATTGTTTAGATCTACTTTTTATGAATTTTTTGTGATATTCCTTTTTGGTTTGTGTATATTGTTCATAATAGCGTTTTCCTATTGTACTCATTGTGAACAGAATATCTAGGCGATTCTTACACTCTTTTTTAGGATCATCGATTAGATTACTTTTTTTCATATTTTGTTTGATCTTCCTAACAGGAAAGGCTTTGTTGAATTCTTCAAGGAACATATCTACAAAAAGATCCCACTGTCCATTCACTTGCATTTCATGTATTCTATATATTCTATCCCAAACTATGTTTTCAATGTGTTTCATGAAATTATCAATGTTTTGTTGTGAACAAATCCTTTTATACATTGACTTGCTTTTAGTCTCGTTTTGCCAATGAATTTTGAGTATTTGAGTTGGAGCCGCCATCTCGAATTTATGAATTTTGACAGGACATTCATAATCTCCGACCCCAAAAACCCCCACAACCAATTTTGAATAGAATCAGACCATAATTACAAAACTCGTCCGCCATCTAAAATTCATGAAGACATTCATAATCTTCGACCCCAAAAACCCCCATATACCAATTTTGAATCGAAACGGACTATAAACACAAATCTCGTCCGCATCTTAGAGCCTCCTTTTGGTTTTTTCCTCTAACAAAAATTCCATAATGCATTGTCACGGAAACTATGAACACCTACCAAATTTCACGTTAATCGGACAACTAGAAGGGGCTCAAATTTAACTTGTAAGATTTCATTACACACATCGGGACAGGTGAAAGTAAAAAGGCGAGGTGTCGGTTGAGGTAACCGTTATTAACACCAAAATTGGCATAGTAACAGTGTGCAATTAAATATGCACACCCCTGTGTATGATTTACATTGTTATCACAAAGCAAACGTTATTTAATCATGATGGCGATAATATGAAAACTTATCTGCATTTATTTATTTGTTCAAACGAAAGGTCGAAAGGTCAACGAAAACGTAACATAATTTTCTATGAAATTCTACGCTTGACAAACACTTCATAAATATATTATTTAATCATGATAACTTGGAATAGAAACGGTCCATAATCACAAAACTCGTCCACTATCTTGGAGTCGCCATCTTGAATTTATGAATTTTAACTTGTCTTTAAAAAGGTTTTTTATTAATTATTTAATTACATTAAAGTTAATTTTTTAGTCAATGACTTAATTCTTATCATTTTTAGCCGTATTGCTACAAAGCGTGTTTTTTAGTTGTTTTAAACTATAATTTTATTTATTTTGTTGTATAGTGGACTATTGATCTTTCCAAAAGATATTTCATTCAGTTGGAATACTTGTTTGGGGAGGAATAACAAACAAAAATGGCTGATAAAAATAATATGTAAAAAAACCTACAGATTTCCAT
Organism: Gonioctena quinquepunctata; assembly: GCA_018342105.1. Taxonomy (NCBI): domain Eukaryota; kingdom Metazoa; phylum Arthropoda; class Insecta; order Coleoptera; family Chrysomelidae; genus Gonioctena; species Gonioctena quinquepunctata. The sequence continues at coordinate 227,076 of JAFIRS010001561.1, read as the reverse complement.
CAGATAAACTTTCCCTACAATCTAAACTATTCACAATCCAACAATTATACTTTTTGAATCTTGCATCTTACCATCACCAACACAAATATGATCTTCCCCAAATAGATCATCCATACAACACTCGACTCAAAAATCAAACAACCAGAATACCTAAGGTTGGAACTACAAAACACCAAAGATTCCTCTCATACTTAAGTCTAATAATTTACAAAAAAATACCAAATGAGATAAACACAATAAATAGTTGTTTCCTATTCAAAAAGAAACTAAAACTATGACTTTTAGACCTACCCCCCAAGCAAATCTCCGAAGCCTTTCAAAGAGAAATATAAATAAATAAAAGAAATACAAATAATGTAAACTACTGTATATAATATTCAACATTAACAAAGGTACCATATACATATTTATCAATTTCATTTATCATGAGTTGTCCATGAACAGCGTCAATCTCTCAATAGGGCATCAAACTACCTATAACTACCTGTAACAAGTGTATTCATATAAAACCATTAGTCTACTCGACAAGTTGAAAATGGTCTAAAATAGAGATACTGCTCTTAGAAATATGTGTGATAGCTCATTGGATCCGGAATAACGCTCAGAAAAATGTGCCAAAAGCTTGTATTAGCACATATAAAATTGCAAGAGTTATAAACAATTGAAGATGAAAAAAAAATGCATTTCTTTTTTTGACAATGTTCCATAACTATTGATATTTAAGAAATTTCAAATAAAAAATTCTGAAAGAGGAGGAAATTTCCAATGAAAAACTCTTGGCTCCCGGAACTCTATCTCCATTATTTATAATTTTAATTTAACGCTGAAAATGGGTCTCCGAGCGACAATTTTAGGTTGCGCGCGGCGTCAAAAGCGAGTACGACACATTACTTAATTTATTTAAGGTATTAAATATTTTTTTTTTAATATGAAAAAATTATGGTGTATTCGGAACACAATAAATAATTTATTCCCGTTGGGAATTTCACCTAAAGTTATATTTTCAACGAGTTAAACGATTGTTAACTAATAAAATTTTCTCGAACTTCTGTCTTAATTGTAAATAAAAAAAATGTTTAAATAATTGTCGTAAAAATTTTTCGCTTCGTAGAGCCTTTCTTATATACATACTCAAAAAGATCACGCCATAAAAGTTAAAAAAATATTCTTACTTTGTTTATAATAATTTTTGTACTTGAACAAAAACAAAAAAATCCAAGTAATGTTGTCAAAAAAAAAATTCTTCTCTTAATCCTCATATTATCGTTTTTTATTAATACAACACCAACAAAGCCTGTGGATCTGACGGAATCCCGCCGATTGTTCTCAAGAAATGTGCCCCCGAACTAACACCTGTTCTTTGCAAGTTGTTCAACCACTCTTACAATTTGGGGGTATTTCCGTCCAATTGGAAAATTGCAAGAGTACAGCCAGTCCCTAAAAAAGGCAAAAAGGCCCTACCTAGCAACTACAGACCTATCGCACTGCTATCTATTATTTCAAAGGTCATGGAAAAAAAGCCATCAACATCGAGCTCATGAAATATCTGGAAGACTCAGGAATTGTCAACGATAGGCAATATGGCTTCCGCCATCAGAGATCAACTGGTGACCTGTCGCTTACGTCTCACATATATGGCAGCTATCTATTGAAAAGTATGGAGAAACTTTAGCTGTGGCGTTAGATATCTCCAAGGCGTTCGATCGAGTTTGGCACCAGGGACTCCTCGCCAAGCTTCCGTCTTATGGCTTGCCCCCTCAGCTGTGTTCTCTGCTTGCTAGTTTTCTCTCAAACAGGTCTCTCCATGTAGTGGTCGATGGGTTTCATCTGACACTCTACTCATAAATGCTGGTGTCCCGCAAGGATCTATTCTCGCACCAACACTATTTCTACTTCACATCAACGACCTGTTGAAAGCAACTTCATGTCAGTACACAGCTTTGCCGATGATAGTACCCTCCATACCGCTTTCTCTTCCAGGGCCCTATATCAGCCCGTGAAACCAGAAATGAACGAGGAAGAAATGTTAATAATATAAATATGGACTTAGCAACAATTCTCGAGTGGGGATCTAATAACTTGGTAGAATTCAATGCAAACAAAACACAAGCATGTCTTTTCTCTAAAAAGCCGATCTCACTGTGCCTAACATAACTTTGTCAGGAGTAACCATACCACTGAAGTCATCCATATCGATGCTTGGTATTACTATCAGCAATAACCTTTCCTGGGAAAATCACGTGAGGTCCATTGCCAAAAGTGCATCCCAAAACTTGGTTTTTGTTTCGTGCCAAGAGCTATTTCACCCCACTCAGCTGCTTATGATCTATAAGGCACAGATCCGACCTGTCCTGGAATACTGTTCCCATATTTGGAGCGCGGCACCTAAACATATCCTGAGGCTATTGGATTCTGTCCAAAAAAGGGCAATTCGTCTCGTCGGTGATGCCTCGCTTACAAACTCGCTCACTTGTCTGGAACACCGTAGAAAAGTTGGCGATTTGTCTCTATTTTATAGATATTTTCATGGGCGATGCTCTTCTGAAATATCAACAATCGTTCCTGCTTTGGCAGTCTCTTCGAGACTAACCCGTCAAGTTCAGTCATCACCCCTTCGTGGTCACTTTGGAGACCTGCAAACATCACTTTCAAGACTCGTTCATCCCAAAGAACAGCGGGCTTTGGAACTCATCCTAGGAGGTGTTCCCAGGGCATACAACCTCAGAAATTTAAGAAGAACACCAACTCCTACCTTCTTTCCCTTGGTTCCCACGATGTTCTCTGAACATTACAGGATATCCCTTTTTGTGGAAACCAGAACATAAAAAAAAAAAATTGATTTGAAAAAAAAAATCCCGCCATTTGTTGATAATTTTTTTATAAACAAATTGATTATTTCAATATTTTTGAAAATTTTTCTTCACAACTTCATTATATCACAAATATTATGATTTTTGGAAAAAAAAATCCTTAATAACAATTTTAATTGTTTATAATCGTTTTTTTTATATTTCTATTGTTTAAAGAATTAGTTAAGGAATGATTTTTTTTCTAAAAATCATAATTGACAGTCCTCTATTAAGTCACAGATTTTTTTTTATCGACAATTCCATTGTTTATTAACTTACCAATTTGTTATAAACAAATTTTTAATTTCGTTAGATTTTTTTTCTGAAACTTCTAAATTTACAAAAACAACCATATATAACAAAGTATAGAAAAAAAAAACAATTTTTTATTGTAATTTGGGAATTGGAATTGGGAAAAACTGGGAATTTCTTTTTTCTATACTTTGTTATAGATGGTTGTTTTCGTAAATTTTAGAAGTTTCAGAAAAAAAAACTAACAAAGTTAAACATTTGTTTATTACAAATTGGTAAGTCAATAAACAATGGAATTGTTGATAAAAAAAAAATTTTTAAAAAAAAAATTAAATAATTATTTAATTTTTTTTATATGTAAAATTAAAAAAATTTTTTTATAAAAAAATTAATAATTAATTTTTTATAAAAAAATTATCAACAAATGGCGGGAAAATTTTTTTTTTTGCAAATCAATTTATATCTTGTATTGATAAAAAAACGATAATATGATGATTAAGGGGAAAACATTTTTTTTAACAACATTACTTGAATTTTTTAGTTTTTGTTCAGGTATAAAAATTATTATAAACAAAGTATGAATATTTTTTCAATTTTTTTTAAAAAAAGCAAAATTTTTCGAAATTTTACATTTTTTTATTTAAATTAAGACAGAAGTTCGAGAAAATGTTGTTAGTTAACAATCGTTTAACTTGTTGAAAAATCAACTTCAAGTGGAATTCCCAACGGGAATAGATTATGTATAGTGTTCCGAATACACCATAATTTTTTCAAATCTAAAAAAAATATATTTAATACCTTAAATAAATTAATTAATGTGTCGTACACGTTTTTGACGCCGCAGCGTTAAATTAAAATTATAAATCATGGAGATAGAGTTCAGGGAGCTCAGAAATATCTTAAATATCAATAGTTTATGAAATATTGGCAAAAAACGAAATGCCATTTTTTTTTCATTTTCAATTGTTTATAACTTTTGCAATTCTTTATGTGCTAATACACGCTTTTGGCACATTTTTCTAGGCGTTATTCTGGATCCAATGAGCTGTCACACATAATTTTAAGAGTAGTATCTCCATTTTAGACCATTTTCAACTTGTCGAGTAGACTACATACTCTATTTGAATCCCCATATTCACTAATCTTTTATTGTCAATACATACTCCTTTAAATATTTTACACATACTGTACATAACTAATTTTATTAACACGTTATATTTTACTAATCTTTTATTGTCAACACTTACTCTATTGAATATTTTATACAATCTGTACATAACTGATTCTACAAATATGCTATACTACTTATTTCACCTTGTGATAAACATATTATTATTATGTATATTAGATAAGGCTCATTATAGAATACCATTACCATTACCTTTCATGGGGTTTTTCTATTTTATTTGCTATAATTGTTAGCCATCTGGTTATATTTGTAATATCTGTTGTTGGGCAAATAAATTATTATTATTATTATTAGTATGTCGCGCCAAAGTACATAAATGATGGGAGTCAGTTGTATTACCTATTTCACAAACTTTTATAATTTTGACCAACTTCTAGTTGTCTGATTAACGTGAAATTTGGCAGGTGTTCATAATTTCGGTAACAATGCATTATGGAATTTTTGTTAGAGAAAAAACAAAATGGCGGCTCTAATATGGCCGACGAGTTTTGTGAATAGGGTTCGATATTCAAAATTGGTGTGTGGGGATTTTTGGGGACAGAGATAACGAATTTTTTATCAAAATTCATGAATACAAGATGGCGGCTCTAATATGGCGACGACGAGCTTAGTGGTTATAGCCCGATTCCAATAGAAATTGGTAAGGTTGAGTTTTTGGGGGCGGAATCAGATTTTTTTCAAATTCAGAATTAAGATGGCGGCTCCAGATGGTAACGACTTTTGAGATAACAGTCCGATTCCATTCAAATTGGTGTGTGGAGGTTTTCGGATCGGACATCATGATTTCTTTGTCAAAATTCATGAATTCAAGATGGCGGATCCAAGAAGACGAAGGGTTTTGTTATCATGGCCCGATTCCCTTCAAATTGGTACGTGGGTTTTTTGGGGTCGTAGATTATCAATTTTTGTCAGAATTCAATAAGATGACGGATTGCCGGACAAGCGTATGTAGCTCTGAGTAGGGTTGAGTCTCTAGACGGTGGATTGCATAAAATTAACCGGCCAGGGCCCTTGCAACAATGAAGCGTTACTTGAAATGAGTAGATTGAGAAATATTTCTAACCAAGATGTAAATAAATTAAAACTAAAAAAACAACCGTTTATTAAACTGCACAAAAAAAATAAACCAAGGAGTTTATAAGACCCATAATGTTATGTAAACCCTAAATCCACAAAAGGGTTTAATATGGCTGCAAATTAGGAATAAATCTCGGTCGCAGCAAGGTTTTAGGTCGCATAAGTACATACCGGGTGACACAGGATATCGGGCCACCCCTGTAACTTCTGCATTCGTGAACGGATTTTTCTGAAATTAGGTACAGTAATATAAGCAACCATTTCAGATTTGATCACATTACAATCCAATATGGCGGACTTCCGCTTTTTCTGGAAATGCCAGTAACTTTATTTTTTCAGATGGAACACCCTGTATATTTTTACATATTCAAGTTCAACAGGTCAAAACAAGTCCAAATCTTATGTCAAATGTAATTTTTTTTCGCAAATAACAGAAAAACTTAATTTTTTCTAAAAAATTATTTTTTGTGTCATTTATTGATGAATCAATTCAGTCACATCACATTTTGATCAAAAATTAATTGTTCTCAAATGAAACCCCTATGGGCCACCTACCTGTCTCTAGAACATTCATTAAGGAAAAAAATTACATATCATTTTTGTATTTCGGTGCAGTAACAAATTGTATACATTCAAAAATCTACAACTTGTTCATGAGTTTTCTTGCAGTTCGAATAATTTTTCAACTTAGTAAGCTGTGGAAAACAACATTTCTGAATCTTGTCAACTAATTGTGTTTCGCTGTCATTTTTCATCTCAACTCTCGAAAATTAGTTAACTTCCGAGAATTAGTTTAGTAGAAATGTAAAATCAAAATTATAGGTTCACAAGAAGTGAACAGGTTGATATGTTATTAATTTACGGAGAATGTCTTTAAAACAGTGTCGCCGCTGTCAGTTATACGCTGAACGATACCCACACAGAAAAGAACCCAACAATGGAGAAGATGACCGTAAGTGAGGAGGCAGAAATGAACGTTTTGCTTATGTTGATTTTGATAAGTATAACTTACACAATTAGTTGACAAGATTCAAAAATGTTGTTTTCCACAGCTTACTAAGTTGAAAAATTATTCGAACTGCAAGGAAACTCATGAACTAGTTGTAGATTTTTGAATTTATACAATTTGTTACTGCACCGAAATACAAAAATGATATGTCATTTTTCTCCTTAATGAATGTTCTAGAGAGACAGGTGGGTGGCCCATAGGGGTTCCATTTGAAAAAAAATATTTTGATCAAAATGTGATGTGACTGAATTGATTAACCAGAAAGTGACCAAAAAAATTTTTAAAAATTTTTTTTTTTATTTGCGACTCATTGTGAATAGCTTCGACCAATCTCATTATCCACGAGGTAAAATAAAAAAACAATTTTAATTTAAATTATTTCAAAAAAAATGACATTCGACATAAGGTGTGGACTTGTTTTGACCTGTTGAACTTAAATATGTGAAAATATACAGGGTGTTCCATTTGAAAAAACAAAGTTACTGGCATTTCCAGAAAAACCGGAAGTCCGCCATATTGGATTGTAATGTGATCAAATCCAAAATGGTTGCTTATATAACTGTACCAAATTTCAGAAAAATCCGTTCACGAATGCAGAAGTTACAGGGGTGGCCCACTATCCTGTGTCACCCGGTATACAATGTGAAAATAAATATATTTTTTCCAACTAATTGGGATTTTTTTCATGAAGTAGACATTCAAATAGCCTTCTGGAACACCAGTGAATCAGTCTTTATAGATTGTACGTGTCTATGTACCATACTTATACTGATGACTCTTCTATAGAGCAGCCAAATTAAACCCTTTTGTGGGTTTGTGGTTAACACAATATTATGAGTTTTATGAACTCCTTGGTTTATTTTTTTTTGTGCAGTTTAATAAAAGCTTGTTATTGATTTCTTTTTACTTTTATTTTTTTCTGAATAATTTGAGATCATTAGCAAACATTGATTACTATTTCATTTACAAATACAGTGTAACACAAATCTGCTGTTGAGATATAAATAAAATGTGAATGTATATTTTTCAGGTGTGAAATACCGGCCCACGACGTCAACAAAACCTACACATTCTTGAACGAATCGACGTTAGCGAGATACCTTCCAAGGCTAGAATCGGGAAAGTTCGATACCTGTTCCCTTTTCAATGCTACCACCAATACTTCGTATAGGTGCGATTCCTTCGTCTACGATCCCACCTATTACGAAACGTCGAGAGCCATCGAATGGGAGTTCGTATGTGATAGAAGGTGAGCATTTTTGCCGGTGTCAAGTTAGCGGCCGTTTTCTAGCAGCTACTTTCATTCCAGCGGCCATAATACCAGTGGCGTCGGCAACAAAGTTTCACTGGTTTCAATTATAATTGAATTTTTAGAGTGCAATTCAAAAATGATGATAAGGTTGGGGCATCATTTTAGAAAAATTAACAAAAACTGGGAATAAAATGAAAACGGCATAAGGACAAAAATCAGAAGCTATTCTTTGGAACACTATCTAACACGAGGAAAAATAAGATCATAGAAAATATCAAAGACACAGCAGGAAATATAATTTTTTGGAGGGAAGAGATATACAGTGCTCGTCTAAAGGCCGTTCCCCCCCTACTAATTTTTGAACCACCTGGTATATCCCAACGAAATTTGGAGGGCTTAAATAGGAGATAAAAACCTACTTTTTCATGAAAAAATCACAGCTAAAAGTTTTAAAATGGCGGCTGAGCGCCATCTTCAATAAAAAAATTAATAGAACACCCCGTATATTATTCCATTTTTGAAATCTGCTCATAATTCTCAACAGTTTTCTCTAATACACTTTACTCCTAAATTCAATTGTTTTCGAAATATTAACGTTTGAAAAGTGACATTTCGGTTTAAAATGAAGTATGGATTTTGGTCACTTCCGGTAAAACATTTTGCTAACTAAACGTTGTTATTAATTTGTAGTTAAATCTCTTATGAATTCGACTAATAAGAGGCGAAAGGAGTTTATTAAGGATAAACAGTACCGCTTACCGGAAAATCTTTAAAAATAAAGTATGGATTTTGTATAATTTATTTTTGAATAACCCTTTTATTTAACTCCAACAATTATTTCATCAAGTGTTCAATGTGGTCCCCCCCTAAATCTTGACAATAAAGTGCCCTATTATAAATAGCTTCTCTCACGTTGATGAAAGTCTGTTCATCTATTTCTTCACATGTATCTATTATTCTGCGTTCCAACTCTTCTATTGTTTGGCATTCAGTGGCGTAGATTTTTGACTTCAGATACCCCCAAAGGAAAAAATCTAGAGGTGTAAGATCCGGAGATCTTGGTGGCCATTCTGTACTTCCCCTGCGACCTATCCATCGCCCAGGAAAGTTTGTATCGAGGAACTCTCTAGCCATGCGATCGAAATGGGGAGGTGCCCCATCCTGCTGAAATATGATTTCACGATTTTCAACCTCTTCCTGATTGTTTAATACAATTTGTCTTATTAGAGGTTCAATTTCAGTTTCTAAAAGATTTCTGTAAAGAACTCCTGTAAGATTGCCTCTGATGAAAATCGGTCCAACAACGCGATTGCCCAAAATCCCCGCCCAAACATTCACCTTTTTAGAAAACTGGGTATGTCCCTCTCTAAAAATAAGCGGATTAGTATCGCTCCAGTATCGTACATTCTGTTTGTTGACTTTTCACTTAAGAAAAAACGTGCATTCGTCTGCGAAATAACAAAATTCAACCCTCCGGTCTGGATCATCCTCCGTGAGAACATGTAGAATTTTCATTTTATAGGGATGAAACTTTTCTTTTTTTAGGACTCTGGACACTTTTTGAACTTACTCCACAGGATTCAGCAACTGCAGACGTCGACTGAGTCGGATTGATTACCATTTCAGCAATAATTTCTACCTTTTTTTCTTCTGAAAGAGGTGGTCTTCCTGATCTTAGAGCATCTTCCAGCATACGCGTTGCTTGGAGCTTATTTAAAAATTTGCGCAAATAAGACCTCGAAATAGGATTCTCGGGAAATCTATCATTAAACATTTGGACTGCTAGATGATAATTTCTTCCAGCTTCTCCAATTATCAAAACTGCTTCAAATTTATCGTCTAAACTACGAGCCATGATCACACTTTTCATAAAAGGATTTAGGCGCTCAACGGACTATTTGACAGTTAGCAGTTCAGTTTGACAGTACAGTAAACAAGATGTTACCGCTACAACGATTTTTTCCAATGCAAACTTGATTGAAAGCAAAATTAGTGTTTTTGGTTGGGTTTGAAATGACCAAAATGTCACTTTTCAAACGTTAATATTTCGAAAACAATTGAATTTAGGAGTGAAGTGTATTAGAGAAAACTGTTGAGAATCATGAGCAGATTTCGAAAATGGAATAAGTGGATAGAATCATATATATCCAACAGAAGAATTAGTGTGTCTATTGTCAACCGAAAAATGTATCGATATTGGTGTGCCTCAAGACTCCGTATTGGGGCCACTTCTATTCTTAATTTTTGTGAACGACCTTCCAGATTATATTACAGAAGGGCAGATTTTTATGTACGCTGATGACACTTCTGTGATAATCGAGGCATCAACCATAAGAGAATTAGATCTAAAAATGGAAAAATTCACAAAACAATTTGAATCTTGGTGGCAACAAAATTCACTCATGGTAAATAAATCGAAATCGGTACGTGTATATTTTTCCAATATGAACAGCGACGTAACCCCCAAAATAAACAGTATAGAATTTAAAGAATGCACAAAATTTATAGGAACTGTCATAGATAGCAAACTACACTTCACAATGGAAATAGACAGTATATGTTCCAAACTTGCAAGAGCAACCTTCGCAATCTTGAACCTGAGGAAGGAAATAGATATAAAAAGTCTAATAACAGCTTACTACTCCTTAGCATACTCGGTAATGAGTTACAACATAGTACAAAATAGAGCAGATGGCAATGGTTTGGGCATGTAAAATGAATGGATAGCGCGCGACTAACAACTAACTATTTTTCTGTTGGGGTTTATGCCAATTCTTCCGGATTGATTTTTTTACCCTTCATCCCCCGTGGAACAAACATTGTTGCTGACGCCACTGGTATTTTGGCTGGTAAAATCAAAGTGTCAGCTAGAAAAAGGCTGCCAACTTCAAATTGGTAGTATTTTTATCTTCCGTGCCGGAGGTGAAAAAGAAACTTATTGAACTTTTCGCGTTTTATTTATTTGTCTAATTGGTCCTTATATCTAATTATTTGCTCTAGAGCCTCTTTATGGACGTATATACAAATGTTTTTCATTATACCTGCTATCAATTCATTTTTTTTTTCAGGTGGATGGGAGCAGTGGCTCAATCCATGTACATGTTCGGAGTTTTCACCGGCGCCGTCGTTTTGGGAAACATGGCCGACAAAATCGGAAGAAAACCCGTATTCTGCTGGTCTGCAGTCCTCCAAGTTATATTAGGGATCGGTGTGGCATTCTCACCAAACTACATTTCATTTCTAGTCATACGTTATTTGTATGGCATAGTCGGATCTGCCGGTTCATACATACCTGGTGAGTACATCTCGAACTTCTGACCAAGAAATATAGTACTACTACTTTCTAAGCTATTTGCCTCGCCTACTATTAGAATCTTCAAATACACTTGGTGGATATTTCCCAATTAACACTGAGATTTTGGTTGAAACGACGTTGTTAAATGGCTGAAAATGAATTGCTTTTTCCACTCTGCTTTAGATGCTGATTATATGATTTTGTTTCTTTTAGGGTTTGTGCTGACAATGGAACTGGTAGGACCCAGCAAAAGATCCATGTGCGGGATAGCATTCCAAGGAGCTTTCGCAGTTGGGTTCATGCTGGTGGCAGGGTGGGGAGCCATCATAAAAGATCGACAACTCTTGCAGATTATCTATGGCTGCCACGCTATACTTTTGTTGGGGCATTTTTGGTTGATGGATGAATCACCAAGGTATACGTGCACTCCTCATATCATTAAGTCACATTTATATCTGAAGGGTACTTTCACCACCGTTCAGCCTTCATTATGACCTTCACAAGTGAATAGTGTCGTGACCCGAAACGGGATGTTGCCGGATTATTTGACTATGTGGCCCTGAATAACGAAACCCGCCCCTGAATCCTCACAGCACTTCGCGTCTGCTTCATCTGATGAACTTTTCAAAGGGGCCTGAATACGAGTACATCCCGTTTAGGATCATGGCGCCCAACGTGGGGCACTAGGATCTGAAATAATAGATAATAAAAAAAAGTTGACCGACTGTGTAAAAAGTTCACTTTAAAAAAGATGGAAACAAGATGACCAAAAAATATTGTCAGAAAATTATGTTTTAAGAGGTTAACTGTTAAACTTAATACTTCAAACAATCTCACGCAGTCGGAGGCATCTTCTTTAATTTTAAAATGAAGACATATTATTGCTTCCGACTTTGTGATATTGTTTACAGTATTAGTTTAATAGTTTTTTTCCTTTTTTAAGTTCATTTTTCGCATCGGTTTTTTATTTTTAAATTATTTTTTTATTTTACACTTTTAGTTAGGATTTTTACAATATGGCGTCTGGTTTGCCATATTGAATTTTTCACAATATGGCGTCTGGTTGTCGCCATATTGAATTTTGATTATTACTGTCATGTCTTTATTCACAATATGGCTGAAACCGGTATGCGGATTGTTAGGCGGACCTGGCATAAATTAAACATAATCAAGTTTATCAGGAAGAAACATTTGCAATCAATTTTCATTGTCAATGGAAGTTTGCATAGATTTTCAGGCGAATATCATTCAACGTTCTGTGTGGTATTTGCCAGGAAAGTAGTTGTTTTTCGCTTGTGGTCTACCACTTGTTTCAATTTGTATTGAATTTTTTGTGAAGAGACTTCCAAAGTCCCTTGTTTTCTTTTTAAGGTAGTTGTCGTGAAATCCACTTCCAATCAGAATTCGTTTATATTCATACCACTTTTAGTTAACATTATTACCTGTATCATATTAAATTTTTGGAATCATTTACCACACCGAAAGCGAGATATAAGGCTTCAAAGTTGCAACGTTTAACACGTAATCCCTATAGTAAGCTACCGCGGACACCACATTTTAAGGCATAACTAAAAACCCTCCATTCAGATCTTTTTGAAAAACTAGTATATTATTAAAAGGTACGTAACAAATTTTATAAAAAAAATTTAAGACGCGTAGCCATACAGTTATTTATTTATTGTTATAAGAAGTTTCTAAATTATTGCGTATGAGAAGTGCAAGAAGGTGAAGGATGAGAACCGTGGCAACGCCTCAAGCGATCGCTCGTGATTCAAATAAATGAGAGCGCGAGGGTCTTGCTGTTTTGAATTGAACTGTGTTTTGGAACACACATATTTATGAATAATAAATGTGAATAATTGCGTTAATTTATACTGATACATTTTAAACATATTACAATGGGAATAGATATAAAATAAAATGTAGTTTTAACGAGTAACGGCCAAAAAACAGTGCATAAATTTTTTCATACATTTGTACAACACATGTACATTATAACATAATTCGAATATTTTTAAACATAAACAAAAATTATTCAGATTTCTAACAGGCTAATAAAATATAACGTATAAACCTACAAAAAATTAAACAAAATGAATGTAATGTTATTTATTCTTAACTTTTATACTAAGTAATCACTTGATTGACTAAACATTTATTTTCAATTCATTAATGATTTTAGTTAATGCTTTCCTATTTTTAGTAACTCTAGGTTTTCCATTCTCCAATTTTTCAGTCATGTGATTAATCACACTTCTCCTTCATCGTGATACATTTGTTTCAGAAAATCGTATGTTATATTTTGTTGCGCAATTTTGTTCAATAAATCCCGTGATATAACATTTTTTAAGGCACTTTTGGGTAAAGTGGGTAAATTACGAGATATTATTTCGTTCTCAAATCGCTCTGAAATACATTCTTCATATGATTTCATGTATTTTGATAAGTCTGACTCTTTACCAATGAAACGAACTAATTTTTGTAAAATTTGTACATCATACATCGCTTCGTGGAAATTATCTGATGTTTCGTTTGGTATTAAATCTTTGGCTAATTTTGATAGCTGGAACATTCCTGGCCCTTCTCGATCTGGGAACGTTTTTTTAAAAATAATTAAGCTATCCACAAATCCTGCTATCATGTTAAAATCTTCTATTAAATTATTATTAATGATTGCTCTTAGTAATCTAGGTACATCGAATCTGGTATTATGCGCAACGAGTAAATTTGGAGTTGTAGATAAATTTAAAAATTCATTAAATTCTACCAAACAATCTACAAAATTTTGTGAATCGACTTGTACATCATTCAAATATAATTGACTAGAAATTGTACTCAATCCCGTAATTTTTGTCGCCACAGGATTGATCTGCTTCGTAGGGCTAACATATATATTAAATTCTCTATTTTCACATTTGGCGGCGATTTGTAAAATGTCATCAGTCATGCATAATCCAGATATTTTTAAATCGAAATAAACTATGGAATAATTTATTGATATTGATTCGATGTTTTTTGATAATATTGATGATGCTCTTGATTCGTTAATTCCAACGTTTGGTTGATATGTTACACCTTCTGATATTTCCTTCGATTTTCTCAACATTTCCCTTTTTTGTCAATTCAACTCTGCGCAACATTTTTTCTCTTGATAGCATCAGTCTTCTTTTTTTCTTATCAGAATCGTATCTTTGAGCATATGTAGCTGTATGACTACCTGGTTCCAAATTAATTTTTTTTCTTATATTCAATAACGATACCTCGCCAATGTTTTTAGAGCACACTGCACTGGCTACTCTGTAATTTGCAGACGCACTTCTACTGTAGCATTTAGATTTTGGTGCTTTATGAGCTACAATATTATTTACGCTTTCATTTGCCTGACTAGAAGCTGCAGAACAAAACTTATGGGCATTTCCAGCGTATTTTTTCAATATATTTTGTAATTTGTTAAATAAATCGTTTTTTTTAATATTACATTACAGTCTGTATTTCAGATCCAGTTTCTCTTCGACACCATGAACTACAATTTTCATGTTGACCAAATAGATGGCTGGGAATGGTACATAATACTTTAGCAAGTTCATTGCTATTTTTTTGGTTTTTTTATGTTTCCTTTTTTCAGCTTTCGCTTTAGCAAACCTACCCGTTTTTGCGCGAAATCGATCCATAGCTTTGACTGCTTGTTCATAAGAGTATCTTGAACATTTTTGACAGTGTCTGTAGCCCGACAACTACCTTAAATATATTTGATGATGCCAAGTGAAAATATCCACAAATTGACATTTTCTGCAATTCGCCGATGCATCTCTGTAGGCATACAAAGAAATACCACAAAAGAACAAAAACAAAACTTTCAATATTCTTCAACTCTCTTTACATATCAGGTCTCAAAAATCATAGTGTCTCTATATTAATAAACTATGTACTAGATTTTATGTTGTAAACAATGTCTTTTAATGGTTTCATACAATCAGGATCATAGTTGACAATCTGAGAATCATGTATACTATAATGACTAAACACAACGGAAATACATCGGGGAAATTTGAGGCAAATTCGGGAGTGCCACAAGGCTCCAACCTTGGGCCGCTTCTTTTTGTATTTTTTATTAACGATTTGCCTAAAGTACTAGTGTCATCAGATGGCCTTATATTCGCAGATGACTTCAAAATATTAAAAAAGATAGAAACAGTGAGAGATTGTGTGATGTTACAGAAGGACATTAATAGGGTTTTAGAATGGAGTTATAAAAATAAATTATATTTCAATCTAGGCAAATGTTTTGTGTTAACTATAACGCGCATTAAGCAACCGTGTCTCTTTAATTATTTAGTGGGGGGTCAAAGCTTACAACGATGCACTGAAATCAAAGACTTAGGCATAACCTACAACAGCACATTCTTTCTCATTTGCCATACACATTGAAAATATTTTAAAGTCAGCTAATAAAATGTTGGGTTTTATAATAAGACAATCTCATATCTTTAATAATATTAACACACTTAAACTTTTGTACTATAGCTTGGTTAGGAGCAAGTTAGAGTTTGGCTCATTAATTTGGTTCACGGAATCTCAAAGTAATTTGAATAAATTAGAAAAAATTCAAAATAAGTTTTTAAGGTTACTCTATTTTAAAAAACATCACGTATACCTTGACTACCAGACAATAAGAAGTACAACTCTTAGGAATGAATTCAAGATATTATCTCTAGAAAATAGAAGACAACTCTCAGTATTGGTATTTTTATATAATATTATAAATAATAGAATTAGCTCCCCTGAACTTTTGGCCTCAATTAGATTTAACGTGCCACCTAGAAGAATGCGCCAGGTTCTAATGTTTAATATTCCTCCATCATTTAACATTTCGAGATCACCTACGGTAAACATGTTTCGACTTGCGAATCAATTCAATGCATTAATAGATCTAGAATGGACAGTTTCTACTAGAGTTTTTCGTAAAACAATCTTGGAGCATTTAATACTGATATCTCTGTGAAGAACTTTAAAGGTTGTATCAATCCTCATACAATTCAATTAATTTAGGAAAAATTATACGAATATAATTATATATTTACATATAACTAATTTTCTTAGGTGTCTACATTTTGTGAATCTTATAAATTCTGTAAATTTTATTTTATTATGTAAAAAGTTATTAATTTGCACAATGTATCTAATTACATATTTATTCATGTAATAAAACCGTAAGGTTTGTATGAATAATAAATAAATAAATAAATACTGGTTTGTCTTTGAGTGCTTTCATGAGGCAATTCAACAGATTTAATACAATATTTTTCAACTGTACATTAAACCGACATTTGGTTCATCTAATAACACGAAATTTTCTGCAGATGGCTGTGGAATAATGGAAGGATGAAAGAATCGGTGGATATAATCGAGAAGGCCCTCAAAATGAACGGAAAGCCAATGAATTTGGATTCGGCTTCATACGCTAGCAAGGGAACGGCAGAAACGAGAAAAAAAGAGAGTGCTGGAATTTTGGATCTCTTTAGGACGCCGAATCTGAGGAAGAGGACTTTGAACGTATTGCTGTGTTGGTTTGCCAATTCCTTAGTGTATTACGGACTCTCTTTGAACACTGGCAGCCTCAAAGGCAATCCTTTCCTGTTGCTCTTCGTGATGGGCCTCGTCGAAATACCCAGCTACTTTGTCACGGTGTATTTGATGGATAGGTGAGTACCAGTACTTTAGAGTGAGACTACTAGTCTAATCAACAAGTTCAAAAACGTGTTAAATAGATATAAAGCTCCTAAAAATATGAGCGATAGCTCATTCGATTCGGAATGACGTCTAGAAAAATGTTTTTTAAGGGTTTATTAGCACGTAAAAAATTGCGATTGTTATTAACAAAATAAGATTAAAAAAAGAAGGTATTTCGTTTTTCGTTAATAATTTCTAAAATAATGATATTTAAGGAATTATGAAAAAAGATCCTGAAATCCATAATTTGTCAAGTTATAAATTGTTATAACTTTTGAACTATAAGAGATACGGTAAAGGACATTCAAGTAATTTTTATAAAAGATTTATTTATCTTTAAAATGAATTCAAAATCGATTCTGTAACCATTGTTAATCAGTTGTTATAAGCATTTGTTTATAAAAAATGTTGATTTTTTGAAATTTCATAGCTTATAACTTGGTAAATAATATAGATACAGCTACGGACTCAACAAATTTTTTGTTCTATGATAAAATATTTTTCTAATTACGTATAAATTATAGCAATATATAATTTTGTTTAAATAATATACTAGTTTAAATGTATACTTACCTAATTTACATTCTGCTATTGATCATTTTCATTCATTTATCACTAAAATTATTAATATTCTGCTAAAGTTTAATTATTTATTTACTAAAATGATAATTGAATTTATTTTCTAATTTTTATTTTTTTTCAAGTATATTTTTTAAATCATTAAGCATAAAGTATAATTTCAACTGTCACTAATTTGTATGACTCCATACATTTCACTAATTAGTTAACTTAATGATAATTTATAAAAATGACTTGAATGTCCTTTACCGTATCTCTCCAGTTCAAAAGTTATAACAATTTATAACTTGACAAATTATGGAACGGCTGTGATTTCATTATCGTATAATATGTAACAATGCTGTAAAAAATACAAAAAAAATTTTTCTATACTTTGTTATACATAGTTGTTTTTGTTATTTTTTGAAGTTTTCGATTTTTAAAAATTTTAATTAAAAAAAAAATTTTTAAAAAAAATTATTTCTCTGTTAATTCATTGAAAAAGGTCAATGATTTTTAAGAATAAAATAATTTCTTAACTAATTATTTAAACAATTGAAATATAAAAAAACGAGTATAAACAATAAAAAAAATTATTTAAGAAATTTTTTTTTTAAATCATAATTTTTTTTTAAAATTTTTAAAAATAGTAAAAATTTTTTTTCCAATGTTAATTAATTTTAAAAAAAAGGAATTTTATATTTTTTTTAAAACATTTTTTAGAAATTTTATTTTTTGTTAGTTTAAAAAAATTATAATTAACAAAATAATAAACTTTAATATTTTTTTTTGCATTGCTTCATTAGGTACCTAAATGAAAAGAGCTCCACGAAGCGAACATTTTATAGACCAATTATTTAATCTTTTATGTCGTAATTTATAAAAACAGAGATTGGAAAAAAATTAGTTAATTAACAATGATGTAACTTTTTGAAAAATCGACATGAACATTTTTTTTTACCGAGGTTTTTTTCGTTCAAGTGTCTAGATTACACCATAATTTATTCAAATTTTTAAATTGTTATTTAATACTATAAAAAAATTATTTTAGGTGATATAACGGCTTTTTAGACGGTGCGCCTATGCCGTAACGACCTCGCGGAGCCCTATTTTCAGCGTTAAATTTTTTTTATAAATAATAGAGATAGAGTTCCGGGGGAAATTTCCTCCTCTTCAGGATCTTTTTTCATAATTCCTTAAATATCATTATTTTAGAAATTATTAACGAAAAACGAAATACCTTCTTTTTTTAATCTTATTTTGTTAATAACAATCGCAATTTTTTACGTGCTAATAAAAAACATTTTTCTAGACGTCATTCCGAATCGAATGAGCTATCGCTCATACTTTTAGGAGCTTTATATCTATTTAACACGTTTTTGAACTTGCTGATTAGACTATACGCATTGTTGAAAATAAATCACATTATGTTAAAAATAAAATTACTTTCCAGGATGGGCAGACGCTCGCTGACAGCCATCGAGATGATACTGGGAGGCTTATGCTGCATCATCGCTGTCAACATAGCGCAAGGCCCAGCATCCCTAACCTTCGTTTTCACCGGGAAATTCCTGATCGCCAGTTCGTTTGCGATCATCTACAACTATTCCGCAGAACTGTTTCCGACAGTGATCCGCAGCCTCGCGATGGGGCTCGGGGCTATGTGTGCTAGGACTTCAGGAGCCCTGACCCCCTTCATCACCCTCCTAGACTCCTTCGATCCCAAAATACCGGGGATAATTTTCGCGGTGATCTCGATAGTGTCGGGATTCCTGGTGATGTTCCTCCCCGAAACGCTGAACAAACCCATGCCCGAGACAGTCGAGGAGGCCGAAAACTTCGGAGTGGGCGATACGTTGTTCACGTCTCTTCGAGGGAAGGGGGATGAAAAGGAGTTGCAATCTCTTAGAGCGACGGCCGAATCCGAACAACTTCATCCGTTGAAGCAATAGGGAATTGGTGTGTTGTGATTCGAGGAGATATTTTTCTTTGGTGCCTATGTTAGGTAAATTGTAAATAAAATCAAAAGATGTTAACATCAGGGTGAATTGTGCCTTCCCAGATATTTTTTTGGCGCTACCCAAGATGACTTTGAAGTCACCGGACAATGAGAGACACTAGTTTTAAATTTTTTTCATACAGGGCAATCAATTAATTTCCATAGCTCGAAAATGTGTTAAAAAAATTATGAATTTTGTCTAAAAGTACCCGAAAATATCAGTATGTAATTTGATGAATTAACGCGAATGTTATATATCAATCGCGTTAAGTTAAGATCTAGACTTGGCGCTTTTCTGAACATTTGTAGGAATATTTCTATTCTTATAGTGTCTTGATCCAAAACGGGATTTTGATGGATCATTTCACTATTCCACCTCTGAATCCTCCCAACAATACGAATGTGCCGTTTCGAATCATGGCGCCCAACGTGGGGCACTATGATCCGAAATCTGAAAGAATAATGAAAAATTCTAGACATGGTGCTATTCTAAAAATTTGTAGGATAGATAAAGGACTATGTGGCGAAAATATTTTTATTCTTGAGGCATTTTTCGTTTGACCGGAAAGTGACGCCATCTTTGTTACCGTTTTAACCGTTTTTTGGTCACTCTTCGGATGCAGCTGCACGAACACATTATGTAAAAATACATTTTAAATGATACGCAATCACTTGATTGATATTGAAGGTCGAGCAGATTACTAGCTTCTTTCAGATCCAGTGAATATAACGCAGGGTGATTGAAAAAGTGGGTTAAAATTGTCAATAAAAACATTATTTTCTCAAACGGAAATCCAATTATTCTTCTCCTTTTCCGATCCTAAAGATTCGCGTGAGTATACTTTTTTCAGTTAAACAGTGGTGATGAGCTTAACTGGTGAAATGTTCCCTAACTATTGAAAATATACTCAAAATAATACTGAAAAAGCAGAAATGTCGCAATTTTCTACTTTTTTATTATGATTGACAATGTTTTGAAGATCTATAGATTATAAGATGGTGTTCAATTATCTGTAAATTCTGAGTTTTTTTTTCAAATTGAAGAATATATATGTATATGTATTTTTTTGATCACTTACATCACAACAGGGTATGTAAAATAAAGAAATGATTTAATAAACAACTGTGTTCACTTTTATTCAAATCCTTATCGAATATCAAGTTTTGTTTGGGTACAAAATTGAATATTTTCTGGAAAAACTCATAGATTTTCAAACGGAAAACTAGGATTCATGAAAACAATACCAACACATTTCCGTTTCACAAAAAATAATTTGCAAATATATGAAAATTAAAAAAATGAAATATTTGGGAAAACAATGGAGATTATTACAAGATTATCTTGCCGGCAGAATCCAACAAGTTAAAACTAAAACTACCGGGAATCCAAAATTATTTAGTATGGAATTTCAAGGAATAATTTAAAGACATAACATTGGGAGCATCTCAAAAACTTCAGTCAAATATATATTAAATAATGATAATTATTAACATTAACATCAAGTAAAAACAACAAAAAAAGAGAAGCTTATTGAATTCCTCAAACAATTTCTGAAAAATTCCCATTTAAATTTATTTATTTATATATATATATATATATATATATATATATAATATATATTTATATATATATATATATATATATATACACAGAGTGGCCACTTTTTTAATGGGATTGTATTGGTAACTTTTAAACCATAAGAGTTAGAAGGTCGGTCAAATGGAGAAAAAGTTGCATTCATAGAAGCATTGTCAAGCAGTTCAAACAAATCGAGATTATCAGGGCTGTTTATTGAGATAACATAAGAAAAGTAAATTCTGTCATTTTGATTTTTCTTTTTTTTTTCACTTTATTTCGAATATTATAAAAAAATGTCACAGGAGTTTTTTATTTGACAGTAAATTATACCCAATTTGACAATCAGATTTCGTATCCAACGTTTCGTACGCTCTGGGCCACCCTCAACCTCATTTTTTTCAATACGGACCTGCATATTTTATGACACTTTTCGAAATAACTTTTAACGCTGAATTCAACGATATATCATACAATGTCATTCAAAGTTGATTTTCGGGTGATTTTGACCCTTATCCAAATTTCTTTGGGTCGGATCTGTATTACATTTAGGTACCTTTAGTTTAATTAACAACATGCAATACATTTCGATAAGAAAATCAACTTACTCATCTTCAACTGAATGGAACGTAACAGAATCAAAGCAAGAAACAAGTAATAATTATTTACAAATTTCAAGAGGTGAAAAACCTAATTCATAATAATTAAACGAAACTATCATTTAATGAAAGAAAAATCAAATGATTATTCGAAAGTAAATGATGAACATCAATGGAGTGAGTGTTCGAAATGTCCACCATTTTGTAAAATGCACTTTGCGGTTCTGGAACCCATACTTCTTATACATTTGCCTATTTCGTCTCCTTGAATACCTTCCAATACATTCTCAATCTTCTCGCGAAGAATCTCTATTGTCGGGTTCGTAGTATCACAAATTTTATTTTTGAGATATCCCCACAAATAAAAATACAGCGGATTCAAATCCGGAGATCTGGCAGGCCATGCTACTGGACCTCTTGTTCCAATCCATGAATCAGGAAAAGTTCGATTTAGATAGTCTGTGACTATTCTTGAGTTGTGTGGAGCACATCCGTCTTGTTGGAACCATGGACTATTACGCCGATACCGTATAGGAAGATCATCCAACATTTCTTCTATAATTTCTACATATTTTGCTCCGGTTAGGTTGCCGTCAATAAAATAGGGTCCCAGTAATTTATTATTCAACAAAATTACTCAGAAAAGTATTCAATGACAGGTTCTTGTGACACAATAATAAACGAAGTGACAAATAATATGACATTTCTTGTTATGTTCTTTTTTATCCACGGCCTACTACTTGAAAATGATACATTCAATAAACCTAGAGTTGTGTATGTAAGAAAAAACAAGTCTATCAACGATATCAATGTTCTGACCCAAATTCAATTGAACCCAGAAAAAAAATCGAGAACTGTGGCCAGTGAATGCAATTTATCAAAAACTGCTGTTAATAAAATAGTCGAGAGACGCGAATACAATGATTTTAAATTTGAATACCAAGCCTTGCAAAAATTATATCGTAATGATCTCAAAATAAAGTTCGATTCTGTAATTTGTTCCAACGGAACAAATGACAAATCCAACAATAATGATTCCTCGCGAGAAGATTGAGAATGTATTGGAAGGAATTCAAGGAGACGAAATAAGCAAATGTATAAGAAGTATGGGTTCCAGAACCCCAAAGTGCATTTTACAAAGTGGTGGACATTTCGAACACTTACTTCATTGATGTTCATCATTTACTTTCGAATAATCATTTGATTTTTCTTTCATTAAATGATAGTTTCGTTTAATTATTATGAATTAGGTTTTTCACCTCTTGAAATTTGTAAATAATTATTACTCGTTTCTTGCTTTGATTCTGTTACGTTCCATTCTGTTGAAGATGAGTAAGTTGATTTTCTTATCGAAATGTATTGCATGTTGTTAATTAAACTAAAGGTACCTAAATGTAATACAGATCCGACCCAAAGAAATTTGGATAAGGGTCAAAATCACCTGAAAATCAACTTTGAATGACATTGTATGATATATCGTTGAATTCAGCGTTAAAAGTTATTTCGAAAAGTGTCATAAAATATGCAGGTCCGTATTGAAAAAAATGAGGTTGAGGGTGGCCCAGAGCGTACGAAACGTTGGATACGAAATCTGATTATGTCAAATTGAGTATAATTTACTGTCAAATAAAAAACTCCTGTGACATTTTTTATAATATTCGAAATAAAGTGGGAAAAAAAGAAAAATCAAAATGACAGAATTTACTTTTCTTATGATATCTCAATAACCGGCCCTGATAATCTCGATTTGTTTGAACTGCTTGACAATGCAACTTTTTCTCCATTCGACCGACCTTCTAACTCTTATGGTTTAAAAGTTACCAATACAATCCCATTAAAAAAGTAGCCACTCTGTATATAGATAAAGAGAAATTGTTACGAATCCAATTTTCTCTTTATCTCGTTATTTGTTTTGCGTTACTCTGAACGCACTAGGAGTACGACTATTGGTGTCGTGGGTTGGCCTATGCTGACATCTGTTGGTGACCTGTTAATGTGCACGAAATTTCGTGCCATTAAAATTCCACGACATTAGGTCTAAGCTTCGCTGCACAGATTATAGGTGTCACTATCTATAATTTGATGCTTTTCACGTTTTCGTACTTGCCGGTAGGTATTAACACTATGAGATATTTGATACGAATTTGAAAGAGACCACAAGCCGTCCTGATGATTGGGAAACCATGAAACAGCTGTTGGCGGATGGTGGGCTCTCTTGGATTCGTAACAAATTTATCTTTATCTATATATATATATATATATATATATATATATATATATATATATATATATAAAACAGTTGAAATTTTAAAAATATATATATATATATATATATATATATATATATTGAAAAACATGATTTCATTAAAAACTGAGAAATATTCCACAAATTTCAAATCCTATTATTTTCATAAACTATGATGAAATGTACTCAATCTTTATACATTGCCAATAAGCTCTTTTGATATTTTGAATAATGAAATGAAACGACAAAAAAATACTCGAATTTCAACAATCAACTTTATTTACATTCAACGTTCACAAATGACATGTTTTTCATCAAATGCAAACTGAATAAAATACCAGCCCTCCAAAGAAAAATAATTGCGTCAATAAATACATAATATATCAATAAACAAATATATTGATATCTTTCAATTCCAATTCAACTCATATTTTTGCCTATAAAAATAGAAATTTCAAATAAACTCATGTTTCTTCAATTATAAAATCAAAATAATTCGATCACACGATGATTACATGCCTGGGGTACCCCAAGGTTCCATTCTGGAATCAGTGGACTCTGGATGTTTCAGTTTTCTTGAAGGTACAAATAGGATCATGATTCGAATGACAGAACTTTTTGATCAGATAATATGAAATCACTAATTGTGAGTTGTTTGGAATTGATTACAAGTTGATGAAGATTTCCTTGTTGTAGTTGGTGCAGATTATAGGTATTGGGTAAACTAATAATAGGAACACTTTCGTTGGTCAATATTTCGAGAGATCTTGGAAATATTCGAAGGAAAAGGTCTATTGCAGAATTATCAAAATAGTCCTTGTAGAATTGTTTGATATGATCCGTTTCAAAACAAGAGGCCATATAGGAATCATTCTTATCGTAAAGATGAAGTCATGAAACAGTAAAAAGACTGGAAGAAACACTTAAATTTGAAACACACTTTGATCATATGGACACTTTAACTAGAATGAGTGCATATGCAGGGACCGTTGTACATCCTTCGTCACAGGGTACACCAAAAAGTTATAGTGCCGGACGGTTGATAAAATTCGTCACTTCCGATGATTTTTTATCTGTTTGACAATAACTCTGAACAGATGTATTTTAAGGTAGTTCCGCCACGAGACAGTTGAATTAGGAAATTATTTTTGACGAAATCGAAAAATTTCTAAGGACTTTTCGATTTGAAACGCGGAAAAAAAAATTTTTTTGAAGGGGGGCACTTGCCCCCCCCCCTCAATCGACTTAGATATAGAAAGTCGGCGACTCAAAAAATTGATGTCCCCGAAAAGCGCAGCAAAAAAAAAAAAAATCTGACTCGGCCCCCCCCTTACTAGAAATCATACGTCATGGAAAAAATGATCGTTTTTCGATAAAACTTCAATGGACTTTTTTGTGGTACTCTTTTAGAACTTTTTTTTGGGGGGAAGGGGGGTATCGTCAAAATCGATGGGGTCAACTAGGAGAAGGAGTTTTTTTTCGCGTTCAGACCCTCAAATGGTCCCCTGTCCTTTAAAAAGTCCTCTAGCACAATCCGCATTTCTCTACGACCCCCCCCTCCCTTTAGGCTGTGCGCTTCCCCGTGGACTATTTTGAATAACGAGAGTAGTTTTGATTATATCTGTCAAACTAAATGGTCAATCACTTTGATTTTTTTTCACAATATCTGTGATATCCTGCTCTAGCTCCTCCTCGTTTTTCATAAACTTCTTAATTTTAGTACTAACGGTAGAATTAATAATGTGATGTTTGCCTATGCATGGTCCATATGTTACGTGTTAATTGAGTCAACTTCAATTATATATATATATATATATATATATCTCGGGTTCGGGATGGTGAAACTTGTTAAAATTTTATAGAGATGTTGTTCACATGTTAAACAATACGTATGCCAAATTTTAATAATTTACTAATTCAACTGTCTCGTGGCGGTACTACCTTAAGGAAAAAATGCTGGAATCCTTTTTGTAAATATTAATATTGTCTACAAAAAAAATTTCGCAAATAGTGCAAAAACCCTCGAGATTGTCGCTTTTTCTTCACCATGGATATTTTCGGGAAAACGACATCAAGATCTTTTTATAGTTTTATTGGAATAGTCAGAAACATAATTGAACATATCGCCAATCGCCGAGTCTGTGGGAGATATGTTTGTCATTTGTGGCGATATTAATGTAGATTTCTTAGTGAATAGTGATGAGAAACAAAGAATTATAAATATGTTAGGCGAGTATGGCATAAAAAATCATATCAATGAGGCCACAAGAATAACATCTACAACTGCAACCTGCATAGACGTTTTCTCAAATACAGATGAGTGCATTGCAAGAGTAAGTCCCTCTTTTTTCTCAGACCACACTTTTCAGGTATGTTCGTTTAATGATGTATTACATAACAATAATAAAAACAATCACCGTGTACAAAAAAGAAAAATTAATGACTCCAATATTCAAGATTTTTAGAACTATTTATCAAAAGAAAATTGGAATGAAATGTATCATACAACAGACTTACAAGAACAGTTTTCCATATTTTATCATACTTTTCTTTATTACTACGAATGTGCCTTTCCAATTAAAACAATACACATTAAACCTAACAAAAAGAAATGGTACACTCCAGAAATCAAGCAAATGCACGCCCAGCTTTGTGAAATGAGTAAATTAAGCAAAGCTCTAAACAATCCTTGGTATACAAAAAAATATAAACAATTTAGAAAAGAATATAGAGTGCATGTGAAAAATCATAGAAAAAAGTTAAATAATGAACGAATTTTGAATTCAGATAATGTCATGAGTGAAAGTTGGAAAATTATTAAAGAAAGTAAAGATAGTGGATCAGTAAGGAATGCATCTGCTGGATTTCTGGAAGGAGGAACTTCTACTGAACAAGCAAATTATATAAACGACTATTTCATTGATTGCAATACAAATCGTCAGGTACCGAACTACATATGTGTATCGAGGGAGTGCCTACAAGTTTCTTTTAACACCAATAACACCCAAGAAATTTTATCAATAATAAGTAACTACTGTCAAATCTACACCTGGGTGGATGATATTGATGGTAGAGCGGTCAGGTCAGTTGCCACACTCATTGCTGAACCCCTGTGTTACTTGATAAATAAGTCATTTTCACTTGGAATATTCCCTAACATTAAAAAATTCAAAGGAATGCCAATTTTTAAGAACAAAGGATCCGCTAATGATATAAAAAACTATAGATTAATTTGCATCCAAAATCATATTTCTAAAATTTTTGAGTCAGCATACTGTCAACGGTTAACAAATTACTTGGAATGTTTCAAGCTTATTCCTGATATACAACATGGTTTTAGAGAAAAAAAGTCCACCACAACTGCTATTCATGATATAATGAAATTTTTGTACAAAGCACTCAATAATAAAGAAAATGCACTATGTCTTTTTATGACCTGAACGATGCTTGACACCATCGAACGAGATCTATTACTGCTTAAATTAGAGGGTGTCGGTGTGGGGTACCTCTTGACTGGGCAAGTCTTATCTATCTGAGCTGCACAAATAACAATGTTTGACAACTCAAAATCGCAAACAAGAGAATCTAACCTAGGAGTACCCCAAGGCTCAATATTGGGACCCTTGTTCTTTATAATATTCACATCAGACATAAAAAAATACTGCAACTATCCTGAACAAATCTTACTGTATGCTGATGATACTAATATTTTGATGTCAAACATCGACATTGAACAATTAATTGTGAATAGTAATGGAGCCTCTAGTGAGCTTTATGAATATTGTACTCAGAACGGTCTGCAATTGAATGTGAGGAAAACATATTTTATGCGGTTTTTACCAAGGAATGTTACACCTGACCAAAATCTTTACCTACATATCAATAGAAAATCAATTGAAGCTACAGAAACAATGAAATTTCTAGGTGTTACACTTGACCAAAAATTAACATGAGAGGCCCATATAAAACTGTATGCTCCAGACTAAGCACATGTTGTTACATGATAAAGCAGCTCAGAGACTCTGTTTCTTTTAATGTACTCAAATTACTATATTACGGGCTTGTTCAGTCAGTTCTACAATATGGATTAGTATTCTGGGGTTCCTCGCACATGCTGA
Organism: Gonioctena quinquepunctata; assembly: GCA_018342105.1. Taxonomy (NCBI): domain Eukaryota; kingdom Metazoa; phylum Arthropoda; class Insecta; order Coleoptera; family Chrysomelidae; genus Gonioctena; species Gonioctena quinquepunctata. Next base: position 199,328 of record JAFIRS010001561.1, on the reverse strand, counting down.
TAACGCATTCAGAGCACAGAAAAAATACTAAGAGCTATGTTCAATGTCCATCCACTGTCAACATGTAAAGACCTATTTAAAAGATCGAAATACAAACTTTGCCCAGCTTATACATATTTCAAATAATTACCTATATTAAAGAAAATGAAAACAAGTTCAAGAAAAATGAGGACTTGCACTCGCATGACACACGAATGAAAGGAAGTCTACACCAGAGTTACTCACAATTACAAATCTGCCAAAACTCGCCTGACTACATAGGAGTTAAATTATACAATAAATTCAAATGTATCTGTGAGCTTAAACAATATACCTGTAATATGTCTAACATGTCGTTTAGCATTAAACTAAAACGTTTTCTGACAGAACAAATATTTTATAGTATAGAAGAGTTTCTCAACTTTTAAAATGTATTTTGTTTCTCAACTTTTAAAATGTGTTTTGTTTTTAATATTAATTTTTAATTTTTTTAATTATTAACTTTAATTTTACTTGTATTTTAACTGTATGTTAATGATCTAAAATGCATATTTACATCCTATTTTTCTGACTAGTCCGATAAAGATGCATCTGTCTTTGATCTTTGTCGATTTAATATTTATGTATTTTTTTGTAATGAATAAATTGATTCTGATTCTGTGGCAGTGACTGGAAAATTCGTCAATCCTGGTTTTTGCTGCATTTTTCAGGAAATATTAAATAATTTACAAAAAAGATGGTCATTTTCCTGAAAATATGCATGATTGAGAAAAAGGAAACTCCCAATGGTTTTTGCCTTATTTGCTGATAGCTTTTGAAATACCCATTTTTCAGTAAAATGGTATGGGACCCTTTTCCAAAGAAGTACTCTCGTTTTTGTCCTAAAAAATGCGTGTTTGAAAAGTTATTCGCAAAAATTGCAAAAACCATAATTGACATATTTTCCAGACAGTTTGGCTGGTCTGAACTGAGCAACCCAGTGCCGAACATTTTGGGGTACCCAATGACAAAGGCCACTTATATTATAAAAACATGAAACCCCAAGTTTTCTCAGCAGTTTAGCTAGTGAGTGAGTATCTAAATGATTGGTGAATTTCTGGGAGTGCCAGGAACACTTATGAAAAAGGTACATCATGTTTTTTTTTCCATTTGATCATTTGATTAACACTGATAAAGTTGAATTTCACATATTAGATACTTTGACATTCAGAGGAGAGAAGAAAGACACATAGGTTTATAAATACTGTGATTTTAAGTTGATATGATCAATCAAAGTAAATTTTTCTGTCAAACGGTCTTTTGTTTTTCGAACTCGAGCATTCATATTGATCGTCTTCGAAAGTAAATTGATGGGATGGTATAGTTTTAAAATTATAACATTTCCAAGATTATGTACAGTTTTTCGTTAATTTTGATTCGTTGCTTTATTGTATTCCCATTTTGAATTAAATGAATGCAACCAGATTTTCACTCGAAAAAGTTCAGCCCAATTCTCGTATATTTGACAGGCAAAAAGGCTTCCAAAATCACGAACATACCTTAAAAATGTTATTTTACCAAGTACTTTAGAAACATTTTCTGGATCTTCCCATAACAACAAAACCATTTCTTTCAGAGAATATAATGAACTTGAAAAAAGAACGCACTAAACATGTTTATTATCTCAATATTTTTAAAAAGCATATAATTTGTTCATAATTATGAAACAAAAGGACATGATCTCTTAAAAAAGTTCTTCCAGTATTTCGATTTGAGAATAAACTAAAAACTATATCACAAAAAAAGCAGTTACACATAATTTATCTAATAAATAATTGTTTAAGGTGAAAAAGGAAGAATTAATTAAGTTAGTTGAAACCAAAGTTTCTGTCAGATTAGAACACATTGTATTTCAGTTGAAAAAGAAAATGTTTCTTTTATATTCGGGATGAGGTTGTGAAAAGTTGTCATATATTCGGCCAGGGGCTTCAATTCCCAAATAGTCATCAGAATATAAATAACAAATTCAACTGATTTTTGTTATTAACACTAAACTGCCAAAATAGAATCCGATAGATTCAAGAGGGCTTTGCTTCCTTCTAATATGATCAACGGGTAGATTTCATGGGTCAGCTTCTTAGATTAGAGTCCGCCCAATGATCATAAGGTACTGGAATAGGGGAGTTCCGCATAAGTTGCCAACTTAAAAAAAAACCTTCAAAACGTCTGCCTCTCCAATGGCAATTGTTTGACTTTGGTTGTATGGAAAATAGCAAATTTGATATACTAATTCAATTACTTTTGGTCATAAAGAGAGATCTTCCAAGGATAGGTACTCCATCCTGAAGAACTGCTCCAGGAAAATCTTTAGGGAGTAAAGTCATATATTTGTGAAAAAAAAAGAAGAATTACAAACACAATAACAATGGAGGTCAACAACAGAGAAAGAAATGGTGTTCTCTCTCTCTCAATTTCTGTTCTTTTGCTTTCACAAAGGCTCATTCAGACATCCCTCCTTGTGGAGTATCCATCCTCTAACCGGCGTAGACAAGGAGTTTCTATATATTTTTGAGGGCTGCAGGTTGTCTTGCTCTAAGCAATACTGCAACCCCCGATTATTGCAATGCATATCTATGACGGCGGGACACTCACAAACATAGAATGTATCATTCACACAGTGTTCTGGGTAGACTTTGTTACTAACTCCATACACCACCTGGGAGCAGCACTGTTAATTTAAACGCTACACGAATCGTCGAAGGACATACATACTCAGCCCGACTACAAGATTTATAATTTAAATTCTCACTATTTAAATAAAAAATCTCTGCCCTGGCTGAGGATCGAACCCAGGACCTCTTGGTCTCGTGTCGGACGCTAAACCACTAACCACTAACCCCCCCCCAAAGAAATGGCGTTCTTCAGCGTTAAGGATGGCATCGTGAAGGATGACAGGCGATAATGCAATGCCCAACACTCGAGATAAAGACACAAAATTTCCTATTAATATAACGTTTGTATATACAATAATATAACCAATTTGGGGCTAAAAATAAATGATCCAGCAATTTGTGATTCTCTACACCAGCCTGATAAAATCATTACAATTGGAGAGACAGAGGTTTTTGAAGGTTTTTTGAAGTTAGTAACTTGTGTGGAGCTCCCCTATTATGGGACCATCTTATGGCCACTTTTTCGATGTTGGGTTAAGAAAATCAACACCAAGTTGATTTTCGAACCGTATTTAAGAAAATGACGGATGGAAGGGTGGGCTATTTGACATGAAAAGAATCATACATAAAAATAACAACTTCCCATAATATTAAGAGCAAATGGTATCCCATCCATCTCCATAAAACAATGTGCAGACGACAAACTTATACTTTTTTCAGCAACATGGAACAGCCACTGTTTGAAAAAAGGAAAGCTTATCAAATGTCATGTTATTCGTAATCAACAGCCTTATTCTATTCAAATATTTTTATGCAAAATTTCGTTGGAAAATCAAAATGGAGAAATCATTACAAAGTTTTCCTACATAGGAATTGAGTAAGTTTCAAAGATAACAATAAACTACTGGTATAGAAATTAATAACATTTTCTGATAAATATTTGGCAAGTTTTTTATTTGTTGTACACTTTTGGAACAATGTGTGACGGCAGCAACAGGTTTTTTATCGTCATTTATAAAATTTGTTGGTCACAAATTATTTCATGCTATGTGATGTGTCAAAAAAAGGCCTTAAAACATATACACTTCCCTTGAAAAACTGTTCTAACAATTTTTGATTTTTTAAGGGTGCTAGATGGGTGGTTGAGGGGTAGTTCTTGGGTTAAAGATTATTCTTTTGTATGTTAAGTGTGGAGCAATTTCAAAATAATGTACTATCATAGAAAAATTACCAGTATCTGTTCATCCCATTACTATTTCAACCCTTTAGTTGAGGGTGAGTTATTGGGGTAACTAGGGGGTCCCAAATCAATTCGTGTCATCGAACATGTTAAGAAAATGCCAACATTTAGTTATTCATCAAAACATTCCCAACAATGGCCATTTTCAGTTCGAAAAACAACAAATTTTATAAATGATAATAAAAAAAAACATTTCTGGAAAACCCTTGCTGCTGTTGCACCCGTTTTGGAATACTCTAGGTGCAGGAGTTTCAGAAGAAATAATTGAACAATGAAATTAAAGAATAGGAGTTTTTCTTCTGGCATTGGCAGCCCTGAATCTTAAAAGAACACTTTGTTATGTATTATAATTATTTCTATGAAAGGGATATAAAAAACTGCAGTTTTTTATTGAAATGCTCATATTATTTAGCTATAGATTGAATTATTTTGTAAAACAGAAAGAAAATTGAAAGTAGCTAAGGTGATTTCTATTTCATTACTACTTGCCATTTTATACGTCTACGAATTGCCTCAAATTGACTCACGTATTCCACATGTAACCATGAAACGCTCCTATCTATCCCAAACAAGCTCTCAGAGACGTTCGGAATAAAAAGAATAGAATATCAAAAATTCCAAGCCTTGTTTGTAGAAAGCTTTAGTTAAATCCTTCTCAAAACAGAAACTTCAGTTCCCCATTGAAAAATACCTAACTCTCTTGTTATTTACATACCAATAAGCAGGAATTAACTTCTCTCCGGACACCCCGTATGCGCAACTCGCATCTTAGCCCCAGTGTTAGCCCCGGTTAAAGCAGTATGAACGACAATGGCCGGCTGACCGGGGGAAGGTGGATGCAGTTCGTGTGTGCCCCCAGGTGTGAGATTAGCCAAAGCTGCGAGTAAGTCGTGATTAATAATAGGCTCCCCCTAAGGGGGTATATAAGGAATTGTTTGTAAGGTGCGGGTGGTTGCAAATTGGGGTTTCTCACGGGGGTAACAGGCTGCGCAAAGTAGCAAGTGATCACAGAATCGTTGATTTTATACTGATGGAGCTGGATTCGAGCACTGGCCGCCGCAAAGGGGGTTTGGAAGTTTACTCGAAGTCTACGGAAACTGCGAAGCCACTGAAACGTTACTTGTGGGTCGTATAGTCTGAAGAGGTCTTCCAGTTCGTGCTTTTTTTCTGGAATAATCGGAAGATAAGGAATTGAACTCGAAATTGCGTTAAACGTTTACCTGGAGTCGTAAACACAGAGTCCTGTATGTTTGTGACTATCAGAGAAGAGGGTAAATCCTCGAATTCGTCGTCGGTGTGATGTTCTGGACTGTCGATTTCAGCTTCCGGAATGAGATTCGGGTGTACATTTGGCAGGCCATCCTGATCATTGATAATGATGTCTTCGTCGCTCAGTTCGCCGTTGCTTTCTGCCATTTTTAGAAATATTGGCGATCCGAAGCAATGTTTGGGCTTCCTGGTTTTCAAAGATGAATGGGAATACTTCAGACGATATTATGAAATCCAATCATTTGTTATCAAATACAGATTTTTCAACACTTTGAAATTTCAATGTTCAGTGTTATTTTTCTACTCCCAGTTCCCCGTTGAAGTTTCAGAAGAAAATGTCAAAGGAACTGGTTATGTGTTATGACGTCAAGAGAAACGTCAATTAAATCCAGAATACTGAGCATTCCTTTATACAAATCGGTGACTTGCTTGATGGCTAGTTTTTTCAGAATTGGATTATAACTTATAACCACTACTTTGATTATTATTAATAACGAATATTGATAACTGGCCATAAGAACAATGTAATGAAAGTGAGGTCAGTTCAAAGAGAATAAACAATAAGGAGACCTCATTCCCATGAGGCAATGATGGCACCGATTGGGAATTCAAAATAACGGATAAACGGATACTCCCTCTGGTGTCGATTTTTGAAACTACACATAAGTACACTGTTTACTTCTCCAAACATTCATGTTTATATGTTTTTAGCCATTGTATACCTAAAACTTGTCGAATCTCTTGTGATTGTTGACATTTAATGAAATTCTTATTTACCTGGTGAATGTTCGGTTGACTCTTGTATGACCTCGAGTGAAAGAATGAGTGATTCAAGTTCAAATCATTATTGTTGTGTACCTCAATGTAACTCTTGGCAAAACGATACCATTGTACTGGAATAAGTTTTCATCATTTTCCGTGAGAAAATGACATTATGTGACGTAGGCGGGTATGTCATAGCCGTCTTCCACATTCATCAGGGGCGAAGTCTAATGCCCTCAGACGTCACAAAGACGCATTTGAACTGGATTTAATTCTGATTGACTAGAGCTGATTCAGGTCTCCTGTCATATTGTTCATTCTCTTTGAGGTCGGTTTATATCAACGATAATACACAATGAAAGGATGACCGAGTTCGACGATATCTGCCTTCCCCCCGCTCACCGCCTGCAAAGTGTGACGTCACCGCGGAACCACAACGGTTGGTTCACCATGAGATCCCATGCATTTTTCACGATTTAAAAAAAACCTTTTATCTTGGTATTTATTACTTAAACAAACCTGTTGAATTTTTGGGTGCTTCTGGTTGGTGTGTTAATTTACTTTTGCTCCATTGAATTTTTAGAACTCTAGATGCCCACGTTTTCTGTGGAAACCCATGAATTGAACTGATGCTAAGTGCGTTTTAAACGTCATTTCGTGATAGGGCACTTCGTTGTTTCGATTTATTGAGAATATTTGTGGAAACTTTGAGCCCTTTCTAATAAATAGGAGTTAATGAGTTGTCCCGATATTTTCATGAACTGAAAAGTTGGGTGAAGTTCAATAATATACCTATCTCTAAGAGGACGAGAGTTTGTAAGATAAGTCACAATTGGGAATACGCACGATTTTATTTTAATTTGCATAGGTTCGATCCTCACAAATATCATTTTGTGAAAATAATTTCTCAAATACCAAAATTTTGTAGAACTTTTCAAGTTTAAAGGTGCTCCTCGATTCAAACTTGATTTGACCTTCACTTGAATAACTTCCCCCAAACACTAGAGCCAATTGAGTTTGTTTCAGGAATATTGATAGGCGATAGGCAATACTATTTCTTTCAAAACAAACATAAATTCAACCTCACTTTTAATGTAGTGTTTTACCAAAAAGAGTAAACGTTATCTGAGCAGGAGAGTCTATTCCCCATAAGACAATGGTGACACTAATAGAAAGAGATGAAAGATCACCATTCCAAGGAGTAGGTTCCTAGAACAATAATATTTGACCATTCACTCTGGACAGAGGCGGACTAGCACACTCCGCACTCTGGTATCTGAGAGTTACAGGTTACAGTTTTGTTTCGTTGGTTTGAGTTTTGACTATATTTTCATTTCATGCTTTATTTGAAGTCATATTGTTTAATTCGATCAGGTATAACATATTCACGTTGACATATCTGCTCTTAAATGTATATTGGACCACTCTGTATGTTACGTGGGCCACCTGTACTCATGTCCATGTACGTCACTACAACGCGTTAATGCTACAAGATTCTGATTGGCTGGAGCTTATAAGTAACTTCTACTCAGATAACGTTTACTCTCTTTGGAAAATACTATTATGTTAAAAATATTAGTACAACATTAATCGAAGACAGATTAAATTATAGTTGACAGTTCGAAACAACTAGCGGTCAAAGTTTGAACTGTGTGAAGTAACGATATATACGTCCATCAGAGGAGTACGTTAAATGTGATGAAAAAATTGGCGTTTTCAATTTCGAATTATGAAAAATATTGAACATTTTTTTGATTCCTAAGTCTGTTGGTGATCTTTCTAGGTGGTAATCTTCATATGCAAATCAAAATATTTTAGAAAAGGGGCAAATGCGTATTCCTTATCGTGAACTGTAAAGCATATCTTAGTGACTGGTCACCTTCCCTATTTTTATATTGGCTATATTGATTGTCAAAATTTTTGTGGTTATGTTTATATTATCATTTATCAAAGTTTAAATATGAGTGAATCCGACGAGATATAATAATTTTCATTCAATATTGAACTAAACGTGTGAATTTCGAGAAAACACATCATGGCTTTCAATTTCGGCAGCACTCAAGCCAAAAGTAAGTTTTTATTTCCAGTCGTCATTTTTTTTGTTTAAGGAAATGTTTCTAAAAAAACATTGAAAACTCCTGTTATTAATAACTGAAAATGCTTTTCTATGATTATTCAAAGTAAGAGGAATATTGAAAAATCGTATCTACAGATGGATTTTTCCAAAATTGCCCCCCCATTCAAACTTTCACATAATTTACTACGATTTTATTCAACAAAGTATAAAATATACATGAAAATTGATGCATCTCCTTCAGTTATTGAATATTATCAAAAAAAACAAATAACCTTCGTAAAACATCAATGAACTAAAAGGTTTCCCAAAAAAAATTAAAAGACTTAAAACATATAACGAAAATTCGAACATGAAAATAATTAACATTAAAAATGTAAAATGGATTAGACTCTCATATTCGCAGGACCAATTTTCATACTCGAATCACTGTAATCCTTCAAATCGGTAACATAATAACCGGTTGATTTTGAGTTTTTCTTGAATTTTCTAAAGTAAATGTAGATTCCCAATGAAATCATTATCAAAACTCCCAGAGAAATCCCTACAATGACATACACAATGAAATTTTCATCCACATCCCGTTTGTTCTGCTCGCCGATCAAACTATCTTCTGTCGTTATAGAAATTATATTATTAGATACTGTAGACATCATGTCTTCAAATCCTCCGGCAGTTGGGGTGTTGGTATCATTATTAAATTTGTATAGCGGATATTCAGATGGAAGTTCCGAAGGAAATATACCAGTTTTGTTGGTAATATCAAACTGCTCAGAAGTTTCTTCCAAAGTTGCATTTGAAATCCTCATAAAAATATCCTTCATTGAATCTGTAGTAGTATAGACTTCTGTATCAGAAGGTTTTTCAGATGATATAATTGTCTCGAATATATGACTCGTCAAGTTGGCTCTTGACGTACTACTTGAATCCGTTTGAAGTAAAGGATATTCTGTGGACATATTCCTTAAAGAGTCTGTAACATCTTTTATAGTTTCATTACGAAGATTTTCTTTTGACGCTTTGAAAATCACATCTGTTATCATATCTACGGTACTGCTCTCAGTACTCATATCGCCTTCACTATAAAAATCTCTCTCTATTGTACTACTTGTATTTTCTGTTGTTTCTTTATGAATTCCATTAAAAATATCCTTGATTACGTCAGAAGCAGTATAACTTTCCGTAGGCCCTGTTCTGTTGAGGCCCTTCAAAGTGTCGAAAGTTTTGCTTGCAGAAAAAGTAGTTTCTGTCGATACGGATTCGTTCAATACATCTGTAAGTATATTTCTAGCACTGTTTGTATTCAATGTGAATTCAGTTGAAGCTTCGAAGCTTGGTATCTCAGGTGAAACAATGTTTTTTATCACTTGGTAATGATTTTCCATCGTACTAATTCCGGCTTCTGTGGAAAACTCTTCACTGCTGTTAAAATCAAGCATAGGTGCCTCAGTTTCAACGGATTCCCTGAAAATTTCCGTAATGTTTTGAAGAGTATTGTTTGCGCTTATTTCAGTTAACGTTTGGTTAGATAATACAGCACTTTCATCTTTAAACAAAGGTGGTTGGGTCATTTTATTCAAAGACGTTTTTTCTGTGAACAGTGTTTCTCCAATAATAGATTTCATGGTCTTCCAACTACCATTTGGGCCTTCAAATAAAGTATTTTCAGTAACCCTACTGCTTAAGTCTTCCAAAAAATTCTGATCAGTAACTTCAAATGACGTGTTGTTCGTTCCCCAACTAATATTGTCGAATAATGGATTTTTTTTCGTAGAATAAACATCGTTTGCGTTACTGATATCAATGAGAGGTTTTTCAGATCCCGTAGTCTTGTATAAGGGACTTTCTCTTGAAACAGCTTTAACGAACACGTCTCTCAGGGTCTTCATAGTTGTTTCTTTATTTTCACCTTCGAAAAATCCTTTTTTCGGTATGGTTGTCGTGAACACACTTTCCACGGTGCTACTTGAATTAGTGTTCACATTTTCAAACACTGATATTGTGCTTGAGGTTACGTTGGTGTTGTCCATGCTTGAAAGTGGTTCTTCTGTCAAAAGAGCCTCAGAAATTTTTTTGGTGATGAAATCGACGAAGTTTTTCGAGCTTGTTGGTGGTTCTTCGGTGCTCGTAATTTGAAGAAAGGGTTCTTTTTCTGATCGTGCCGATCCAAGCACATTTTTCATATGCTCCAGAGAGTTGGATACATTGCTTTCTGTAGAGGAAGTTATCGAAGGAGCAACAATGTCGCCTCTTGTGGCAGTGAAAATATTTTTTGACAGTTCATTTTCTTGGGGCTGCATTGGTGATAGGCTCCCGATATCGTTGTGGTTTCTGGGATATTCTCTCTGGGTAGGAAACTTGAACATAGGAGGCAGCTAAAACAATTAAAAAAATTAATAGAAATAGGCTTTCTATTTCTTGTATAAATAAGAGGGTTTTTCAAAAATTACATGAATATCACTCCAATGGTTTTGATTGTTTGGCCATTTTGACTATGATTATTTAAATGTATTTTAGATCAGGGCAAATAACTGAAAAATGAAAAGTATTCCAAAATAAATATTTATTAATGAATAAAATAAATAAAGGTTTAAATGTCGAACTAAAAACAAAAGGCATGCTGATAAAAAAACAGGACAAAGAAATTTCCAATAATTTTCTTATTACGAACCAAATCTGTCCAACCATATAAAATGAAAAATCAATGTTATCCCGAGCGGGAATCGTTCCTGTGACCTTTTGCTTGGTAATACATGACTCTGTAGTCTTTTTCTTCGCCAAATTTCTTATACACAATTTTCCAATTTCCTCGGGCTATTACGAACATTAAATTTTTTTACCCAGATCGGTCCAGCTGTTCTCACGTTTTGCGCTTAGAAAGTATCGAGATTTATTTTTATTATATAGAAGATTATATATTCCTGAAAACATTTCAGGACAAATAAATTTCCAATAACTTTTCTAAAAAACGTGGGTCGCATGACTTAGGTGAACTATCCATGCTTCAATGATCAATTGCATGTGCCCCACGTTTTTTATTTCAAAGCTTACAACTATTTTCATAGCTATTGAAAATTCACAATAAAAAATGTTCAGGACAATCTCTAACCTATATGAAGTTAGCGAGACAACTCCGATAAAGTTGATAACAGATTATTCCATAATTTGCCGCCTTTTTGTCGCTAATTAGTTGCGGAGAAAAAAAAATTGTTGCTTTTTTTTTTTTTAAATATGCGATGTTTCGCTAACTTCATATGAAGTTAGCGAAACAACTTCTGTAATATCTATCTTTTCTCAGTTCTGAATTATCCAGAATCTGCCGGTTTTTTGTCGCTAATTAGTTGCGGAGAAAAAAAATTTGTTGCTCTTTTTTTTTTAAATATGCGATGTTTTGCTAACTTCATATGAAGTTAGCGAAACAACTTCCGTAATTTCTGTTTTTTTCACAGTTCCGAAGTATCCATAATTTGCCGCCTTTTTGTCGCTAATTAGTTGCGGAAAAAAAAAAATTATCGCTCTTTTTTTAAATAAAAATATGCGATGTTTGGCTAACTTTATATGAGGTTAGCAAAACAACTTCCGTAATTTCTATCTGTTCTCAGTTCTGGAGTATCCATAATTTGCCCCCTTTGTGATTTTATTTTACTTTTCTTCCTCCCAATCAAAAATGTTTCAATCACTTATTTTTTCTGTTTGTTACCATATTTTCAATCGTTAAAGCTTATAAATGTCTTCAAAAATGAGAATATCAAAATTGCCCAACGCATCGTCACTACTACTAATAGTCTCCCCTCTGAAACATACCAATTGAAACCTTGGAAAAGGATGGAAAAATCAAATGTCGTTTACAAAATTCCCTGTCAGACTTGTGACAAAGCATATATTGGACAAACATCAAAAACTTTGTCTGGACGCCTAACGTCCCATAAAAGTGATTGCAATACAAAGAAATTAACTTGGGCACTGGCTGAGAATGTCATCTCCAGTGAGCACATGTTGGATTACAACCATTTTGAAGTACTTTGCACAGAGAATAACTTACATTAAAGGTTATTTAAAGAAATGTTTTCCATCAAGAATGATACCAACAGTATAAACAAAAATACAGATCTGGATAATTTGAGCAATATTTACAATAACATTTTGAAACTGAAACTTTTTTCCCAAAATTCCCACAATATGAACAAAACTCAACATAATCAAAGTTTCAAATTTCTCACTAATTATCAGGTTGGATAAAGATAATTTGAGCAATATTTACAATAACATTTTGAAATTGCGAATACTTTTCGAACTCAAGGGGAATTTTTACGTGGTTGCGATATTCAGTTTCTGAATCTTTGTAACTTCCATGTCAATAAACAGACAAGAAAAACTTATTATAACATGGTGAAATAATTCAAATAAAATAAATGAAAACGCATATCAGATGCCCCAATTTTCGACACCTGAAAAATATGAATAACCAATCGCCGACATATATGAGGACCAATTGTCGACACTGTGAGAAATAAAAAACGGGCATCAATGCTATGTTTATATTTATATCTATCGTGACTGAAAAGTATGAAAAAGTTATGCTCATATCTATAATGGGTAAACCTCGACAAAACATAAATTATTGAATAAATAAAAAAAAAATTGCTACATAATCAATTTCTAGGAACCACTTTTCCCCATTTCGAATACTTCATATACCCCACACAATAATTCTTCTCCCTGTTTAAGTATGGTCTCGAGACATTTTTTTTTCATTTGATACCCATATTGAGGGGATTGAAAAACAAAGAAATCTGCCATTTTGTGGTGGCGACCATCTTCGATTTGAAATTTTTTCACGGAGTACTATCTTTGTACTGGTTCAGTCCTTTCATTTGATACCCATATTGAGGGAGTTGAACAAAATATGTCATCCGTCATTTTGTGGAGACGGCCATCTTGGATTTACAATGATACCTACTGAATATACATAATTGTATTGTCATCCGAAATAAAGGTGTGTACCAAATTTCAGATTAATAGCTCAACAGGAAAGGAATACAATTTCAATCACTAGATTCAACCCACACAAATAAACAAAACTGTAAGCTGAATAGGACCGTTTAAAATAATAAAAAAAGACGGAAGTTGTCCCGCTAACTTCATATAAGGTTATCAAAACATTGCAAATTTTTGAAAGAAAGGATAGACGAATATTTTCTTTCCACAACTAATTATCGAAAAAGCAGCAATTTGTGCAAAAAAGTGAGAAAAGATAAAAATAACGGGAGTTGTTGAAACATCCTATACTTTTTGAGAAAATAGTTTTTTCTCTCCGCAACTAATTAGCGACAAAAAACCGGCAGATTCTGGATACTTCAGAACTGAGAAAAAAAAATCATAAAAGAGCGACACATTTTTTTTCTTCGTAACTAATTAGCGACAAAAAGGCGGCAAATTATGGAATAGTCTGTTATCAACTTTTTCGGAGTTGTCTCGCTAACTTCATATAGGTCAATCTCTATGGGGCTAGGAATCTGTATGGGGCTATGATGTTACCTTCACAGATTTTTAGATTTTCTAACCTCACTTTCACCCTTGCGCGATGCCTGTGTGTTCATCATCGCGGAGCACACTCTAGATCGCAAAACAACGTCCGCTCGTCACCGGTACGGAGAGATTGTGTGATCCTAACCTTATTTTTTGTGGACCATAAAAAAAAACAAACAGATAGACAAAAAACGAGTTAATATTGTATTGTCATCCAATTCTGAGCCATTTCCCAAGTTTCAAGTCTCTAGCTCATCGGGAAGTTAGTTTAAAATCGATTGCAAGATTTGTACCGGACAGACACATAAGCAAGCTAATAAAAACGTGGTAAAAATAATATAGTTTATGTAACAAGTTCGCAAAGTGAGTCTTTAGCAGACGAATCGCACTATGAAAATGATGACCGCTAAAGCCATTTGCGTACATGTTGCATACAACATTTTTTAGCTTTCCGAATAAACATAACATAAATGCTACAAATATTTCCTCGAGGTGCATACATTTTCAATCACCATCTTAAGGAAGTTGTGCAAAAATCTAGCAAGCGAATGTTTATCAATGACACATAAGTTTTCAGAATAAACAAAAATAGTCCGATAAAGTGTTGCCATGACGACTTCACCGGCCTAGTACGCTAAAGTGGTATTTTGCGGACTATTTTCAGAATCCAAAATAGACATTTCGTGGAGCGTGTACAAAAAAATTAATGTAGACTGAACTGCATACCAAATATTTTAAATATATTCGGGGACTGAAAAAGATATTGTGATATTTAAACTGTAATTAAATAGTGAGAATGATAGCTTGGTAATGAAAACAATGTTAAACTATAAGTATTCCTTGGGAATACTGACAAATATTTTAAATATATTGTAGATTTTTTTATAGTGAAAATAATATTTAAAGTATGGAGTGGGTATTTTTGGAATAAAAGTAATATTTAAAGTATGAAGTGGTAATTGTTTATACTGAATTACTGAAACTGATATTGAAATAATTTAAATATATTTAAGATATTTTGGTACTGAAAGTCGTATTGAATTTAAATTTTTGTTTCCCCCTCGATATATATACAGTTTTCCAATTAAGTCGGCACCATATGGAAAACTTTTTTATTATTTGTTTTATGAAAAAAGTTATTTTTGATAAAAAGTTCTGCATGGCATATAACCCAAAATGAAATAATCAGATATAAATTTTTTGCATTTGTATACGAGTTTTGTCGAAAAATGTAAATTTTGCTCAAGAGTAAAGTACCTTTATTTTTTACAATATTGACAATCTTTATTAAGAAAACTTGATCCTAATTCAAAACTACGGTCAGATATCCAATATTAGCCATCTACCATGAAAAACAGATTTTGTTATTTATATTAACTCTTCTCTGTATTAGCATTGATAATTTGTGTCTACTGATCAACATTCAATCTAGGAAGCACTGACAAATTCTGTATGCAATTTTCTACACGTTGTCATTTGATCTAGGCACTGAAAAAACAAATGATAAAAAAGTTTTCCATATGGTGCCGACTTAGTTGGACACACTGTATATGTGTGTGTGTGTGTGTGTGTGTGTGTGTGTGTGTTCGGATAGGTTTCCGTGGTCATGATTATTCTGAATATAGAAAGTTCAGGTTGAACCGCGTCTAGATATTTGCTAATTTGGACTATATAAATATAAGATATTGATAAGAGTAACAAAGAGAAACCTAGGAGTAGGCAGATTGAGACCTCGGTTGGAAATCACTTTCCCTTTGTTACTCTTATCAATGTCTTATATTTATATATTTTTCCAATTTTCTTAAAAATGACTCCAAAATGGGAGCCAAAACGTCGAAATGGCCAAATTTTTAGGCGCGGTTTTTACACTTGAAAGAACAAGATCCCGTTGGAAAAAAATTAAGTTTATTTTTCAACAAGTTAGGGATTTGTTAATTATTAGTCTTTATTTTTCGGACCTCTGTTTTCATAAAAAATGGCATAAATGTTTAAATAATAGCTCTAAAAATTTTTCTATATTTTTTATAGATTTTCCTAAAATTATGCTATATAATTTTTTATAGATATAGTTGAAAAAACACATAATGAATGATTTTTCAAAAAAAAACTATATTTTGAGTATTTATTAACAAATATGTGATTAAACACCCCTAGAATACATGATGAAGTTGACATTATTTAAATAAATCCGTGTATTTCATGAACAATTAATGTTAATGACTAAAGCCAACATTTTCTGAATAATTCAAATACTAGTCTACCAAATGGCTAACTTTCATAGTTTAAAAGATATAAGCATTGTAAGAAGTAGATAACGGATTTTTTGATAAACAAATGCATATAAACAGGAAACCATGACAGATACAGACTTGGTGAAAAGTTTATTTAGGACATCAACTAATGTTCTATAAAAATGATAACTTTTATGGTTCAAAAGTTGAAGCGGTTTGTTACTCAAAAAATCCGGTGCTGCTGCAACTTTTGTATACCGTAGGATATAAAAAATGTAAAAAAAAACTGTTGCTTATGGTTGTTTTTCTAATTTTTAGTAGTTTCAAACAAAAATATAATGAGATTTGGAATTTGTATTTAACAAATTGTTAACTTAATAAACAATAAAAATTTTAATAATTTATTTTGTAATTTTTGGTATTTTATTGATAAATGCCAATTATGATTGTTAAAGAAAAATGAATAAAAAAAAAAATTTTTTCCAAAATTTTTTTTTAAATCATATTCTCTAGATAACAAAAGGCAAAAAAAATATTTTTTAATATTAAATATTAATTTGTTAAACAATTAATAAATAAATGTCCTAAAAAAATTTTTCGACTCTTATTAAATGCCTTTGTTTGATGCAAAAACAGCAATAGCAAAACATATAGTTAAACAAATTTTATTTTTTTATTTTTCATTTTTGTTACTTAAAAAAATTATAATAAACAAAATAAACAACTTTTATAACGTGATCTTGTTAAGTATATAAATATAAGAAGGGCTCCAAGAAGTGAAACATTTTTAGAGCTATTATTTAAACATTTATGCCGTTTTTTATGAAAACCGAGGACCGAAAAATAAGGATTAATTAACAAATGCATAACTTTTTGAAAAATAAACTTTTTTTTTTTTTTAACGGGACCTTGTTCTTTGAAGCGTTAAAAACACACCATGATTTATTAAAATGTTTAAATTGATATTTAATACTATAAAAAATTATTTTATGTGGTGTACTCTCTTTAGAGACGTAGCGATCGTGCGGATCCCTATTTTCAGCATTAAATTAAAATTATAAATAATGGAGATAGAGTTCCGGGAGTCAGGACTTTTTTATTGGAAATTTCCGATTATCCCTTATAGTTTTTGAGTTATTCCCTAAAAATTGAACCTCTTTTTATTTTTTGTTAATAAAAATTTCAATTTTTGTTAGCAAAAAAAAACAAAAAAATGTCTTTCTCAAAATTGCATCCCCAATTGAATGAGTTATTGCTCTTATTTTTTGGAGACTTGGAACTATTTTTCTCGACTAGACAATTATATCGCCTAGAGTATTCATGGAAATTAATCACAAAAATTGAATAAAATTGACGTGTTGTCGTTTTTTATCGATATGTAAAATAAAATTATAGTTTGGAAAAACTAAAAAACCCTAATATATGGCAATAAGGACTAAAAGGTGAAAATAATAAGAATAAAGTCACGGACAAAATTTTTTTTGTATGTAAAAAAGCGTGAGGTGCCTTTTTATCAGTTATCTCAATATCATTATGAAAAGTGAGTGAAGAGCACTCAGTCGGAGTCAATAATATATCTTCATTGTTAAATCAAAGAAGATGCCTCCGACCCCGATTGTTTACAGTATTAAGTTTAATAGTTAACCTCTTAAAACATAATTTTCTGACATTATTTTCTAGTCATCTTGTTTCCATCTTTTTAATATTCACTTATTACGCAGTCGGGTTTTTTATTTTTGAATTTTTGTTTTGTTTTATATAGTTTTACTATAACCTTCCTTTGGAAAACAGATGACTTGTTTTTGGAGGTTAAATTCAACACTCATTTTTCGCAAAAATAATATTTTTCAAAATATTTTAGAAAGGTGTCTTCAAAGGTGATAATAATATAATATAAATGACAACAAATTTAACATTTTTTTTTTAAATTGTGAATAAAGAAGGAACAAAAATGACCCTAGTTGACCTTTGGAGGGCAATAACTCCTAAAGTATTCGAGAGCTTCAAGTTTTGATTGCAGATTCGTAATCAGGGTGCAAAAATACATAAGTACCACAAACATCATTGAGTCGCAAATTTTTCATGTCTGTCTCAAGCTTGATACGTTTTTTTTGTGTTTTTCGTTCATAGATCAATAGTGAGTTTATACAGCATGGAAAATAAAATAAGAAATAAAATAAAGTAATATGAGCAGTTATAACTCTCAAAGTGTTTATAGAGCTGAGTAAATTAATGTAAGAAGTAACAAGCTGCCAAAACAAATTTAGGATTTTATGTTGACATTACCTCAAACTTCAACGATGTATACTTGAAAAATTGGCCGGTTATTGTTTATTGAGTAAAAAATAAGCCACTGTTGACAAAACAATAACATATTAATCATCCAAAGGCATTATTGGCCAAAAACGAAACTTGTTCAAAAAACAAAAACATGTACTAGGACTGAATAGCTATAATATCATGTCATCATCAACTTGCGTCAATTTTTTTAAATTATTCAATATGTACATGCATCTAACAACTAGTCAAAGTAAAATAAAATAAAAGATAAAATATAACTATCTTTTATTTTACTTCTTATTTTATATTGCTTCTTATTTTATTTCTGTATAAACTTGTTATGGATGTTGTGTAGTTTTAACTTTTTAAATTACTTAATTTTATTTTACGTGCCCCCTGAATACGAATCCGAAAGAAAACGTAATTTTCAAGCACCTTTTTCTTGTCCAAAAATCACTCAAAATGCCTCCTTTCAAACAGAATAAACTAGGAACATTAATCACTCATTATCTGCAAAACTTGGCACAAAATACAGCTGGTTCTATCGAAAAAAAAACCTCCTTGTTCAACACGTACATTCTAACCTCTCCTCGTATCATCAACAAGCAACAACCAACCTCAATCTGAGCCAGTTGTTAGAGGTTAGGAAAGAAGGATTTTTTCGATAGAACCGGCTGTAATTTGTGCCAAATTTTACCGAAAATGAGTGATATAGTGTTTGAATTTATGCTAATTGAAAAAAAAGGCATTTTGATGATTTTTTCGCGAGAAAACGGTGCTTGAAATTTACGTTCTAGAATAAAGAAGGATCTGTAACTTCGAAACAATATGAGACCGCCGCAAAAACACGTAAGAAAAGTCTTTCAGCTATTTTCTGGAAGCATAAGTGGACTAACTATAGGTATATTTACCGGAAATTCGGAAACGTGAGAGACCACGGTAAGAGAATCGCCAACCACTAAATCATAGGAAATACAAATCGACAAAAACCCAGCAAATTTTGTCGCTTGAAAAACTTTTCATAGTAAAAAATTCGGAAGATAAAACGAGCTTCTTATTTCCTTGAAGGCACCAATAAAAGACGAATAAAACATATATTACGAAAATTTGACACCTACTTGATCGGATCCTTCCATTTTGCACAAAGCCAAATCGATCACACATAAAATGAAGCAACACCGAAAGAAGACTAGAAAGAACTAATTGGCATCGAGGAGCCTGAAGTTTTTGTTTTTATGGAAATCAGGTTTTTATCTTTGCGGTCCCACACGATAATTTCTACACTACAATTGAATTTTATATATGCCGAATTGTTTGTTTTTGTGTATCCACCCACATGAGTTTTATTTTTTTAAGGTTCGTGGATTCGTTTTTCTTATCAGCTGGTGGAAATCGTTTGATTTGTACTCAAAAATATTATTTTTATTTTATTTCTCGAAGCATCCAGGAAATTCCGTCTCTCGGGAAGTAGAGAAAAACTCCGTAAGATAATTAGGTGAATACTTTTTAGATAAGCGGGATGAATGACCGAATAAGTTTGTCTTTTGGAAGATTATGAATAATGGCTTGGATTTATTATTAAAGACTACACGAAAATAGCTCAACTCAGATCATACGGAAAGTATGGTAAAAAAGAATGATATTTTATTATACAGTGCTTTCGTAAAGTAGGTACTGAATAAATTAATTTTTAGCCAAACTATCCATTTCTGCGGAATCTCCTGAAACAGGTCGATTTTAAATCTCAATTTGCCACATTTATAAGGCAAAATTAAATATACAGGGTGATCCACGTTTCACTAATAACGTCCGCTAATTTTTTTTCAAATGGAACACCATATATATTATTCAATTTTTGGAATCTCCACGGAAAGCTGATTTCAAAAATATATCACACATAGCGTTTGTATGCAGTGCGTCCGTTAAATTCAGTGCTCTCGTAAAGTAGTGGATACATTCGTAAAAAATTAAAGGAATAATTTTTGGAAAGAACGCTCGAAGCCGTCGAATTTTATTTTCATTTGGGCATTCTTTCGAATTTAATTAATACATACAGAATGGTTCGTGTAGGAGAAATAACGTCATCGGATTTTTTTTAATGGCAACTCCATTTTTCATTACGGAATGTGAAAAGGTGTTTATGAGTATGGGTGAAATGAAAATAAAATAAGATAAACTATTTTGAAATATGAAAATACTAAATTTAATGGCAATGATAGCTTCGAACAACGATCAAATTAAATGTTCAAATTGTGCTATTTGACAGTAGCCAAGACGATGAATAAATTCTTTTTGAACATTATCAATAACGTCAGGAGGTATACATTGTATCTCGTGACGAATTCTTACTTTTATATCTTCTAAATTCTCCGGCTTATTAACATACACTTTACTTTTTAAGTATCCCCACAAAAAGTATTCAAGGGGTGTAAAATCTGGAAATCTAGCTGGCCACTCAATCGGTCCCCTTCTCCCTATCCAACGGTTCGGAAACACCACATCTAAATAGTCACGGACAGCTGCTGCATAATTTTTTTTTTTTTTTTCATGTTCTGGTTCCCACGAAAAGGGATATCCTGTAATGTTCAGAGAACATCGTGGGAACCAAGGGAAAGAAGGTAGGAGTTGGTGTTCTTCTTAAATTTCTGGAGGTTGTATGCCTCGGGGAACACCTCCCTAGGCAATGAGTTCCAAAGCCTCGCTGTTCGTTGGAAGAACGAGTCTTTGGAAAGTGATGTTCTGCAGGTCTCCAAAGTGACCACGAAAGGGTGTGATGACTGAACTTGACGGGTTAGTCTCGAAGAGACTGCCAAAGCAGGAACGATTGTTGATATTTCGGAAGAGCATCGCCCATGAAAATACCTATAAAATAGAGACAAATCGCCAACTTTTCTACGGTGTTCCAGACAAGTGAGCGAGTTTGTAAGCGAGGCATCACCGACGAGACGAATTGCTCTTTTTTGGACAGAATCCAATAGCCTCCGGATATGTTTAGGTGCCGCGCTCCAAATATGGGAACAGTATTCCAGGACAGGTCGGATCTGTGCCTTATAGATCATAAGCAGCTGAGTGGGGGTGAAATAGCTCTTGACACGAAACAAAAAACCAAGTTTTGGGATGCATTTTTGGCAATGGACCTCACGTGATTTTCCCAGGAAAGGTTATTGCTGATAGTAATACCAAGCATCGATATGGATGACTTCAGTGGTATGGTTACTCCTGACAAAGTTATGTCAGGCACAGTGAGATCGGCTTTTCTAGAGAAAAGACATGCTTGTGTTTTGTTTGCATTGAATTCTACCAAGTTATTAGATCCCCACTCGAGAATTGTTGCTAAGTCCATATTTATATTATTAACATTTCTTCCTCGTTCATTTCTGGTTTCACGGGCTGATATAGGGGCCCTGGAAGAGAAAGCGGTATGGAGGGTACTATCATCGGCAAAGCTGTGTACTGGACATGAAGTTGCTTTCAACAGGTCGTTGATGTGAAGTAGAAATAGTGTTGGTGCGAGAATAGATCCTTGCGGAACACCAGCATTTATGAGTAGAGTGTCAGATGAAACTCCATCGACCACTACATGGAGGGACCTGTTTGAGAAAAAACTAGCAAGCAGAGAACACAGCTGAGGGGGCAAGCCATAAGACGGAAGCTTGGCGAGGAGTCCCTGGTGCCAAACTCGATCGAACGCCTTGGAGATATCTAATGCCACAGCTAAAGTTTCTCCATACTTTTCAATAGATAGCTGCCATATATGTGAGACGTAAGCGAGCAGGTCACCAGTTGATCTCTGATGGCGGAAGCCATATTGCCTATCGTTGATAATAGGGAGATGCACCATCTTGTTGGAAGAATCAATCAGTTCTCGGAAGATCAGGTTCCTCTAGATCTGGATACAAAGCTATAAGGGCAGGAAAAGGCCGAATCGAAGAAAATCCAAATATATTGCACCAGTCAGGTTCACGTCAAAGAAATAGGGACCCAGAATTCTTCCGTCGACTATGCCACACCATACATTCACTTTCTGTGGATTTTGAGGGTGATATTCTCCATCGGGTATTTTCGGTAGCCCAATAACGCAATTTTGCCTATTGACCGTGGCCGTTCAAAACAAACGTACCCTCGTCAGAAAAAAATATTTTTTTTACAAAATTATTATTATTATTGCATAGCTGTTGCAGTTGTTCTCAGACTTGATCAAAGTCGTCTTCATTCAGCTCATGGATGAGGCGTACCTTATAAGGATGGTGCTTTGCTTTTCTCAGAATTTTGTGGACTGTAGACGCTGCCATATTGAAATCAGAAGCCAATTGGTTGAGTGTTGTGTGATGATTTTCATGCACTGCCAACACAACATTAAGCTGATCGTTTTCTGGTAGTGAGGGTCGACCAGATTTAGGAAGACCACGGACATGCCCAAATTCACGGTAATTTGACTCAACGTTGCTCACCGTGCTTTGGTTAATAGGTTGCCGATCAGGATGAGTTGCATTAAACAATTCAGCTAGTTCTCTTTGGGTCTTCAAATCCTATCATACAAAGAATGTCAATTCTTTCTCGTTCATTTAATTTAATCATTTTCCAAATGACAAAGTTATTACTCAATAATGTATCGACAAACGATAATATATGTTATTCTTTAAAGAAATAAATTCACAAAAACTATTCAGCAATAAAAACAAAATTCTGGTCGCTATGGCTACTGTCAAGTAATGGAAATAGTCAGATAGCAAACGGTGCACAATCTGAACATTTAATTTGATCGTTGTTTGAAGCTATCATTGCCATTAAATTTAGTATTTTCATATTTCAAAATAGTTTTTCTTATTTTATTTTCATTTCACCCAAACTCATAATCACCTTTTCACATTCCGTAATGAAAAATGGAGATGACGTCATTGCTCCTACACGAATCATTCTGTATGTAAACACGTTCATGAATTAATCAAAATGAAATCAATTTCGCGTAACTCTGTTCAAATTCAAGCATATTTGAAGAATTAACTTAGGTTTTTAATTTTTTAGGGAATCACAAACTTCATGTTTGTGTTGCAACGATAATAAACACAACTTTAAATCTCGCAAAAATTATTTTTAACAAGGTAAAACTAGTAATGATAATATGCATATTAAAAAACTCTAATTTAAAGTGCAATTTTTTTATTTTAAATGTTTAATAAAAAACTGTACCTACAAATTAATCGACAAACATGAAATCCTACTAAAATAATCGCGGATACCCATGGAAAAAAACAAATGAGGGTTAAAATTCATTAATTAATTTTTCATTCTTGAATAATTATTGTTAGATTATTAAGTTTGTTTGATTTCAAATGCCTTCTCCAAGACAGTTAACGTAAGCCGAGAAGGCAGAATTAGTTTTAATATGTGGAAATAACTATAAACCAGTGCGTGAAGCAGCATATATTTTCAATGAACGACATCCAGACAATCAAGTTCACTATTAAACTGCAAGCAGAATTTTAATTAATTTCAAACCGACAGGATCCTTAGACTGTAAATATAAAAATGGACGCACCAAAACTGTATGTACTGAAGAAAATCAATGAGAAGTACTTCAGGCAGTTGTTGAAACCCCTAGAATATGTTGCCTTGAATCTCATGTATCCACCATTTTGTGTTTCTTTTTCCTCAATATTTTTCCCTTTAAAAGTTGACGTTTTTTATTCCATTACATTTAATTTTCATTATACCATGCAACAGTATACCTATATATCCTTTTTCCAAACTCCTCCGTCACAGTAAAAGGTATTTTATTCCTGATAATACTATTCGTTATATTATATCAAATTGATGTGCCACATAGATAGATAGTTTATTGACTATATGACTGATACAGAATATGGTTAATAGCACGTCAGTAGAACAAAATATTGTTTAAATAATTCAATATATAGAACATACAACAAATATGCAATAAAAATATGTATAAGTCATTTAAAAAACAAAAATGTGAGGACAAAAAGAATATAAATAAAAGTAATGAATATAACAAAAAATTAAACCACGAAATATCAATGAAAAAAAACCTTAGTCTTAATGATAATCGAGCTCCTAAACTAATGTAACTAATTTTGAGTCGGCGCCAAACAAACAATTATCGAAGATCATAATATTAGTTTGAAGAAGTTATCAAAACGCCGCTGTGCATCTCGCTGCCATCATTTTACGCTTAACCTAATTCAATACTGTTCCCATATTTGGAGCGCGGCACCTAAACATATCCTGAGGCTATTGGATTCTGTCCAAAAAAGGGCAATTCGTCTCGTCGGTGATGCCTCGCTTACAAACTCGCTCACTTGTCTGGAACACCGTAGAAAAGTTGTCGATTTGTCTCTATTTTATAGATATTTTCATGGGCGATGCTCTGTCTGAAATATCAACAATCGTTCCTGCATTTTGCAGTCTCTTCGAGACTAACCCGTCAAGTTCAGTCATCACACCCCTTCGTGGTCACTTTGGAGACCTGCAGAACATCACTTTCCAAAGACTCGTTCATCCAACGAACAGCGAGGCTTTGGAACCATTCCTAGGAGGTGTTCCCGAGGCATACAACCTCCAGAAATTTAAGAAGAACACCAACTCCTACCTTCTTTCCCTTGGTTCCCACGATGTTCTCTGAACATTACAGGATATCCCTTTTCGTGGGAAGCAGAACATAACAAAAAAAAAATTGCTAGTTTGTTAGGCGCCGACTCAAAATTAATTAGAAGGTTTATTTAATTTTTTGCTTTTCAGTTGATTTTTTCGTCGGTTTAATTTTTTGTTAAAAAGTTTATATTTTTCATTTTTTTGTGGCTGAAATCTACTAATACTACCTACTTAATTTTTTATTACTTCCAGAATACTTACTTACCTAGCTTACTTCAACTATAACTGTTATTATAAATTATTTTTGAAAGTTCCAGTTGGTTGATTTTATCACTTTGTAAATAATTCCATCCTTTCATAGAATGTAATTATTGTGACGGATGTAGGAGGATCTGTCAATGTCAACTACATATGTGTGCCAACATTCTCAACTGAAAAATCAATCATCTCCTATTTTTCTACCCATAGGGGTGGATCATTCCATTCCAAATTAATTGAAATATGATCAATTATGAGGTATACCCTATCTAATAAAAAAAAGAATCATCCAAATCGGAAAACCCACTACAAAGTTATGCCTGATAGAATCGGTTAACGGACCAAAATTCAGAGGGTGAACGAACAATATCCTTCATTTTGCTACCCTTAGGGATGGATTTTTTTGTTCAAATTCAAATGGGACCAACTTCGAAGTACACACTATCCAATGAAAAAAGAATCATCGGAATCGAACTGATCTGTGAAAAGTTATCCGTGATCATACATAAAAAAAATATACTACTAGAGAACCTCCTCCTTTTTGATTTCGTCATTTAAAAATGTTATTCCATAACAGAATAGAAACATAGTTCAAGTAGGATTTTTTACATTAGTTTTAAAACAATTTTCATTCATGGATCTAATTTGGCAGTTTATTATAAAGTTTCAATCAATTTTTTCTGATTTCACTAATCTGTAACGTGACACAATTAAATCATCAGCAGTGGCAGAGCGTGTGTTGTGATGATGCAGGCTAGAAACTGTTGGAGTGATGTGCCTCCTAGAACGAATTTCTGTCAAATTTTGGAGTATATATATATATATATATACAAGGAAGTGGTAAAATCCTTAGTCTCTTGAATAGTGGTTGGCAGTGTTCATTATATCCCACTCCAGCCAGTATTCTTATTGCTCGTTTTTGCAATTCGAATATTTTTACAGAATTAACTGAATCACCCCATAAAACCGTACCATAGCTGATCACAGAGTGGGAAAGGCCAAATATTGTTTTTCAACATATTTGGGTCCAAGCAATGGCTAAGTTGCCTAAGTAGAAATAAAATGCTAGACAGCCTGGTACTAAGTATATCTACATGGTGCATCCAATTCAAACAATCATCTAGAACAACCCCAAGCAATTTACAGTGGTTACCTGCCATGATTTGGTTATTCGTGGAAATTATTAGATTTTGTGTTTTCCCCTGTTCAATTGGAGATTATTTGATGAAAACCAAGTTTCATAATGGTTCCTGCGTGTTCTAGTAGAAGTGAAATATTGGTATTAGAACTGATGAAGGACGTATCATCTGCAAAGAGTACCATTTGACACTTTGTCATCATATGATAACAAAGGTCATTAATGTATATGATAAAAAGCAGTGGCCCCAGAACCGATCCTTGGGGGACACCATGCTGAATATTTTTCAGTTCAGATTTGGAGTTGTTTGAAAGGTGGATATATAGTTGTCTACCCTCTAAATATGATATTCAATGTAAACCATTAATCCAATCCCAGCATACAAAAAACATAAGAAATTATTTCCAAAAAAAAGATATAATCATCTAAACACACGTTACATAGAAATATAAAAGAAACAAAAATATCTTCCACTTATTACCACTCAACGATAATATCCGACTTTTATTAGCATATATATCCTACCGCTCATGTATCATTTTAAATTTCCCGCAAGTAGAACAGCAGTTCGGATGGCTTGTCATATACTACGTACCCTTTATTACGAACCATTTCTGAAGTCATCAAGCCGTTCGTTATAGCCGAGTTGACTGTAACTTCATGTATCAATTCAACAATTCATAAGAATAGTACCCAGATATAAGTCATAAAAATTGTTCAAAGTGACGCTCATTAGGCTTGAGATGGGCTTCGAAAAGGCGATTCAGTTCTCTCGAACAAGTCGCTCTTATGATATTAGGCGTAATATTACTGCAGGCTAGTCGAATCTTCATTTTTATATCATCCAAATCAAAAAGATGAGTAGTGAAAACAATATCTTTTGAATAACCAAATAGAAAACAATCAAGTGCTGATAAATCTGTGGACCGAACCGGCCATCGAATTAGACCCTCGTTAGCAATCCATCTATTTGGATACGGACTATCCAGTAAACCTGTAAATTATGAGGAGGAGCACCATCTGGTTGTAAACAAATTCCTTTTCGTTCTGCTATTGGAATATCTTTCATAAATTGGATCAATCATTTCGTAAAAAAATTAAATATTGCAACTCATTGAGATTTTCGATGAAGAAGTAATGTCCTATGATGCGGCCATTGAACAAAATTACTTTCGTGGACCCAGTGGGGATTTTTTTGAGACCAATAGTGACTGTTATTTCGATTTACAACTGCATTATTGGGGAACCTCGATAAACATCGTTCTATTCATTTCAAGTTTGTGCTATCAAAACTTCAGCTCTTACATTACGAGAAACTTCGATTTTAATCGCCTTATTTTTCCAGACACCGGATTTGGTACATCTTTCGGTACCCCAACTACTTCATCCACTGGCTTCGGCGGTTTCGGTTCCACTTTTGGCACCGCCACCACCCAACAACAGCCCCCCGCTTTCGGATCCACCTTCGGCGCCCCCGCCGCAGCTCCCTCAGCTTTTGGCAGCAGTTTCGGTACCCCAGTGGCCGCTACGGCCCCTTTTGGTTCGGAACCAGCCATCGGCACCGCCTAGCTTCGGTTCAACGTTTGGCGCCCCGGCGTCGTCCGCACCGCCTGCTTTTGGAACTAGTTTCGGTACTCCAGCAACATCCTGCACCGGCTTTTGGGACCAGTTTCGGGGGTCAACAGGAACAGAGTAGTTTGTTCGGCTCTACTGCGGCGAAACCGAGCTTATTCGGGACTGCGCCTTCGTCGACGGGATTGTTTGGAGCAGCGCCTTCGACGACTGGCTTGTTTGGATCCACTGGTACTACCCAATCTACTGGATTGTTTGGCGGTAAGTATTGAAGTTCAGTAGACATTTAGTTTCTTAGGAATGTTAAA
Organism: Gonioctena quinquepunctata; assembly: GCA_018342105.1. Classification (NCBI taxonomy): domain Eukaryota; kingdom Metazoa; phylum Arthropoda; class Insecta; order Coleoptera; family Chrysomelidae; genus Gonioctena; species Gonioctena quinquepunctata. The sequence continues at coordinate 171,425 of JAFIRS010001561.1, read as the reverse complement.
TCAACCATTCTGAAATTAGGGACAAATGGACATCATTTATGCTGTGCACTTTCTCTATAGTTTCACCGTATACGGCATTGTTTTCTAAATTAGCACTTTTTGCATTTTTTCGGCAGGAATTCATGTTCAGTAGACATTCAGTATCCTAGGAATGTTCAATCAACCATTCTGAAATAAGGGACAAATGACATCATTTGTGATGTGAACTTTCTCCATAGTTTCACCGTATACGGTATTGTTTTCTAAATCAGTACTTTTTGCATTTTGGCGACAAGTATTGATATTCAGTAGACATTTAGTTTCTTAGAAATGTTCAATTAACCATTGTAAAATGAGGGACAAAGACATCATTATGATGTGCACTTTCTCTATAGTTTCACCGATACGGTATTGTTTTCTAAATCAGTAGTTTTTGCATTTTGGCGGCAAGTATTGATGTTCAATCAACCATTGTAAAGTGAGGGACAAATGGACATCATTTATGATGTGCACTTTCTCTATAGTTTCACCGTATACGGCATTGTTTTCTAAATCAGTACTTTTTGTATTTTGGCGGCAAGTATTGATGTTCAATAGACATTTAGTTTCTTAGGAATGTTCAATCAACCATTGTGAAATGAGGGACAAATGGACATCATTTATGATGTGCACTTTCTCTATAGTTTCGCCGTATATGGCATTGTTTTCTAAATCAGTACTTTTTGTATTTTGGCGGCAAGTATTGATGTTCAATAGACATTTAGTTTCTTAGGAATGTTCAATCAACCATTGTGAAATGAGGGACAAATGGACATCATTTATGGTGTGCACTTTCTCTATAGTTTCACCGAATACGGCATTGTTTTCTAAATCAGTACTTTTTGCACTTTGGAGGCAAGTATTGATGGTCACTAGACATTTAATATCTTAGGAATGTTCAATCAACCATTCTGAAATGAGGGACAAATGTACATAATTTATGATGTGCTCTTTCTCCATAGTTTCACAGTATACGGCATTGTTTTCTAAATTAGTACTTTCTGCATTTTGGAGGCAAGTATTGATGTTCACTAGACATTTAATATCTTAGGAATGTTCAATCAACCATACTGAAATGAGGGACAAATGGACATCATTTTTGATGTGCACTTTCTCCATAGTTTCACCGTATACAGCATTGTTTTCTAAATCTGTACTTTTTGCATTTTGACGGCAATTATTGATGTTCACTAGACATTTAATATCTTAGGAATGTTCAATCAATCATTCTGAAATGAGGGTCAAATGGACATCACTTGTGATGTGCACTTTCTCCATACTTTCACCGTTTACGGCATTGTTTTCTAAATTAACCTTTTTGCATTTCGGCGGCAAGTATTGATGTTCAGTAGACATTTAGTTTATTAGGAATGTTCAATGAACCATTCTGAAATGAGGGACAAATGGACATTATTTATATGCACTTTCTCCATACTTTCACCGTAAACGGCATTGTTCTCTAAATCAGTACTTTTTGCATTAAAGGTAATACTGCCACTACTACAACGCCCAGTCTCTTCGGAGCCACGTCAACACCCTCGCTTTTCGGGCAACCTTCGGCTACTACAACTCCAAGTCTATTCGGGGCCACTAGTACGGCTTCGACTGGATTTGGGGGTCTATTTGGTGGCAATCCGCCTAGCTCTGCGCCATCACTATTCGGGGCAGGCTTCGGTGCTCCCACCGCCACTTCGACTCCGTTTGGTGGTTTTGGCACTACTACCACAGGCTTTGGAGGGTTCGGAAGCCAGCCAGCCAATACTGGGTTGTTTGGATCTGGCTTTGGGGCCAAACCGAGCCAACCTCTGCTAGGTAAAGTCGGTGGTATTGTGGTAAAAGCAGACTAATCTCATAATTTTTTCTTTAATTTCAAAGGTCGAGTTCAACCGACTTGTCGCAAGGCGCAATTTGTCGCTTCGATGTATGCCATCAACATTTTCAACGATGAACGCGACGGCATCCTCAAGAAGTGGAACATGCTGCAAGCCTGCTGGGGCACTGGCAAAGGTTATTTCAACAGCTCCCAACCTCCCGTAGAATACGATTCGCATAATCCTTTCTACCGATTCAGAGCCATGGGGTACAACGTCATCCCCGAACAGGATAATTCGGATGGGATCGTCAAGCTGGTATTCAATAAGAAGATTTCGGAGTTGAAGTATGCGAAGATTGTCAATCAACTAACCTTAATATATTCCATGGACGTTTTTAAAATATATTGGGGTTTTGTTTTGTTTTCCAGGAATCAACAGGAAGTTCTGAAAAACGGCATCGGAGGCATCTTGGGCAACAAGCCGAATATGTCTGTCGAAATAAATCAGATCAAGTCTGTTTCCGACATTCAAACCGAAGTGAGAATAACCGTATCGGAAAGGGGAGTTACAGGATTTAGCAGGAAAATCCCTGCCTCCTTTTTGTCCGTCTTTCTCAATCAGCCCATGCAGAAACAACAACTTGCCAGTGTGGGGGTCAGTTCGATAACCCCCTTTGTGACACCTAGTAAAGCGGAGTTGGAGGAATATTTGAAGCATCCCCCGCCAGGTACGTAGTATTCTTCAGGTCACAGCTTCATGGAGCGTCTTGACGTCTCTTCTTCGAATTTATACTTTTGAAGATTATACCGGGTTAGTCACGTTCAAGCAATATGGCCAAAGCATTTGATTTTAAAAAAGTTTTTCCCTTAGGATGGATAGGGACATATTAGCGCTACATTTTATAAATATTTTTATCTTGTACAGGGTGTGCCAAAAAAAAGAAACCGTTAAAAATAGTAACCTCTAGCATTAATTTGGTTTAAAAAAAAAAAACACCAGTTGAGACTTTAAACATTAAAACTGATACTACATTTTCACAAAATAAGAGTATTTCAAAAACCATACGGTTTAGGTGAATTGAACCTTATGAAACTTGGCTTTATTTTGATCGTAGAATCCGAAAATGAAATAATATACAGGGTGTTCCTTTTATCCATCCTAAGAGAAAAACTTTTTTTAAATCAAATGTTTTAGCCATAATGCTTCGTGTCGAATAACGTGAATAACCCGGTATTATATTATTATTTGAATGGTTGTGTAAATTCACGTTTCCTCTTCCGTTATTTCAACGTTGGGTTGTTCTAGGCATCGACCCACAGATGTGGCAGGCGGCTGTTCAGGATAACCCCAATCCCAAGAAGTACATTCCGGTACCGATAAACGGATTCACGGATCTGAGATCGAGGTTGCTGCATCAGGAGTACCAGACGGGTTTACACCAGACGTTCTTGGAGAAAGTCAACAAGGACATTACGGAATTGAAGACGAGGCATTCTTCGTCCATCGCTCAGATTACGGATTTGAAATCCAAGTTTTTGGAGTTGCAGCATAGGATATTGAGGGTGAGATTTCATTGTAGTTGAACTTATTTACAGGGTGCTTCTGTAAATAGTGCTTTTTTTTCACGTGCAAGGGTATGGAAAAATATAATAATTAATAAAAAACCTTTTTAAAGACCAGCTTTTATTCAAACGCCCTAAAAAGTAGAAAATAATAGGTTTGGATGTGTGACGTAGGTTATTCCGTGAGGTAGAATTTCAAGAACTTGTCGCGCAAAGTTTTCAGTTCGAATTCAAAAGCGACAAGTTTTTGAATCTGTAACTCACGAAATAACCCACGTCACACATCCAAAGCAATTATTTTTTTTACTTTTGAATAAAAGCTTGTCTTCAACAAGGTTTTTTATTAATTCTTTTATTTTGTGCTTTTTGATCTATGCATTTTTGTTGAAGCATCGTTATTATGAGGCCTTTTTCCTGTAAGTTTTGAGCTATCTAGTTCTTTAATGAGGAGACCATCTAGAGATTAATTCTTCCGCCATCCTGGAACTGCCATTTTCAGTTTATGAATTTTCACAAAAAATCAATAATCTCTTAAATTCTAATCTCCGATCCACATACCAATTTTGAATAAAACGGATCATAATCACAACTCGTCCATCATCTTGGAGCCGCCATCTTGAATTTGTGAATTTTGACAATAAATTCATAATGTCAGACCCCGAAAACCTCCACATACCAATTTTAAATAGAATCGGACCATAATTACAAAACTCGGCCGCCATCTTGAATTTATGAAATTTGACAAAATAGTCATAATAACGGAGTGTTGTGGCTGCTCGTTACTTTTTTTAATAGCTAAGCCTTAACCATACTGAGCGTTATTAGTCTATTGACCGATAACTGGACAACCTCCCAGAGCGGCTTGAGAAATTATCTCACTCAATATGTAATGAAGCGTGGGACTTAATTTGACAGTACAGTTACCAATCTCAGATAGTTCAGAATTAATAATATACTTAGGACTTGTAATAATATATATATATATATATATATATATATAATGTATTTTCTAAAATATATAAACAACAATTGATACACCTGGATAATTTACGAAGAAAATGTATAGAAAGTCAAAATGAATTTGAATATTAACTAGACTTGAATGAGAAACAAATATGGGATGCCAATTAAAATAACTGTTCTTCAGTTATTTTGACGATTGATAATATTTTTACTTTTGTCAAATCAATAGTTGATTCTACTATGAAATCAATAATGGAATATTTCCTTATTACACTATACATATATACCTTGCCAAATAAACAGTTTTATTTTCTTACCCTCAACTGGAGAACACACCACGTTTTTAAAAATTATTCTTTGTTTTTACCGAGTTTAATTAAGCGTTCACTGGTTGTAATATGATTAATTAGCTTCTTTGAAAAATATTAATTCCATTCATTTAGTTATTACTGAGATGATTTCTGAGAGTTACACTTCCACTATTTTTCTACATACTTTTGATCAATTGGCTACTTTAAGTATAGAATACGAAGTCTACATTTACTTCGCATCAGAAGATGGGAATGCATCTTATCTAGTTGAAACTAGACTTTACTTTAATTCGCTTCATTACTATGAAGACTTTTACTGACACAACGTCTCTCTGTACTGGCTGAACACTGAATGAATACTGATTGTCGAATCATGATTTCGTTTACTGTTGACTTCAGTCTTATATAGATTCTCGCTCACTATGACCCTTTCTCAGTTTTTTAATAAGCGCGGTGTGATCTCATGGTAATAAAATATACTTTTGGACATTGATGTCACGGCGGCACTTGTCAATAAATTTTTTACGAGTTAATGTTTCCTGCCGGCTGTCGGAAAATCGGTAATTAGGTATCTATCGCGGCTTTGGGCTTGATAAAAATAAAATAATGTCCTGTCGTAATTATGTGCGGTGTGTTTTAACTGTTAGGTCGTGCTATAAGTGTAACATATTCATGATAGTGTCTTTGATATTCTATGAGATTTTACATTCATTCAACTTATACCGCTGTCTTATTTAATGGCAGACGAAAATAAAACAGTCGCTCCCTTTTTATGGCCGCATTCTTCAGTTTGGGTATCACACAGGGATACATTAAAATACTTGATAGATCGTGATCATCACAGGAGTTCGTCCGCCATCTTGAAGCCGCCATCTTGATTTGATGATATGAATTTTTACATAAAATTCATGATCTTTTGACTCTGAAGACCACGACATACCACTTTTGAATCGAATCGGACCAAAAACACAAATCTTGTCTGCCATCTTGGAGCCGCTATTTTGTCTTTTTCTCTAACAAAAATTCTACCAGAATTATGACCACCTGCCAAATTTCACGTTAACCGGACAACTAGACGTCAAAATTCACTTGCAAGATTTGAACTTTGAACTAAACATAAATGTGAAGTTAAATAAAAGCATGTAAATAAATTTCGAAAATAAATTCATAATATCCGACCACAAAAACCCGCACATACCAATTTTGAATAGATTCGGACCATAATTACAAAACTCGTCCGCCATCTTGGAGCCGCCATCTTGAATTTCATTATCTCCGACCCCGTAAACCCCCACATGCCAATTTTTAATAGAATCGGAACATAAACACATCTCGTCCGCCATCTTGGAGCCGCCATTTTGTTTGTCTCTAACAAAAATTCCATAATGCATTGTCACGGGAACTATGAACACCTGCCAAATTTCACGTTATTCGGACAGTTAAATGTGGGTCAAATTTACATCGGGACAGGTGAAACTAAATAAAAGCTTGTAATAATTCGTATTTTTTGTCATATTCGTAATTTTAGAACCTTTCTTATATGAGTATCTAACTTTTCAAATAGATGGTATGAGAAATAATATCTTTATAGATCATCCAGTGGGCTTTATCACAACAAAGTCGAAAAAATTAATCTTCAACTTTAAATCGCATGGGAAGTGCATACAGAAGGGATTTGGCGAGTGGGAAAATTTCTGTCGAGTCCAACTGTTTACTATTTATTAGGATTTAGTCGAAGATTCGCTTGGTTATTCCAAATTTATGAAAGACTATATTTGCCGTAAATTCCTGAACATTTTTAAAATTTGAAAATTAAAAAAAATTGATTTGTTATCGTATTTTCGATAAAAATTGCGGGAGGTTATTTTCTAGACCAAGATAAAAAATGTTCGATCTGACAAAATTCCCCAAGGAAGCGTTTTGGGACCACTTTTATTTATCATTTATTTAAATGACATACACTACACACCAGGTTCACACTCTTTGAATCTTTTCGCTGATGATACCTTAGTGTTTGTCTGATAAAAATCTTGAGAATGCAATCATAAATATAAACAACTCACTGAAAAATATCGAAAAATACCTAAAAGTGAAAAAACTAAAACTAAATGTCAACAAAACGAAAGCAATGATCATAGCATCTGAATATATCAACATAAATATAAATGGAGAAAATATAGAAATTGTATCCGAAATTAAATATCTTGGTTTCATTATTGATAGTTCTTTGACATTAAATAACCACGCTGAGTATATTGTTGAGAAAATATCAAAAAAGCAATTTTTCTTTTCTAGAGTTTTGAATTGTTTGAGCACATATTCTAAAATAACAACTTTCAATTGCATTTCAATTATTGTGCCTCATTTCAATTATTGTGCTTCTCTACTGTTTTTATTCAATCAAAATAAAGTGTCTGAATTACAGAAACTTCCAAATTGTGGAATGAGTATGATTCTTAAATGTAGTCGCTGTACTTCAATTTTGTATATGTTAAATTCCTTTCAGTGGTTGTCAGTAAAAAAGAGGCTTTATTTTTCAACAATTGTTTTTATTTTCAAGATTGTTAAAAGTTTTCAACTAACTTATTTTAATGATTTAGTGATTTTAATTAGAGATATTCATCATTGTAACACTAGGCAAAATAATGACTTCTGCATTAATGGAACTAGTTCGAGACGATGCATGAATAACTTATTAACCGACGAAACCAAAAAGGAGGAGATTCTCTAGTCAACGCGTATATTTTTTTAAATTTTTTTTTAATTCAATGGACACGCATAACTTTTTACTGAGATGTTCGATTCCGATAATTCTTTTTTCAGTGGATAGGGTGTACTTCGAAGTTGGTCCCATTTGAATTTTAAAGATGAAATCCACCCCTAAGGTTAGCAAAATTAAGGATATTGATCACTCACCCTCTGAATTCTGGTCCGTTAACCGATTCTATCAGCTATAACTTTGTACTGGGATCTTCGATTTGGATGATTATTTTTTTAATAGATAGGGTATACCTCATATTTGGATTTCGAATGAAATTATTCACCCTTACGGGTAGAAAAATAGGGGATAATTGATTTTTCACTTGTGAACATTGGCACACACATACGTAGTTGACCATGACAGATCGCTACTGTCATTATTCCACATCCGTCACAATAATTATATTCTATGAGAGGATGGAATGATATACCAGGTAATGAAATAAACTAACCAGAACAACAAAAATAATTTTTTAAATATTACAAACAAAAAAAATAGAAATCATTTATTTAACTGGTAAAGTTGAATAAGGTGGGTAATAAGTATTTTAAAAAAAAAATTTTTAACAAAAAATTAAACCAAAAGGAAAAAAAAAAAAAAAAATTTTAAAAAGACTACTAAACTAATGTAAGTAACTAATTTTGAGTCGGCGCCAAACAAACAATCAAAGAAGATCATTAAATTACTTCGAAAACATTCTCAGAATGTCACTGCGCAACTCATTGCCATCATTTTACGCTTTACCTAATTCATTTGCTTGTATGTTTGGCGCCGACTCAAAATTAGTTACTTACATTAGTTTAGGAGCTTAGTTATTGAGACTAAGAAGGTTTATTTTATTTTTTACTTTTCAGTTCCGTATTTTGTCGGTTTAATTTTTTGTTAAACATTTTTTTTTCAAAGGTTTGAATGAATTCAATAAACTCCCCATACAATTGAAACAGTCCAATACTGTTGTAAGTTTTAAGAAAAGTCTATTGGCTTTTTTAGAATAAGATTTGTGATTATTACTGTTTTTTATTTTAGAATTATTAGATTATCTGTATTTTTAATGACTATGTGACTACTACTACTAGTTATTCCATAAAAATATCAAACGTCAAAAAATCGATTGGTTTTTTTGTGTTTTTACCCTAAAAAGTCTCCGTAACCCTAACAAATCATAATTGTTTCCAGATTGCCCCTGAGAAAATTTGTTTCACTCTTTTAGACGTGCTAAATAAACTGAGGTGATAAGCTAAGAAGGTTCTCTTCGATCGACAGAGGCTTCCCACGATTTTATTCAAGCATTTATTTCAGATTCTAGTTAAACAAGAATGTACTCGTAAATTAGGAATAGCGATTCAACCTGAGGAGGAACTACTGAGAGGGAGATTCGAAGTGATGCACCAGCATTTGAATAATCCCAAACAGTTCAAGGTCAGTGGAATTCGATCATTTTTTCCATAATTTTTATAGTTTTTAATCTTCAAAAACCTGAAAAGTTCAGTACAAAGTTGAGTTTGCTTACTTTTTCTGTCAATTTGAAGGTTCAAAAACCCCTCACTTTTCAGGTGATTAAAAAAAGGCCCCATATTTTTATTTCTTTAGATAATAATTCACTTTGTATAAATTTTTTAAGATGGATTTGTTTCACCACAATTGAAAAATGCAGCCACATGGAGTTCAGATGCTTTTTCAATTGATCTCGAAAAAACGCTCTGTATATACAAGTAATGATTGATTGGTTACTAACCTCTGTAGTTCTAATAATATCAGAATTATCCATTCTTCTGCTGATTCGTAGTAAGAATCTTACTTGTAGTCACTTTTTGAATAACTAGAAATCCACAATCTGGCAAACGAAAGAGAATGAGTTTTGCTATGATTTAGGAACAATTAAAGTAGCAATTCGGTTGGAAATGGTAATTAACGTCTCCTTGTTTATCTAAATTTCTTTTGGAATCAATGTTTGTTGTAAAATCGGCACAATTGTAATGTGTAAAAGTTATTTTATCTTGGAAAGTATGTTAGAAGTTGTGCCGTACTGAATATTAATGAAAATATCCATGATGAGAAGGAACAAGTCTTTGATAATTTTCATTATTTTCTTCAGGAAATATTCAGAGCAAATTATCGCAAATTCCGCAACAGACAGATCAAAGTTGTCCTTTTAGAACCATTCAAAATATCAAATTTATTATTACATGGCAACCAAAGTATCTACAGTATGTGCTACTAAAGATGAACCATATACAGAATGTTTTTTCAGGGTCCATAAAAAACACATAATTACCGAATCTCATCCAAATCGAATAACAACTTGCCTTGATAATTGTTAAAACATTCTTACATTCAGAAGAGTATGTATACTGATTTAATATTCACTGATTGAGGTAAAATTCGAGAAAACACCAATGAATAATTAATTGATTAACTTTATTGCCACAAGAAACATTTCTAAAGGCTACAAACTAATCAAATATATAAAATACATACATACCATGAAAGCAAATAAGCAAGCAAAAACAATCGAGTCTAATTTATATATTTTATCTAACAGTTGATACATTTTGAATTTAGATTATTTTCTTCTACATGCAAAAGTAATTAGCAAAGCAATGCTTTTCAATAAGGAATGGTTAGCGAATTAGATTTGCCCTTAATAAAACTCTATGCTCGGATATGCGTTGCTTGAAAGTTCTACCTGTTTGTCCTATGTAAAAACTTGGACTTTTCTATTGGAACTTTGTTTTTGATGAATTTTCTCAAAGTATTATTTATTCTGTAAGCAATATTAATATCTGAAAAGAAAAATTAAGGCATATCAGACAAATTATTGAATTAAAGAAAAATAAACATCTTCAAGCAGGATTCGAACCCATGACCTCTAAATCTCTAGTCAGATACTCTACCAACTGAGCTATTGAAGACATAGGTTCCGTCTGCATATTTGTGGACCTCTTTTTATCATAATTTAATGTTAGTGAGTCAAATTCGTATCATATATCTCGTAGTGCTAATACCTATCGGCAAGTACAAAAATGTGAAAAGCATCAAATTATAGATAGTGACACCTATAATCTGTGCGGTGAAGCTTAGACCTGTTATCGTGGAATTTTAATGACACGAAATTTCGTGCACATTAATAGGTCACCAACAGATGTCAGCATAGGCCAACCCACGACACCAATAGTCGTACTCCTAGTGCGTTCTGAGTAACGCAAAACAAATAACGAGAATAAGAGAAATCTGTTACAAATCCAAGAGAGCCCACCATCCGCCTACAGCCTGTTTCATGGTTTCCCAATCATCAGGACGGCTTGTGGTCTCTTTCAAATTCGTATCAGATATCTCGTAGTGCTAATACCTATCGGCAAGTACAAAAATGTGAAAAGCATCAAATTATAGATAGTGACACCTATAATCTGTGCGGTGAAGCTTAGACCTGTTATCGTGGAATTTTAATGACACGAATAACAGGTCTAAGCTTCACCGCACAGATTATAGGTGTCACTATCTATAATTTGATGCTTTTCACATTTAATGTTAGTGTAAGGAAGGTAGAAAAGATCTCGAGTACTCATCAGTGGCCATCACAAGGGCCATTAAAGTTAACCCTTAACCTTGAGAACGAGAAGCTAGGTTAGTGTAACGGTGATCCATTCTTTTATTTCTCAATCCGAACCTGAATGCTATTGTCTTGTTTTTATTCAATGATTTATGGATATTGCTTTGAAATTATATTTTGGATTTCAACTGCAAAGCTACCTATAAGGTCAAAGGTTTGATTTACTCATTGTTTATAATGTTGATCAAAGTTATTTTGCATCGTTTTATAATTTATTTGCTGTGTGACTTTCGTCGGCTTGTTTCTATAAACAAAGCAGTAGACCAATTGCGGGTTGCAGCTGGTTTTTTGTTACACTTCGAAGATTATAGAAATTGTGAAATAGTGCAAAATAACTGTGCCTGTAAAAACAACAAAAGTCACTTCACAAAATGATTTTCAGTAATCGACATGTGTTTCGCTATAAAATAGCTTCTTCAGGTCTGCATACCTCTTTGATATTAATTTTTAGGGACAAGTCAACGAACTACTCTCGAATGTCAAGTTGATGGAAGGTGCTCAAAAGCAAGCTGGGCACAGCTACAGACTGGATTCCGAATCGCAAGAGGAAATAAAACAGTTACTGAGGATGGAACAAGGGGGAATAGGTCAACTGATAAATGTCATCAAAACCGACTTGGAGGCTCTCAATATAATTAATCTAGGACTGAAACAAATCACATAGGAATGCTAGTTAAAAAAATACAGTGGAACAATTTTTTATACACATGCATTATTACTTTCATATTGAATTTTATCAATTTCTGTTTGTGACCAATCAGTGTTTCAAGCTGGTTTTTTTTCATAGATAGGTTAACATGGAAATGGCAAACATATTTTTTGTCAGTTTTTTTATCACACATATTTTTGTAAGATGTTATGGATGGATAATTATAATTTTTTGCTTGAAACCTCTAGTCATTTGGCTTCTAATGATTATTTTCACCCCTTGATTCCCGCTCTTTCGTTTGTTTAAGCTGAGCATGACATGAAACGTAGTTTTCATTCTCTCGTCATAATATTGAGAATCAGTTATAAAGCCAATAAGGTTTTTACAGGTTAAAAACTTTTTTTATTGCTGTGACATTTGGAATGGAGTTTCAATAAAAAACACAGATACCCAGGAAAATGGTAGGTATTTTTAATGCAAAAACCATGAAAAAATCATATCAACAGGTGGTTATTACCCCTAGATAAATTAATTTCACAAAAAATTATCAAAATAAAAAAACGCCGCGCCGCCCCTAATTTTGCCCAGTTCGCCTATATGGATAAGCCGACCCTGTCTTTCACAGTGCCGCGTCAAAAAATGGCAGTTGGAGAAAAGCGCCCTCTACAAATATGTCGCAATACCAACAGAAGTCTGATCACTTGTTTATCAAGTGGGTTAGGTTAAAAAAGACAATATAAACATTGTCTAAAGATAGTCAGTCAATCTTTGCGGTAAAAGCATTGGATGTAAACTTTCAGGGAACTTGTATCTTTAGACAATAAAATAAAAAAGATATATTTTTTCAAAAATAAAAATTCGACATCACATTCAAAAACGTACTCCTAGCGCCTCTAATGGACGTATGCATCGTTACTTCATACAGTTCAAACTTTCACCGGTAGTTGCTTCAAACTATCAACTATGATTTCATGTTGTACTGATATTTTTATTATGATAGTATTTTCAATTGGTACTGAAACATCTTATTAAAAGTGTTGTTGAATTCATAAGAAATAGTGTTGTCTATCAATATTCCTGAAACAACCACAATTGGCGCTATTGTTTGGGGGAAGTTATTCAAGTGAAGATCAGATTGAGTTTTAATTGTGTAATCTTTGAAGACCGATCTGTTGCAAAGAAAGAATGGAATAAAATCATGCGTGTTCCCTATTGTACTTACAAAATATATATTGTAGACGGTGCAACAAAAGTTGGTGCTGGCGTATTTTGAATGAACTGTCCAAAAGTAGTCGTCATCGCCAATGTTTTATCTCAGATTTTTTGTCAGCTGCGTATTCGCCAGAATGAAATGTTCAAACTTTTCACAAGCGATGAAACATTCCTAAGTAGTTGAAATTTAAATGTATGTATTGACAAAGTACCATTCGTTCTTAGCTTTTAAATCCACTATGGTAGTGTTACAGACTCCAAAACTACAGAATATAATATATAGAAAAGGCTAAACAACATAACGAAATTAGAAAGAGATGGAATTCTACACCAATTAAAATACCCTGGGAGAATTGCCAAAATAATAATGCTATTCTTGGCCTACATCGAGCTTATTTTTATTTAAAGCTGACATTACTGCGAAACCTCCATTTGGAAATCAGTTTGACACTCAAGGATTCAACATCACATAAGGTTACAAAAGCGACTAATTAATCAATAGTCTATTTTCCATTTAATTTTCATGAGCCTTCAACACCTCTGGTGGCAGTATTCCCAATTAAAACTTATTTTGGCTAGCGTCCATATTGAAATCTAATTTACTCGAGAAGAATCAACCCTGTGTTTGGGAAAAGAATCAGAGCTGGTAATTTAAAGGTCCAAGGTCAATGAGGCGGCAATGAAAACATCAAAAGAAATGGGAGCGAAACTTCTTGGCTGTGTGTATTTGTGCCAAAACCAAGGCTCGTTTTGTGACGTCAACGCTCTTGTTTCTCACTCACTCTCACACACATAAAGTGTCTTCGTGATGGTAGGTTGTCTAAGATCCATGGTATATTGACTGTTTCTTTATTAGATTTTTTGGGCCATACCACTTAGAGTTAAAAGACGCATACCACTTCATTGTTAGATATGCAGAAACGACGTCAGCGCCATGTGGAACTCTAGTTAACTCTATCAAGCCGGCAGGTGTTTTTGCCAAGTTTGTCCTAAACTTTGTCAGATAAGTGAAGACTCCAGGGTTTCTAGACATCTTAGTAAGGTGTTGTTAACCCAAGTAGCACATAGAGGTCATAATTCGGTTGTACAGACGTCTACTAGACCTTTCGCAAAAGTCCGTGACTTATGTCTTGTAATATGCTAAGACGTCGCTATGTATGCCAATACGACAAAAAGGCACACTCTTGCGACGTCACATCGACGTTAAACAGTAGTGGTAATGACTTGCCAATATAGACTTATATAAGCCAGTCGCAAAAGGGTTGGATTGAATATTATTATCACGTCGTTATGTGGTCTTAGTGTAGTCATTATATCATTATGCATGAAGGTCATAATCTTTCTAATATAGTATAACAATATGTATACCATATCAAAATATTTTATATAATATTAATATAATATATAATTCAGTCTTCCTTTACATGTTCATGATATTCTGTGGTAATGTCCTATATCCACTATATATACTAACAACAAATGGCCGTGATAGTTATCGAGATAAAAATGATTTTCATTTATGTGTCTTTAAGAATTGTTCTGAAACTCTAGCGGCCAAGTAAATCCATTTTTACGATCAAAATCCAATTCTACTCACTTAAAATTCATGCCCCTCGAAAATGAAGAGAGATAAATATTTATTTTCATTTCAAAAAAAATTTACTTCATCAATTTTTCTCATTAATCGTTGAAATATGTACACCATATCACAAAAGATACTTGTTTAGCACATCTCCAATGATTTTTAAATTGATATAACACCCAGGGTCCCTTATTTTTCATTTTAAATATTTTTGTTCCAATATGGCTACCAGAATGATGTTATCAATCAATCGAAATTCATGGATGCCGTCCATCTAGTGTCGAAAAGTTGTAATTACTCCGGTATATGTACTATCATAGAATATTTTACGTGTGTCTCAAAGATATCGTAATATCTTACATAAAAAAGTAGCAAGTTTTGTTGTACTAACGTCGTAACGCTATCAAAACAGAAAAAGATATACACTGAGTGCATAAGCATTCCGCTAGTTCCGCCTAATGGAAAACCCTAGAATAACTGACAACTGACATTTACAATAGAGGTTATGTTGAACAGTTATATTTAAATATTTTTTATTTATCACTCATCAGATCATTCAATGCAGTGTGTGGAATTTTGTGAACTAATGCCCAATTTCTCAATTTTTCTTTGAAGACAAAACATTTTTCCAAGTGTTAGACTGATTAATTATTTCAGATGTTAATTTTGGGGTAAGCACCATATATATCATAATATATATACTTACTATACATATATATATATATATATATATATATATATATATAATATATTTCTATGGTAAGCACTCCTTCCTCTTTATATTTTTTTTCAAATTTTTCTATACGCCCCAGTTCTCTTGTAAGGCAGATTAGATTTTTGTTTTGGCATTTTAATTATTCATACGGAACTAAATATTCTACATACATAACACAATATACCTAACCAACAAAAATAACATAACCAACAAAAATAATCTTACCATAAATACATAATGTAATCATTACGACCAAAGTTCATCAGTTGATAAAACTACATCACACGAGTACATTATGTAGTCGTAGAAACGTTTCAAAAATCTATTCATTAGAACCACATATGTTCATTGTCATAATAACCTCACAGCAACTGCTCTTAAGTTCTACTTAACGACACACACAATTTATTTACATACAAACCACAGTACAACTTCATCTCGAGAATTCTTTATTGTACTCTCGTTATATCTAAAGGTTATAAAATGCACATTAACTTTTTGGTTCTAAAACATTACAAATATGTGGTCTTTAAGACGGTATAAGAAGTCATCATGTTAATTTTATGACTCTGTGCTACTTGGGAAGCTGGATTTATAGTTAGACGGACTGTAAACGTAGACGCACTGTATACGTAACAAACGGACTGTCAAATATTATTAAATTTATAAATTGACGGAACGGAATTTTTGCGCATGGGTAGAAGTGATAGTGACATTCAACATAACCTACACATTATACGAATCATAAACAGCCTGTTTTAGTTTGGATTTGTATTATATTCTAAATATTTATCTATGCTTCTTTTTCTGTGTCACAATAGATTATGAAATACATTGGTGCCGTGGGACTGTTGTTGTGTGCAGTAGCATCGGAAAAGTGTCGACAGACTCGAAGAACAATAATTATGCGATTAAGACGTTACAAAACAAGACCCATAAACCGTAACAGAAAAGTAGAGAATGCCTTCAATAATTTTTTAAAGATGAAGACTGGAGATTTAGATCAATTTTTTAAGTATACGTGAATCACTGTTCCAATATTTAATGAACTCTTGTAAAAAACATCACACATAATTCTTTATTTTGATTGGCCGGACGCAAGAAACGTAGTGTAAAAGATGAAAGTTGGCCAACTCTTCCGTTTCACTTACGTTACGTCATGCGTTTACGTTTGCAGTGCGTCTACATTTACAGTCCGTCTAACTATAAATCCAGCTTACCTAGAGTGCGTTCCACTAAGCGCTCACAGCGATCAAAATATTCCTTCAGCCGTTCCACATGACGACCATGGTCGTTATGGTCGTGGCGAAAACGCCACTACTGACGTCATTATTTTCGCTCACGCCTAGCCCACAACGACCCATCTGAAAAGCTGGGTCAAAGTGGACGTTTTGAGAAATTCGGCGCAATTTTTAAAAGTTGGAGATGGCGACAGAAAAAAATACTTTGTATGACTCGGAGAGAAATATTTTAGTGGAATCTTATGTTCCTCACGCAGATGCTCAACGTGCGAAATATTCTTCATCTGAATAACGATCAATCACAGGTTCATAATTAATAACACATGGCCTAAGTTTTCGCTTTTCACGATCACGATTGCATTCCACTCTTCATCGGAACTGTTTAGAAGTAGTTTCTGAAGCATTATTGCGCTGCATCAACAAATATCCAACTGTCGTCATAAAATACATTTTGATTATATTTAAACGTAAATTATTAAAATATAAATAAATTAAAACGTAACCTCTTCAAGCTTCTGACTTATTATCGAGCTCGCCATTTGTAATGTTTACATGAACGGTAAACGCTCCAGTCCATTCCTCTTGAGTTTTCGATTGCAACGCTCGCAAGCAAGTGGAACGGGAAAAACCGCGGTCGTGAGCGTGATCGTTGTGAGCGCTTAGTGGAACGCACTCCTAGTGTACACATATGTGCCTACACACTAGCTTAGCTAGTAGGCCCAAGAGAGCATGATTTATTTTAACTTTCCTTTGCCTCAGTTCGGTCCTCAAATTTTACATTTTGTAAAAATAATTTCTCAAATCAAAACAGTTTCTTGAAATTTTTAAATTTTAAAACTTGAGTAACTTCCCGCAAACACTAGCGCCAATTGTGGTGTGGTGGATATTCATAGACAATATGTCTTATATTGCTATTTAAGGAGCATTCCTTTCAAAATTTTAGGAATACTTTTTCCAAATTTTCACTAGGGGAAATATAATTCACTGGTGAGATGATTTCCTGATCACGATTACTGGTGTTGTTTCTTGAGATTTGATTGTTTTCGTTTATTTTCGGCAAAATCGGGAAAATGGAATTCTACCACATTTTTTTTTCAATGAATCTCGCTTATTTATTCTCCTTTACCCCCTTTAATATTTTCAGTAGTGCTATTGTCTTGTTAAGTTTCAATAAGGCATCATTTCACAGAAAAAAACAAGGAGAAACTGGCTTTTGTTGCATGGAAACGGCAAAAATCATAGTACATATTTATTTCAAAATAAAACAATTATCACATTATATGATTGGCACTCTTCAAACCGCAGCTATTCACATCTCAACAACCCTGAATTCAACAGTCCAAAAACATCTACAACTTGCCACTCCAACGAAGTGTTCATGTTTCAAAACAACTGAGGTCAGCGTTCCTCACCTTTCCAGATCTAGAATCCAGCCTCACTAGTTCATTAGTGATATATTTGTCTAGACCTGCATGGCCATTTCTACGGCATATAATACAGAAAATCCATACCGCCTCGAAGCCATTCCTCAGAAGGTTTTCCTGTGCAGACTCAAGTCCAGAGGCACGTCGATTTGGATGTTCTCCTCGTACTGGGCGAACTCTACCGGGCGGTCAGCAAAGTACGGCTCGATGTATCTGTTCCACGTGTTGAGGCTACGCTCCTCATTCCTGAGGTTGATGAGGGCCTCGATCTTGAAGAAGTCCGCGTGGCTTTGGCAGTTTATCACGCTGCACCCTCTGTTGCAACCGCACGGGTGTCTGATGACGTTCTCGCGGGAGAGGGGCTGGATTTCGTCGATGCCTTTGTCTCTAGTCTCTTCGGCCATCTTGACGTTTTCGTCTGTCGCCATTTTTTGGTTCTCGTTGACGAAATGCTTGTAGGTTTTGGTGTGTTTTCGCAGGCTACTTGGGTCCGTGTACCTAAAAAAAATTAAATATATACAGGGTGTCCAAAGAGTAACGGGATATATTTTGGGAGCATTCAGTTCTAAAACATTGACAATTACCTCTTTGGGCATCCTGGTACTTTGCACTGGTACGGTTTCTCCACCTGATGGGTTCTGGTATGCTTGAACCGGTCGCTGGAGTTGGAGTAGGCCTTGTTGCAGCCCGGGACAGTGCAACGTAGGGTTTCTCGCCGCTGTGCGATCTGGTGTGGATTTTCAGGTTTTCCGCCCTGGAAAACGACTTGTCGCACTGGAAACATTTGTGCGGTTTTTCGTTGGTATGCGTACGAACGTGCACCAACATTTTGTATCTGGAAAGAAAATATTATGACATTTCGATCTTTTATGACCATATAAGCGTGTAATTTGTAATCCATAGCCCAGAATCGATTTGAAATTGAAAAAATCTTATAAAAGATATTGTCTCGCACGTGTCAGACTATGCGGTCACCGGGACTTTCCGATTACGTCATAGAATATGCGAGAAGAAGCCAGATGGTTCCGGAAAACGGATATTCCAGACGAATGATTTTGAATATATAAGCTGATCGCATGCGACACAGTTCAGTTTTTATTCATTGATGTTATTTGCACACACGACTATGCATATAAACTGAGTCACAGCCCTTTGAAAATCCACGAAATAACCCGGAAGAGGTTGATACTGGCCAGTGACAGGATGAAAGCTCGTTATGATTTGAAAGCTAATTCAGGAGGTTTCAAAAAAAGGGACTAGGTTTGGCTGTACAACCCACGGCGGAAGAAAAGTGTACCCCCCAAACTAACACCGTTTTAGGAAGGACCGGACGTGGTAAAGAAGAAAATCAACGACGTGGATTACAGAATCCAGCGGAGCCCTAAGACTAAGATGAAGGCTGTTCACCTCGAAAGATTGAAGCCCTATCATGGAGAACCAAGGATTTCTGATCGGGACGAACAAAATAAGAGGGGTGGGGGGGGGAGTGTTACGAATTAGTGGAGTACGCCCTTGTGCCCACGTGCCAGACTATGCGGTTGCCGGGACTTTCCGATGACTCATTCGAAGTTAGTACTTCGTGGTATTGTGGTTACTTAAGTATGAGGGTGTATTATTCTGTCGTGTTTGAAGTGAAATAAACGGACATTGACAAGTATTTTTAATGAATGGACTGACTCAGTTTCGCAACAATATATTTTACAACCGACTTGACTGAGATGCCTTTTTTCCATTAAACAAGTCTACTGTCTTCATTTTTCGATATAAAAATGTAACATGGTGTAGTCTTCAGTGGTTTTTGGGGTTTATTTGTAGTTGATCCTCGGGAAAAATGTTTTTTTTTTTCAAATTGAGTGATTTTGATTTAATTTCAATCAATTCCAATCACTCGGAGAATTAGTAACTTCCGATAAAGAAAAAAATATGTTATATACAACAAATTAGAGGTGGCGACATCTATTATTTGCAAAGTGAAACTTAACCTAGTACCATGGAATTGAAAGACAGAAAGTTTTCTACACATTGACCGTTGTATAAAGAGTATATACTCTTTATTGAATGATACCAACGTTCGTTACAAAAAATAGGAAAATTTTATAAGCGTTTTTTTGTAGAAATCTGTTTACACCTAGATTGACTAGGTTTCAATGGTTCTGATCATAATTTCGTTGGAATGTGCTCGTCAATCAAAAAAGTTATAAGGAAATCAAATTCGCAATTAAAAATAAGAACAGTTGCTTTTAATTAATTCATTCGAAATTATTGACACCTCCTTGTTTACTAGTTTGTTGTCATAAGCGGATTCATTGATTATTGTTATATATATAGAGAAACTCACAAAAAAAAACATTCCAATCGGTTGTGAAATATATCTTTCATAAGGATGCTTACATTTCAAATGGGCCACATAATTTTATGACATTTGTTGGCCTTATTGACGCAGCCACCCTGTATTAATTTTTTTTCATTGAAACCCCCAGATATTGATTCTCAGGTAAATCGATAAGTACAAAATTTGTGTGCCATTTGGAAGCCATTTTAAAATTTCGATCTCAAATTCGTATTAGCGACCTTTCATCACATCACATAACAAAGTGATTTTGTATTGACACCATAAATGTGATGGTGGCATCTCTGAATAAGCTGAAGTCTTATGAGTAACATCATTTATTCGGCATTCGACATCCGGCCGTCATGGGAGCCAGAAGTCTTCCACGTGCTCAGGAAGTCAGGTTAATGTGAAAAAGTGATGCCCAATAGTAAAACACGTGCAACCCAGAAGATAGCTGTTCAACGTGCATAGCATTTTTTTTAAGTGGAGAAAAACTAGGACACTTAGAGTGAGACAACCAGGGTGCCCAAGGATAAAGCGTTATTACATAAGAAATTATGTTATGACGGAGTGCTGGCCAAATGCATCATACTACCAGAGAGAAAGATATCAAGGACCATTAACCATAGAGAGAGAGAGAGAGATCATTTATTTGTCCTTGAAATCCAGTGTACGGAATTGAACAAGTTATTTTATCAGAGGAGACATATGTTTTTAACTGTTGCAATATTTGTTAAAACATTGTTTCATTTAATGCGAGATTCAACAATAATAAAGATAAAAAACATGTATTTTTTTTGGTATTGCCATTATTTTTTGTTACTTCTAAGCTTTTCCTGTAACCGTGAGATAATTCGATGAATCAAAGGATTTATATTCACCAACAACAAATCATTGTTTAGAAATCGATCTGGTATAAGTGTATATTCCAAAAAATCATATAGCTTTGATTTGTTGACTAGTAAACGTATATTTCGTAATAACCAATTAATCCCGAAAAACATTTATTTTCTATCATCAATCTTGACCAATAATGAGATCAATACTAATCTGGGGTCAAAAAATATCGATTTCCGGGGCATCTTCCTATCTGACGACTGGAGATTTTTCGATTCAACTCACCTTGCATTGAAGCTCTTGTTGTTTCTTGAACAACCTTCCCATCCGCAATAGAAGAGTCCTCCCAGTCCACTGGCGGAATGCACTTGCGAAATGTGAGCCGCGAGCTGGTCCAAGGAGGAGTAAAAAATTCCGCAGGACTTCCAGCAACATTGCACCTCGGATTTCTCGGCGAATTTGATGATGTTACTGACCATCCGGAGCTCCTTCTGGGGGATTTCCACGCTCGATACCGAGTTGTCACTGTCGCTCTGCAAAAAACGTCAATTTTATATTCAAAAGCAACAAACCAATATATTTTTTTACGACTGCCAAAGAAGTGTACTTTTTGTGCACCTGAAGTGAATATCGAAATACTGTAACTTTTTCTTGAAAACCTTTTTTTTTCACCGTTGGTAACCGGGTCACAATATTAGAGAGTCGACAAGCGAACTTTAAAATCAAGATGGCCGCGACGGGCGCGGACCCGAAGCCAAGGCGTTTGCGATAACAAAATGGACTCGAACAGTTGATCAAAGAATCCACCCGTATTCTAGACATTCTTCTTGTTATTCGTAAACTCTAAGTGTAAAGCTATGTAGTTGAGTTTATTATCACGTTCTCGTCATGCTTTTCAGCCTCTTGTCTTTTCTACTATTCCTTCGCAAGGTTTTCTTGGCGTCGCTTCTTCTCTTACTTGCTCCCTTCTCCATGTTCTTCGCGGTCTTCCTCTAGTCTCGTAAATCATTCAGCTATTCTTCCTCCTGACATTCGACACACATGACCAAATCACCTTAACTGATCCTTCTTTATTTTCTCGTTCTTTAGTTTATCTCTTATTTTATTATCTATTCTTCGTAACAACAATTTCATTTCGATAGCGTTAATGTCAACGTCTCACTACTCTAAAATAAGATTGGCCTGACAATTTTATGTTCCGGAAACTCCTCCTTCCCGAAGAGGGACTGGATAGTATCATCCTCCTGTTCATAAGAATACTTCGATCATGTCTGGGCCTGGGACCAGACAATCGTCTTATTTATTTTAAAATCTGGGAAAACCGACCACTCCTAGGCCAAGGCGTACTGATCAGCCTGACGTCCTTTCTTATGACAACACTCGAATGGCTGGTGGATCGGCATATCAGAGAACAATCGCTGCAAAGTGATCCGCTGCCCAACACAACAGTATGGAAAGCAGAAAGACAGAGCACTACACAGGGTAGAGAGATTATTTAATAGTGGACAATCCACAATGGGGGTCTCCATTGATACAAAAGGAGCAGTTGGCGCGGCATGTGATCCATCCAACCTGATCAGGTGGATCAATGCTCTGCTTTCACAGCGGGTGATAACGACAGAACTAAGAGAATGTCTTCATGGAGGAGTTCTGTCATGGGGCCTGAGAACTTCTCATGGAGTTAAATGAGTCAAGACTGTATACACAAGCTTATCCAGATGACTTTTCTGCTGGCTCAAGATAAACCTGCTAGAAGAAATTATCATGAAAGCTTTTGGCAGAGTAGAAGAGTGCTGTGTTCCACCGGAAGGTTGAGTCAATCCAGAAAAGGCGGACTTGGTAGTTTTCGGCAAGAAACGCAAGATAGGAACTCTTCCAGACATACTCATCTCGAGAAGACAGCTTCCGTACAAAGGGTGGTCAAAACACCTTGGAGTCATCATAGACCCCAAGCTGTCTTGGAACGAGCAGATTGAAAATTGCACCAAGAAGACTATCTGCTCCTATTCGGCAATACACTTAGAACCCTACACTATATATATATATATATATATATATGTATATAATAAAAAAGCTAGTCAATTCTCAAATTTACCTCCTTGTACATTTAGACAAGGTTGTAGTCGATTTTCATAACTGAAACCTAGATATTCATGTCAAAAATTAGGAAAACCTCTGCGATAGGATTTTCCATATTCTCCCTTGTTTTAGGAAGAATTTCACAAACTTAATCTTTCACTTAACCACATAGAAAAAAATCCAATTTCGCCAAATCTGGTGATCTGGGTGGTCATGAAACTGGCCCTCCTCTTCCTCTCGGGAAATTCGAATACTGTACTGGTGCACCATCATGCAAAAACCAAAAACAGCATTCTCTGTTTCCTTCAAAATAATGTGGCCCCATAACATAATTTCCAGTTATACCAGCCCATATATTGAAGGACCATCCATTGTGACTGAGTGCGAATTATATTAGGGTTAGTTTGAGAATAGTAATGAAAGTTATGGCTGTTAATTTTTGTGGAAAGTAGCTTTATTAGTGAAGAGGCAGTTATTGGAAAAAATTACCCTCTGTTGACTCCATTGACAAAATTTGAATTTTTCTCATCATCTTCAAGTATTCTTTGATGGATGTGGTAAGAATGGAATTTATTAATTTTCATAACATTTTGAATCGAGTTTCGACCATTTTATCACTTTTCGAAGCCACTAAATGTTAGTTGAAAGGAAGCTTTTTTGTCAATTACAGTGCTGTAGTTTCTACCAGGAATAATGAAAAAACTTTCATCCTATGTTCAAGTGGAGACAATAATAACAAAATCTGTTGAAGTCATTTTGAACCATTTACACTTTTTACATGTGATGAGATTTTCAAATGATCTGCATATAATGTGAATTCACAGAACTGAAGATTGTATGTCGTTAATATATTAGATAAAAAGTAAAGCCCCCAAGTGCGAACCTTGGGGTATGCTCGAGGTTACAATACATGGAGTTGATCGTTGTCCATTAACTGAAACCATTTGTGTTCTGTTATAGATATATGAGGCAAACCACTGATTTCAACTAGCTTGGATAGTTCAATTAGTTTTGTTGAATGCTTTGCTGAAATCGATGCACACAGAGTCAATTTGGGTCTGACAGTCCGTTGAGTTTGTTATATAATCGATATAATAATATTAGTTTACAGATATATTTTCGGAAAAAAAGATGTATAATATACGTCTTTATAGAAAATATGAGAATATTGTATACATTGAGCCCATGAACTTTGCTAAGTATATTCATTTTGCAGATTGGGCGGTAGTTAGTGACTGAATTTTATTAATGTTTTTGTTAAACGAGGAAACATGAGAACATTGTTTAAAGTCTTCTTTCTCTTTAAACAATGATAAGAAGCTCCCATGTTTCTGGGAAAGTGCATGAAAGATATATTAAAGATTATGGTTAGTAGAACACATGAAACTGATGGACATTTATTTCTGAAAAATGATGGCAATATTTTTATCTAAGCCCTTAAAGTTATTTCCTGTTGTTTCTCAGTTTCGGTTATCTCTTTCGTTGAATATATGTCATTTTTGGAATAATCAAGTGTGACCTCAGAGATCACAACTGTTACCAAACATGCATGGTGACCAACATTTTTTCCATTGAAGTAAAGAAAATTATATAGTACTTTATCGAATCATCGAACATTCGTGTTGTTTTATTGATTTTTTCTCTGTTAACAATTCTTATTTCTTTTTGTTTCTTCAAGAACTAGTCTAGTCTGCTCTCCCAAGATGTGCGACAACTGAGGACAGTGACTGAATATGTTGGATTTGAGGGACATTTTTGGCTTTCTACCTCTCTATTTTGTGTGCAAAATGGAATTCGAAATATGAAAAAGTTCTTTTCGATGTGGAAATGTGATTCGGTCAGATGAAAAATGATTTTCCAATCTATCAAAGTCTTTTCCACGATTCATGAAAAAGCAGTTTCCAAAATGAGTTTCATAGTTGAAGAATGATTGTAGTCGACTTCATTATATTCGCAGCAGTTATAGGTACGATCACAGAGAAGCTAGGCATTATTATTAATTTGTGGTCACTAATAAACTATTTTAAATTGTTTTTACTTGCCACACCATCACAATTATTGGATATAATATTTATTGAGAAATCTTCAGACCCTCGAGAAACCTTTTTTTGTGTTTATTTTTCAATTTCTAGTAAATATTACTGGATATACAGAATACCGGAATTTATCACCAAGTGCTGGAGCGCTTGCCTTGTAGTCAAGAGATCGTAGGTTCAAATCTCACAGAAGTTAATTAAGAATGTGTTTTTTTACTATCACTAACAGTGATACATTGTATGATACATTTGTTAAGTGTTTTTATTTTGTTCGTGGGGTTTCACAATATTCCCAACTCGCAAAATAAAATTCCACTTTTAACACTTGTAACATAAATAACTATTTCGATTTCCAAATTTAATTTTTTACACAAAATGAAGAAGTAGAATGCCAAAAATCCCCTTTAAGGTAGTTCCGCCACGAGACAGTTGAATTAGGAAATTACTTTCGACGGGATTTCAAAGGACTTTACGATTTGAAACGCGAAAATTTTTTTTTTTGAAGGGGGCTACATGCCCCATTCGACTCTAGAAAGTTTCTTCGTTATAAAAAGTCGGCGATTCAAAACATTGATGTCCCCGAAAAGCGCAGCAAAAAAAAATTCAGACTCGCCCCCCCCCCCCTCACTAGAAATCATACGTCATGGGAAAAAATTATCGTTTTTCGATAAAACTTCAATGGACTTTTTTGTAGTACTCTTTGTAAAAACTTTTTTTTTTTGGGGGCGAGGGGGGGTATCGTTAAAATCGATGGGGTCAACTAGGAGAATGAGTTTTTTTTCGAGTTCAGACCCTCAAATGGTTCCCCGTCCTTCTTTAAAAAGTCCCCTGGCACAATCCGCATTTCTCTACGACCCCCTTAGGCTGTGCGCTTCCCCTTGGACTATTTTGAATAACGAGTGTAGTTTTGATTATATCTGTGAAACTAGACGGTCAATCACTTTGATTTTTTTTCACAATATCTGTTATATCCTGCTCTAGCTCCTCCTCGTTTTTCATAAACTTCTTGATTTTAGTACTAACGGTAGAATTAATAATGTGCGCTTCCTCGTGGACTATTTTGGATTAACGAGTGTAGTTTTGATTATATCTGTAAACTAGACGGTCAATCACTTTGATTTTTTTTCACAATATCTGCGATATCCTGCACTAGCTTCTCCTCGTTTTTCATAAACTTCTTAATTTTAGTACTAACGGTAGAATTAATAATGTGCGCTTCCCGTGGACTATTTTGAATAACGAGTGTAGTTTTGATTATATCTGTGAAACTAGACGGTCAATCACTTTGATTTTTTTCACAATATCTTTATATCCTGCTCTAGCTCCTCCTCGTTTTCATAAACTTCTTGATTTTAGTACTAACGGTAGAATTAATAATGTGCGTTTCCCCCGTGGACTATTTTGAATAACGAGGTAGTTTTGATTATATCTGTCAAACTAGATGGTCAATCACTTTTTTTTTTCACAATATCTGTGATATCCTGCTCTAGCTCCTCCTCGTTTTTCATAAACTTCTTAATTTTAGTACTAACGGTAGAATTAATAATGTGCGCTTCCCCGTGGACTATTTTGAATAACGAGAGTAGTTTTGATTATATCTGTCAAACTAGATGGTCAATCACTTTGATTTTATTTCACAATATCTGCGATATCCGCTCAGCTCCTCCTCGTTTTTCATAAACTTCTTAATTTTAGTACTAACGGTAGAATTAATAATGTGCGCTTCCCGTGGACTATTTTGAATAACGAGTGTAGTTTTGATTATATCTGTGAAACTAGACGGTCAATCACTTTGATTTTTTTTCACAATATCTGTTATATCCTGCTCTAGCTCCTCCTCGTTTTCATAAACTTCTGATTTTAGTACTAACGGTAGAATTAATAATGTGCGCTTCCCCGTGGACTATTTTGAATAACGAGTAGTTTTGATTATATCTGTCAAACTAGATGGTCAATCACTTTGATTTTATTTCACAATATCTGCGATATCCTGCACTAGCTTCTCCTCGTTTTCATAAACTTCTTAATTTTAGTACTAACGGTAGAATTAATAATGTCGCTTCCCGTGGACTATTTTGAATAACAGAGTGAGTTTTGATTATATCTGTGAAACTAGACGGTCAATCACTTTGATTTTTTTCACAATATCTGTTATATCCTGCTCTAGCTCCTCCTCGTTTTTCATAAACTTCTTGATTTTAGTACTAACGGTAGAATTAATAATGTGCGCTTCCCCGTGGACTATTTTGAATAACGAGTGTAGTTTTGATTATATCTGCCAAACTAGATGGTCAATCACTTTGATTTTATTTCACAATATCTGCGATATCCTGCTCTAGCTCCTCCTCGTTTTTCATAAACTTCTTAATTTTAGTACTAACGGTAGAATTAATAATGTGCGCTTCCCCGTGGACTATTTTGAATAACGAGTGTAGTTTTGATTATATCTGTGAAACTAGACGGTCAATCACTTTGATTTTTTTTCACAATATCTGTTATATCCTGCTCTAGCTCCTCCTCGTTTTTCATAAACTTCTTGATTTTAGTACTAACGGTAGAATTAATAATGTGCGCTTCCCCGTGGACTATTTTGAATAACGAGTGTAGTTTTGATTATATCTGTGAAACTAGACGGTCAATCACTTTGATTTTTTTTCACAATATCTGTTATATCCTGCTCTAGCTCCTCCTCGTTTTTCATAAACTTCTTGATTTTAGTACTAACGGTAGAATTAATAATGTGCGCTTCCCGTGGACTATTTTGAATAACGAGGTAGTTTTGATTATATCTGTCAAACTAGATGGTCAATCACTTTGCTTTTTTCACAATATCTGTGATATCCTGCTCTAGCTCCTCCTCGTTTTTCATAAACTTCTTAATTTTAGTACTAACGGTAGAATTAATAATGTGCGCTTCCCCGTGGACTATTTTGAATAACGAGTAGTTTTGATTATATCTGTCAAACTAGATGGTCAATCACTTTGATTTTATTTCACAATATCTGTGATATCCTGCTCTAGCTCCTCCTCGTTTTTCATAAACTTCTTAATTTTAGTACTAACGGTAGAATTAATAATGTGCGCTTCCCCGTGGACTATTTTGAATAACGAGAGTAGTTTTGATTATATCTGTCAAACTAGATGGTCAATCACTTTGATTTTATTTCACAATATCTGCGATATCCTGCTCTAGCTCCTCCTCGTTTTTCATAAACTTCTTAATTTTAGTACTAACGGTAGAATTAATAATGTGCTGTTTGCCTATGCATGGTCCATACGTTACGTGTTAGTTGAGTCAACTTCAATTATATATATCTCGGGTTCGGGATGGTGTAACTTGTTAAAATTTTATAGAAGTGTTGTTCACATGTTAAACAATACGCATGCCAAATTTTAATAATTTCCCACTTCAACTGTCTCGTGGCGATACTACCTTAAAGTACAGAAACACTAAACTGCTATCCGAACCGTTTTAGCCACCTAGCAAGAAACCAATAAAAATAACTAGGTATCTCACCTGTGTACTGTTCGGCGACCCCACCATCATCTCCTCTGGCATATCCATCCTGGAGTAGTACGGATCGAAATTCTGGAAGTACCGATACTGGTCCTGCCTTTGCGGGATCGGAAAGGGGTTAGAATAGCGTAAAGGTAGGCCTTCCGCGACGCTGAGGGGAGAAACGATCATTTTACTCAAAGCGATATTGCACTGACACAAACTAAGTTTGATTAACTCGTAGAGTAAAAGCAATCAAATGATTGTAGATTCGGAGTTTTATGGTATATTTATAAGATTATTTGGGAACAGTGGTGTAGGAATTGGTGTCGAGCGGGGTTTTGAAATCGAAGTATCGTGAGCTTTATGGAATTTTTTACTTTGCGAAATGATCTATACTAATACGGACAAGTAGCAGGGTTAATTTTTTCATAGTAGGGGAGACCGGGGAAACTATGGACACGGGGACCCAGCGAGCACAAAAATATCTCACCCAGACAGCCCGGAATATTCCTAGAATATTCTCTAAATATCCGAAAAGAAAAGAGTATATTCCGAATATACATGGAATATTCCAATATGCATATTCCTGGAATATTTTAGGGGAGAATGTACCACGAATATTCTCGTCAGAATATTCCTGTATGAATATTCATAGAATATTCTTGTGTGAATATTCATGGCATAATCATGTATGGATATTCATAAAATAATCAAAATTGAATATTCTGTATTGTATATTCATCGAATGTTCTCCCTTATTTATATGGAATGAACACCAATAACCATTTTCGAGTTCAAAATATGGGAAAAGTATGAGAAAAAGTGCGAATAGATGTATTTGATTTGCAAACAGAGTTTTTGTTCAGACAAGCTGACAAAAATACACTACTGTACTGACCAAATTATAATTGGTCGGAAAATATCGAGGTGCACTTTCACGACCAATCAAAACCATTTCGCGCGCGTCAGCGTCTGTCGTTCATCCGGTAGTCGTGGCTTGACCCGATGGCAGAGCTGTAAAGTTGAATGCTTTTTGAATTGACACTTGACATCTTTTGATTTTTTTTACTGGTATGGGTTACTTTTGCATATTTGTATGTGAAACTACTGTGTTTGGAATTGTTTAACAAATATTCTTAATAATCACCACAGTGTGGTAAGTACACTTTTATGTTACCATTCATTTCATTCCATAAAAATTTCATTTGTATATCACCGATCATTTCATTTTCAAGGCATTTTCTACAAAATGCCTAAAAGAAAAAGAAGCAGTGCTTGGTTAAGGAAGGATACACCAGGAAACTGAAAATATTCTTAATGCACAAACTCCGTCACAGCATGCGAAAGGACACTTAAGTAATCAAGTTGAAACTATAAGTGATAGAATGGATTCAAGTTTTTCTGATTCATATAGCTGTAGTTCGATCTTGCAATTCTTGTTTTTCAGAGATATCCCCGTAGTGACAGAAGAAACGGGTTAATAAAATACGTGTTATTATTATTATAACTATATAGAAATAGACCTGTTCAAATTCATGTTGTTTTATTTCATTGTAGGAAAGGGGTGCACAGTCTGCGGAAATCAAGTGTTTTTTTTTTCTGAGTGGAACCTGCAATTCCAATCCACAAATGACGTTACGATTGGAGTGCCCCAGGGATCAGTGCTGGGACCTCTGCTCTTTTTGCTGTATGTAAATGACTTGCCAGATTATCTGGAAGATTGCCACCTTACTATGTTTGCAGATGATACAACTATCACAGTTACAGGGGGGAATATTGATGTACTGCTTAGTAAGGTAATATGCATAATCGACGGTTTTAGCTCCTGGTGTCAGCGAAACAGACTAATTCTAAACTACACTAAAACAGTAACTGTAAATTTCTATAATAGAAAAAAAATGTTCCAGATGACCTACAGGTTATTGACGAAATCAGGAGTAGCAGTGAGGTAAAATTTGTTAGGAACAAGGCTTTCTTTGCTTTAAGGCATATGAAATCATGCATGAACACAGCAGGTCTACTTGAAATCTACTTTGCAATGGCATATTCACATATGTCGCTCAATATCATAGCATGGGGTTGCAGTAGTGAAATAAACAGAGTATTCGTAGCACAAAAGCGCATTGTTAGATTGATTTTCAGCATGGAACACAGAGACAGCTGTAAACCAGTTTTCATTAGGGAAAAATTACTATCGGCTCCCTCCATATATATTCTTAAAAGTATAGGTTTTGCTAGATCAAACATCCAAGAAATATAAACAAATGCAACAGCGCACAGTTACAATACCCGTCAGGGTGATCTTTTGCGTATTCCAAATCACAAGACAACAAAATATAAAAAATCCCCTTTATATAATGCAATAATTCTGTATAATAAATTACCTGAAGAGATCAAGCAAATTACCTCTGATAAAGTGTTTCATGGCAGAGTGAAGCTGCTGCTGCTGCAGAAATGCTACTATAGTTGTGATAAATTCCTGGATGATAATTTCCGTTAAGCACGTATTTTTTATTTTTATTTTTGTCAATTTTTTTATATTGTTCAAAGTGTATTTATACTTATCTATGACGCTTTTTCCATATGTTTTTAATTTGCAGTTTATATGCACGATTTTTATATATACACTTATATTGCTAAGTACGACCTTCATCTACCTTTTTTATTCGTTTTTATCCTGTTATCATTATATTTTATATTTATAACTAATTATTGACATACCATATGTACATATTGTACCGCAGTGGCAAATAAAGTATTATTATTTTGAGGAAAAAATTTTAATTTTTAAAATTTTTTTTTGGAAAAAGCAAATAATTCTTGAATTGTCAGGCATAATTGTAGAAGTTCATATTATTGATGTAAAAGTGCCATTCAACATTTTATATTTGAGGATACTTGTATTTTTCTTTATTTTCTTAATTTCTGAAATTTCAGGGAATGGTTATTTTGTTCTAAAAACCCTTCAGGATATTTAGGGAATATTACTATCATATTCCTGAATTACTTTGAATATTCTCGGAATATGCATAGAATATGTTCATGGATTCTAGGATTATCCTTCCTGGAATATTCATGGAATATTGTAGGTATATTTGGTATACAAGGAATATTCCCAGAGGATATTCCAGGAGTATTATTTCTGGAATATTCTGAGAATATTCTGGATATTCCAGGAATATTCCTCATGGAATATTCAAGGAATATCAAAATGTACATTCTTGGAATATTCCAAAAAAGATATGTATATCCTTGGCACATTTAAGAATACTCCAATATCCCAAAAATAATATTCTATGAATATTCATGGAATATCCAGTGCTGTCTGGGCAGAGACGTTAAAAGTACCAGATTTTGAGACATTGTACATCCACTGCGATGTTCTGTTTATACATGAACAGAAATATTATAGAATAGCCAATGTCCGCCGCAGGTGGCGATTTTGAGGATGTCCCTGGGATGTCACAAAAAGAACTTGTCCTATATAAGTTTTTTGATGGCCTTTTCACACCATAACATTCCCAAAACGTTTTGCGCACATTAAATCGCTGTAAATAAAAGTTTCTGACGCCTTTTGTTATTTATTTGGACATTTTAAGGTGTCACAATCTATTCGAAATTGAGTTTTTTTCAATTTTGATACCACCATGAATGCATTCCTATTTTAGGATGTCTATCATGTAATCTAAATGGCGATACAGTACCACGTGTTATTAAATATTTTACATACCTCTTCGTGTGTTCGTGTCCTACAAGTAATGTTGCAGATAAAATATACACAAATTTCATAATATTATGGTATTACCTGTCACCACATCCTTTAAGTATTAAAATTTCAATTCTTTGAGGCTCTGTTAACTGTACCATTGTATTTTACTCTGATTTTTATCGCTGGTAAGCAAGCCTATTTTCAAAAAACTATCACGACGTACCTACTGATAGTAAATCCCGACGTACCTACTGATAGTAAAACCTTCTTGATTTAACGAAATGAAACCTATATTCATATCATGTTTATCAGTACAAAAATAGCAAAGACTTTCATTAAACAAATACCAAGTGGCCCATTTTATTTTCTCTTTATGTTAATATCAACGGTTGCAATAAACATATTTTTCCTGATTTCTTAAAATTAATGGTCAATATTGGCCATTAATAGGTTGTATGCTGCATCGGCAATAAAAAACTCTAACAGAAAATTGTGAAATATACGGGTTGTCCTATTTAAAAATAAACATATTGTTCGTATATCTCAGAAACTGTACATTTGGCAACGTCGAAAATATGAAATTTGAAATCGCTGGTCCAACTAATATACGAAACCATTTTTTTTATTGTATCTAATGGGGTGTCAAAGATATCTTCATGTTTCCATACTTTACGCGCGCACTGTATAGTCACTCTTTTTCCACAATGTATTAATAGTCTTCGGTATGTTGCATAATATGTTTTCTCTTAACTACCTTTTCTTTCCTCTCGACTCTCTTTGAAGGTTCTCTTTTCACTTTTTTGGGCACACAGACGATACACGAAGATTTTGGGAAGGAACTGTATTTTTCTTCAAGATCTCAAGAGCCCGTCATCCGTCTATAGGCTCAATCAATCCTAGATTAGTCTAAACTAGAACGTTATGTTCATTTCCTCACGGAAAATGATGAAAACTTATTCAAGATTGTTTTGCCCAAGAGTCATAATGAGATACACAACAATAATGATTTGATCTTGAATCACTCATTTTTTTCACTCGAGGACGTACAATAGTCATCAGAATATTCATTAAATGTCAACAATCACAAAAGATTCGACAAGTTTTAAGTATACAATGCTAAATCATATAAACATTCACGTTTCAAAAAATAAACAATGTACTTATGTATAGTTTCAAAAATCGACACCAGAGGGAGTATCCGTTATTTTGAATTCCCAATTGTCCTTTGTTTCCATGGCATACTTGAAAAAGCAAAGAATCTCTGGACAAGTTAAGGTATTTCTAGATAGAGGTTGAAGTTAGGTATATGGAATGCTTGAGTAACTTGCCCTAAGATTCAATTTTTTTTCGAATGATGTAAAAAAATAGTAGCTACCACTTGAAAAAAAAGAGTTTTTGACCATTTTTGAATGCAAGATTTGAAAATTTCTTACGCCTATACGATACCAAATGGGACCATAGATGGAGTTAGCTTGGACTTCCAGCAAACTGCTCCACAAATTTGCTTTCCTAATTTTCAACGGTTTGCAGATACGAATTTTTTCGTAAAGTACTACGGCGGTAATTTTTTTCAGAAAAAATGAGTTGACATAACCTTAGGTTATCTAAACTTCTAGAATTAGAAGGCAAATCGATCCATGTGAAAATAAAGTGGGTTTCCTCCAAACTAAGAAAGTTGGTACCGACTTTTGGCACACCCTGTATAGCTGTAGGACTGAAAATAGTTTGGGTAGAACGGGCATGAATTTGTATTATTTAAATATGCACAATATATACTTTAGGCACTCATGTATGCAAAAAGCCAGGCAAATGAAACGGTTCTCAATAATTACCAGTCACGTTAAAACTCCTCTGTTATCGTTTACTAATAGCACAACAAAAAAACTGCGATGGAAACAACAGTTTTTTGGGTCTGTTATAAGGCTGTGTAGTTGAACGAAGTATTATTCTGATTTCGCGCGGGCCAAATAGAAACAAACATTCTTGACGAAGGATTGTGTTTTCGAGATGCTTATTTTGAGAAAATGTGTATGTGCTTGTGACTTTTTGGATTTTGTGGCGAGTGATTTGATGTCCAGGTGAACAGGTAGGATGATAGTAGTTTTGATTTAATTTGAATATGAATAGATATTATTATGCATGATAAATTGATAAAATTGCTCGTTTTTCTATAAAATTTGAGACACAGGTATGTTTGTCTTCTGAACAAGAATCTTTGACAGAGCCGGATTAAGAGGGGGGCAAACGGGTCTGCAGCCCCGGGGCCTCCACACGAGAGGGGCCTCCACAATATACATTTTTAGGTAAAATTTCCTAACAAATACCGAAGGATATGCAAAATTATATATAAAAAATCTGACAACGAAAGAGCAGTTCTCCCACTTTTTCCTCTCATTTTTCGTTTTAATCATTCAAAAACATGTTTCGTATTCTTGTCAAAATCCATGGTTAATATTAATCTTCGATCTGATGAATCATGTGTATATGCGAGAAACAATCACCAAGTAAAACATCATACTATTATACAAAATATTATATCGTATCGAAATTAGCTGTAAAAACAAGAACAATTAAATTTAAAAAAAATATATTTTTTTTTTTATTAAATGAAGGATTTTCTGTCGATGTATTCTTCGAATGACACAAGCGATCTAGATAGATACACAATGAAATTCAATAATCATAAGCAAAAGAAAATAATATTTCAATTTATGAATATGATTGCATCAAATTATTTATAAGAGCCCTGTGCGCATTCCATAATAGAACAAAAGTTCAAATTCTGTTGACTATTTTTCTGCCGATTCTACAAACACTTTGCCCGTCTATACCTGTTTTTCCTATTTATTGGCGTTGACAAGTGTCCGCTGAGTGGCGCGCTTGTAACAGAGAAATCCCCGAAATCTGAAAGTGTGAGTCTAAGAGAAGGATGACATTCCGCAACAAATGTAAATCCTTCTGAAAAAGGACTATCAAAAAGACCAATCTAAGATGTTCTACTATCAAATTCTTGAAAACCAAAATTTCAGAGCTACATTATCAAACATTGAAATTACAGTGATTATTTTTTGACATTGCTAGAAACCAATGGAAACGTTCAATTCAAATAATTCATATACGTTTTGGCTAATCAATAGTGGGAATATTCTACCTAGAATATTGTCGCGGGAATAATTTGAGGTATTTTATTTTGTCTGACAACCTATATTTTTAATTTGACGTCTGTCATCAATTCGCATGAAAAGTGTGAAATGAATCAAAACCGGTTTAGTACATTATATAATTTTGCAAAGAAATGTGTTTATGATCGTAACATCAAAAAATAATCTAAAGAATACCACACGAGAGTTCGATATAGTAGAAAATAATTATCTAGATTTCTTTCTCAAACTTGTTGGCAATAGCCACTCGAGCCAGTTGGTCTCTCTTGTCTATTGCCTGGCAACAAGTTTTCGAAAATCTGTCGAATTATTTTCACTCTCTTGTGATATTACAACTGAGAATGTGATGATGTCAAATTGCACTGGAAAGCGCTCATTTTATAATGAATGATATTGGTTTCATTTGCTTAGGAAAATATAAGAGTGTCCTTGGTAAAATATGAGGTATTGGTATTAAAATGAAGGAATACAAAATGAAATGAATAGTTGAAAGTGAGGGGTCGAAAAATATAAATATTCTTAGATTTAATTCATATGAAATATTTAACTTTTTGTTGTGTGAAATGATAAAGTTATTCAATAAAATTGTCGATTATTATCTGGGATGAACCTCACAAGGCGAACTATATGTTGTGTCTAGAAAGAACATCCACACGTTAACATTTTTTTTGACTTCGCCAATACCTCTCGGTAGGCAAACAAAGAAATGCACTAAAAGAACAAATACAATACCTCCAACATCCTTTGGGAAGGGCATATTGTGTCTCAAAAAAACATCGTCATGCCAACATTTGGAAAACATTCCAGGGGCAACAGTGAAATTCCAGTTGCACAGTTGCAGAAGCTGAAAAGCGAAATCTGCGAAATTGAATACTACTTCCCCCCAGATGAGAATTTCTGCATTTCCAAAAATGCTAACAGTGAAAAACAGTTCAATATAATGAATACCAACATTACTAAACCTAATACAGACGCAAAAACATACGAAAAAACTGGTGAGTCCAAAGAAACCGGTGAGTCCAACCATTCATAATGTGGGTGATGGAAAGGGGGATAAGGAGACACCATCAGAAAACCCTTATTCGGAAAAAAATTCCTGTTCTAAACACACCAAAAAACAGAAACTCTGCAACAAAAAATTGAAACTGAAGACATACCGGTTAAGAATAAAATATCTAATAAGTATAATAGATAAAAACACAAACAACCTGATAGAAAGAGGAAAAAACTTTTTAACAAAAAATTAAACCGACGAAAAAATCAACTGAAAAGCAAAAAATAAAATAAACCTTCTTAGTCTTAACGATAATTGAGCTCTTAAACTAATGTGAGTAACTAATTTTGAGTCGACGCCAAGCAAACAATTATCGAAGATCATTATATTACTTTGAAGAAGTAATCAAAACGCTGCTGTGCATTTCGCTGCCATCATTTTACGCTTCACCTAATTCAGTTGCTAGTTTGTTTGGCGCCGACTCAAAATTAGTTACTCACATTAGTTTAGGAGCTCAATTATCATTCAGACTAAGGTTTATTTTATTTTTTGCTTTTCAGTTGATTTTTTCGTTTGTTTAATTTTTTGTTGAAAAGTTTCTATTTTTAATTTTTTTGTGGCTGAAATCTACTAATTACTACCTACTTAATTTTCTATTACTTCCAAAATACTTATTTACCTAGCTTACTTCAACTATTAACTGTTAAATAATATGATTATCTACTTTAACTATTTATTGTTATATAATATAAATTATTTTTGAAAGTTTCATCACTTTGTATATAATTCCAACCTTCCATAGAATGTAATTATTGTGACGCATGTAGGAGGATCTGTCAATGTCAACTACATATGTGTGCCACTGTTCACAAGTGACAAATCAAGCATCCCTTATTTTTCTAATCATAGGGGTGGATCATCTCATTCCAAATTGAAATATGATCAACTGTGAGATATACCCTATCTAATAAAAAAAGAATCATTCAAATCGGAGAACCCACTACAAAGTTATGCCTGATAGAATCGGTTAACGGACGAAAATTCAGAGGGTGAACGGTCAATATCCTCCAGTTTGCTACCCTTAGGGATGGATTTTTTTGTTTAAAGTCAAATGGGACCAACTTCGAAGTAAACCCTATCCAATGAAAAAAGAATAATCGGAATCGAACTGCTCTGTGAATAGTTATGCGGATCATACATAAAAAAAATATATACGCGTCAAACTTGATTTCGTCAGTTAATAAAAACTTTTTAACAAAAAATTAAACCGACGAAATACGGAACCGAAAAGTAAAAAACAAAATAAACCTTCTTAGTCTCAATAACTAAGCTCCTAAACTAATGGAACTAACTAATTTTGAGTCGGCGCCAAACAAACAAGCAAATGAATTAGGTAAGGCGTAAAATGATGGCATCGAGTTGGGCGGTGACATTCTGATAATTTTTTTTGAAGTAATTTAATGATCTTCGTTGATTGTTTGTTTGGCGCCGACTCAAAATTAGTTACTTACATTAGTTTAGGAGCTTATTTATTGAGACTAAGAAGGTTTATTTTATTTTTTACTTTTCAGTTCCGTATTTCGTCGGTTTAATTTTTTGTTAAAAAGTTTTTATTTTTAAATTTTTTGTGGCTGAAATCTACTAATTACCAACTGCTTGTTTTTTGATTACTTCCAAAATACTTACTTACCCACCTTACTTCAACTATTACCAGTTAAATAATATGATTATCTACTTTTACTATTTGTTGTAATGTAAATTATTTTTGTTGTTCTGGTTAGTTTATTTCATTACTTTGTATATCATTCCATCCTCTCATAGAATATAATGATTGTGATAATGACACTAGCGATCTGTCATTGTCACCTACATATGTGTGCCAATGTTCACAAGTGAAAAATCAATTATCCCCTATTTTTCTACCCGTAAGGGTGGATAATTCCATTCGA
Source organism: Gonioctena quinquepunctata (assembly GCA_018342105.1). Taxonomy (NCBI): domain Eukaryota; kingdom Metazoa; phylum Arthropoda; class Insecta; order Coleoptera; family Chrysomelidae; genus Gonioctena; species Gonioctena quinquepunctata. The sequence goes on along the minus strand of JAFIRS010001561.1, from coordinate 132,967 downwards.
AATCCAAATATGATCAACTATGAGGTATACCCTATCTGATAAAAGAAGAATCATCCAAATCGAAGATCCCAGTACAAAGTTATGCCTGATAGAATCGGTTAACGGACCAGAATTCAGAGGGTGAGTGATCAATATCCTCCATTTTGCTACCTTTAGGGGTGGATTTCATCTTTTAAATTCAAATGGGACCAACTTCGAAGTACACCCTATCCACTGAAAAAATAATTATCGGAATCGGACGCCTCAGTAAAAAGTTATGCGTGATCATACATAAAAAAAATGATAAAAAAAATATACGCGTTGACTAGAGAACGTCCTCCTTTTTGGTTTCGTCGGTTAAAAATATAAATAGGGAAAGTCCAGAAAATCACAAAAAAACCGATGGAAATCCAAACATGGGTGATAAAACAAACCAAACTAGCCGAAAAACCCAATGGAAATCAAAAAGGAAAAATTAAAAGCCTCAGAAAATAGACAAGAGGAACGTGCATATAAAAAACTCGAAAATAGAACGGAAGCACACTTCAAAAAAATCCGGATATCCAGAAGGGAAAATTCAATAGGGACAAAGAGCCACACAGAGTTGATTGAAATTATTTAGATAAAAAAAATATACCACGTTTATAAATGGGACTAGAAAATAAGAAATATTTTATTTTTTTAATATGTCACGTTTATAAAACGGACTAAAAAGTATAAAATAATTTCTCTTAGCCCCATACAGATTTATATCCCCATACAGTTTCCTAATCCCAAAGAGATTGTCTTGAAAATTTGTGATTGTGAGCTTTAGTCCGGGAATGAGACTGAATTAGAAAAAAAAATTGTTTGATATCAAATGTAAATAATTTTTTTTTGACAATATCACTCAAAGTATTGAAAAAATCTCAACGGTAGCGCTGTCATCTTAATTTCAATTCCCCATTCACAAATTCAATATTTCTTATATGTATTTCGTTAAACAAAACATAAATAAAAATAAGTTAAAAAGAAAAATACAAACTATATTTGACAATACTGCCTTCTTGAAAAAGCTATAAAAATCGTCAAAATTGCTGAAAACATAGGTTGGCCTTCATCAATACGAATTGAGGTTATATTTATTCAGAAATTGGGGTTATGTTCTACAGAGAAATATTTAAATTCTTAGCATTCATTATAAAAGATGCAGGTTGGTGTGACTTAGACACTTAAACACAATTGCGATTTCTGAAGAACATTTTAGGCTTCAAAAACAAGAAGAAAATAAACAATGTACCATTGGTTCATAAGAATCGACGCCTCAAAGAAGAAATTGAGGTTATGTTTATCGGGAATTTTGAGTTAAAGTGAGTTTATACAGAAAGTAAAATAAAATAAGAAATAAAATAAAGTAAAATAAGAAGTAATAATTTTCAGAGTGTTTATAGAGCTGAGTAAATTAATGTAAAAAGTAAGAAAGCTGTCAATCGAAATTTGGGATTTTATATTGTTACCTCAAACTTCAATGATGAATACTCGAAAATTTGGTCCCCGTTATTGTTTATTGAGTAAAATATAAGCCATTGTTGACAACACTACCAATATTATAAAATCTAGTCATTCAAAGACAAAAATAAATTTAAAAAAATGCCAGTGAACACACCGTTTTCCGGTTATGAAAACAAAAATATGATATCTCGTCAATTTGTCTAAATTATTCAATATGTACATATGCCTAACAACTTGTCAAGTAAAATAAAATAAAAGATAAAAGTTAACCATCTTTTATTTTACTTCTTATTTTATATTACTTCTTATTTTATTTTATTTCTGTATAAACCTGTTATGGATGTTGTGTAGTTTTAACTTTTTAAATTACTTTATTTTATTTCTTATTTTATTTTACTTGCTGTATAAACTCACTATTAGTTAGTTAGGTTCTACTGATTCAGATTTTTCTTGGCACTGATTTCCAAACATGAAGGTTGATGTTGAGATTTACACATCTGGAAACAATTGTGATTCTAGAAGAATATTTTAGGATTCAAAAATAACAAAAAAATAAACAATGTACCAATTCATACAAAAGGGTGGTCAGAAAAACTGACGCCCGAAGATGAAATTGAGGTGATGTTTATCAGGATATTGGGATTATGTTCTACTGATTTTCTTGACTTTCATTCTAAAAAATGCTGGTTTGCACAGACATGCGCCAAGCAATGACAATGAGAAGAGAACAATGTTCAAATAGAAAAATTGATGGCTTGAAGGGGAAATTGAGGTTATGTTAATTGACTATTTTCCTGATTCCTGGAGACATTTTTCTCGGCCCCAATTCTGCAAAATGCGGGTTGATGTTGTGATATATAAAACAAACAATACACTTATGAAGAAATAATTTTCAAAGATTGAATTAGCAAGAGCTTGGCCTATTGATTCAAAAAATTAGAACTCGAGCCACTTTGCAAGTATGTATAACATATTTTTTTGCAGAGCTGGATTAAGAGGGGGGCAAACGGGGCTGCAGCCCCGGGGCATCCACAAGAGAGGGGCCTCCACAATATAAATTTTTACGTAAAATTTCCTAACCTAACAAATACCGAAGGATATGCAAAATTATATATCAAAAATCTGACAACGAAAGAGCAGTTCTACCACTGTTTCCTCTCATTTTTCGTTTTAAACATTCAAAAACATGTTTCGTATTCTTGTCAAAATCCATGGTTAATATTAATCTTCGATCTGATGAATCATGTGTATATGCGAGAAACAATCACCAAGTAAAACATCATACTATTATACAAAATATTATATCGTATCGAAATTAGCTGTAAAAACAAGAACAATTGAATTAAAAAAAAAAATTTTTTTTTTATTAAATGAAGGATTTTCTGTCGATGTATTCTTCGAATGACACAAGCGATCTAGATACACAATGAAATTCAATAACCATAAGCAAAAGAAAATAATATTTCAATTTATGAATATGATTGCATCAAATTATTTATAAGAGCCCTGTGCGCATTCCATAATAGAACAAAAGTTCAAATTCTGTTGACTATTTTTCAGCCGATTCTACAAACACTTTGCCCGTCTATACCTGTTTTTCCTATTTATTGGCGTTGACAAGTGTCCGCTGAGTGGCGCGTTTGTAACAGAGAAATCCCCGAAATCTGAAAGTGTGAGTCTAAGACAAAGATGACATTCCGCAACAAATGTAAATCCTTCTGAAAAGGACTATCTATCTATCTATCTAAGATGTTCTACTATCAAATTCTTGAAAACCAAAATTTCAGAGCTACATTCTCAAACATTGAAATTACAGTGATTATTTTTTGACATTGCTAGAAACCAATTCAAATAATTCATATACGTTTTGGCCAATCAATAGTGGGAATATTCTACCTAGAAAATTGTCGCGGGAATAATTTGAGGTATTTTGTTTTTATTGTCTGACAGCCTATATTTTTAATTTGACTTCTGTCATCAATTCGCATGAAAAGTGTGAAATGAATCAAAATCGGTTTAGTACATTATATAATTTTGCAAGGAAATGTGTTTATGATCGTAACATCAAAAAATAATCTAAAGAATACCACACGACAGTTCGATATAGTAGAAAATAATTATCTAGATTTCTTTCTCAAACTTGTTGGCAATAGCCACTCGAGCCAGTTGGTCTCTCTTGTCTATTGCCTGGCAACAAGTTTTCGAAAATATGTCGAATTATTTTCACTCTCTTGTGATATTACAACTGAGAATGTGATGATGTCAAATTGCACTGGAAAGCGCTCATTTTCCAAAATGAAAAAAATAGGCGAATTACGATGAGACAAAGCCGCCTATCAAAGTTATCGCTTCTTAGCATTGAGAATGATTTTCTCCGGATACTGGATTTGACCGAAATCATCAATGATTTTTCGTCGAAAAAAGCTCGCAAGAATCCCTTTGTTTACGCTGTAATTTAATTTATTTCTTGTATTTTATTATACCTACATATGCTCGTGTCGAAATAATTTGATTTGTTCCGCAATAAATTAAAAAAAAAACTTGTTTGAAAAATAATTAGGGGCCTAACTCCTTTGTTGCCCCAGGGCCTCCACACCTTTTAAACCGGCCCTGTTTTTTTGCATTTTTAGCCGAAAAATTGCAAGGTTAAGTAATCGAGAAAAAAATAATTTTTCCAATTTGGTTCATATGTAGGTGGGTAGGAAACCGAAAATAACAACCTTTTCGTAATCTTTTTCGAAATATTGAGAACAACATTTTTTTAATTTTTTTTTTAAACATGTCAAATCTGAATTTGTATATCGAAAATCGTATAAATTTTGAGTAGACGTAGCAACATCACGCTAACTCTAAATTTTCAAATACGTTTTTTTATATTCAATAACATCGATTTTGGGAGAAACAATAATAACCCCCTTGAACTACGCTAGTCCACTGAATCAAATCAACTAAGACATAAAATAATGGTTTATCTTTGTTTGAAATGTATTCATCAGAGAGAGCAGACTAAAGAGTAGACGAAAGTAAATAAGATAGTGTCGCCAGGATCGTATTGCCTCGTAATGTATGAGAGCTCAAAAAAAACGACTATCCTCAGTAGCACACCTATTGGTCAAATTTCACGAAAATAATGAACTTCAGAAAGTTGCGATATTGGTACAATATTCACAAAGCAATATTGGCACAACATACATTTGAAAATAAAAAAATTTCTTATATCGGGATCAGATGCAGATTGATCTGCAATTTATTTATTTATCTATATACGGGTGAACCCCAATTTTGTTTACAATAATTTTATACAATTAAATCTTATTCTATACTACTATACTACAATTATACTACTTATACTATTATTTTATGTAAATACAATTATTTTTTTTATCTAGATATATGGAATATATAGGACAATGATGACAATAAACATAATTAACAATTTACAATATGAACTAATGAACTACATTCAATGAGCAATGCGCGAGAGACTTGATTCTTGAAAATATTTGGAGTATCACAGAAGAAATCAATTTTATCACAATAGTTATTTGCCAGTCTTAACATTTTCGATATAGGAGAGTTGTAACCATAGTTAGTTGAATGATATGGTGTAACGAATAATTTTATTTGTCTAGTGGACCTACGTGGAACGTTGAAAGATATGATGTTGAATTGAATGATAAACTCATCACATTTTTCCATTTGATGGATAATGTATCTAAGGGACGGCAAAAATTGAGCTCTTGTTCTATATTTATACCAGTTTATTATTTTCACAAGTGTGGTATAGTTTTCCCAATATCAATTGCAGAAGCATAAAAAAGTCTTGCGGCGAAATCCTGTGAGCAGCAGTGGCGGAGATAACTAATTTTATTTAGATATTTTGATATCCTAAAACGTATTTCGATCGGCACACACCAAGACCACATACGCTACTGGTTTTCAATCTTTCAGAGCTATTAAAACACAAATATAACGCGTGATGTATGACCTCCCATCGTATAGACACAGCTGCAAGCATTGATGTCCGACTTGATTGGCCCAGACGAATCGGTTGTAGAACAGACAGCAGTCACTCAAGTCCACGTTGACCAGCGGGCTCTTTGTGCCGACGGAGACTGTATACAAGTAGTACAGATTATTTTTCGTTCCGTTTCTTCGCATATACGCTCGTGTTGGCGAAGTGAGTTTTTATTTGCTCCCTATAGAAACAGCTTGTGCAATTGATATTGGATGGACTATACCGGGTTATTCACTATACAGGGTGTTTCATAATTGAATGCTGATCCTAGCTGATCCTAAAGAGTGATAATCCTTGGATGATTTTAAGAAAAATTCTTCATATGAACATAGGTCCGCAACCGCTTTATTTCTGAGATATAGGATGTTGAAATTTAACAAAAAAATCAGTTCTTCCCCAATAACTCTGACACCGCTTTGGCTTTTTTTTTAAATTTTGGTACATGCAAAGTACGCATAAAAATATTTTTTTTACATAATGAAGGATTTCTTAATTTTCATCAGTAGCGTCCCTGTTAACGTGCCCTGCCATATTTTTGATCAAAAGAATGATACGTTACTGTCTTTTTTTCAACTAAATATTATTTTTGTAATGTTCCTCTATCTTCTCATAAAAATGGTCTTCTGCCTTTTTTCGAAAATAAAATACATGAACAACAGATGAATCAAAATTTGAATGAAGATCCCGATTATTTAACTAAAATATTATGGACTGATGAGTCATCCTTTTTTACGTCAGGAGTTTTCAATAGGAAAAATCGAAGAATTCAATGTCCAGCGTGGCTTTAGCCGGGGAAGTAGTTGTTTCCTGTTAGACATTCACAAAAAATAACTTCATTTTTATCGTGGATTTTTCAATTCACAGAAAAATATTTCTATATTCAATTGAGAATGTTTCCCTCTTCAACATGAATACCCCACAAGAAGTTATCTTGAACGATGTATGATAGTGACTAAAGTTTATCTTTCAGTCGCAGATGATTCCACATCTGATTTTATGAACATCCTGTTCATATTTTCAAACAAATCAATGGATAGGAAATAATGAAAGTATTAAATGACCACCTGATAGTCCGGACTTGATCCCTATGGATTCATTTTTCTGGGGATTTCTAAAAGACATTGTTAATAATAATAATATTCAACCCATTAAAGACACGATTCAACTTCAATAATGAAGCAATTTCCAATGCACTTATAAATATAAGAAGACTTTATCAATTATGCATTGACAGTAATGGTATAATAGATATATTGAACATCGTTAATGAGTTATCGTGTTATTTAAATTTCCTAAATAAATTTTTGTTATCTATTTTTGTATAAATATTGGAACTTTTTCTTCCTCACTGTAAAGCATTTTGATTATTCTATTAAATAAATGTCACTAAACAAACATAATATAGGTGTCATTTTCATGGCTTCCATTAAAAAATTTAACTTTCATAGCATAGGTATTTACAGTAACAACTAGTATAACTAAAGTTATTCGACGTTTAATAACTCAAAAACGGTATATATGGTATATATACGGTAACATATGGTATATTTTTGAAATCAGGTAAAGATAACATTCCAAAAATTCAATAATATACAGGGTATCCCATTTAAAAAAAATATATGTACCGTAATTTCGGGTGACTTTAACCCAGCTGGGTGACTTAGGCTCGTTTTGATAAATAGACATTTTTAATTAGAAAATTTAAATATTGCCAGATTGATTTTTCGAGATTCTGTATATGGGTATATATATATATATATATATATATATATATATATATATAATATGTATTATATACGTGTAACACTGTATTCCATTCAGGAGTCATTTGGAACCAAATTCAACTTGTATAAAATTTGTCTGCAACCAGCATTACGTTCATATTTTTTTCACTCATTTATGATGATTAAAAATTAAATAATTTTTTTTATGTACAAATTTGTTTTGCCGATTTTATCCGTTGGGTTACTTTGGCCTATGTACATGCTATAAAGAGAAAATCACGCAAAATATAGGCCATGGGTCAAACAATATGCGGGTGACTTGCCACACCAAGTTTTTTTATATATATCCACATACAAAGTCCTAAAGACAATTTGACATAGCTGAGTTGGAAAGAGTGGTCCAAGATCAATATTTTGGTATATAATAATATAAATTTATTTTTCCAAATTCATCGTAGACATTCTTTGAATTTTTAAAGTGAGACAAAGTCACCCGAAATTACGGTACTGTATTTTTGATAGCATCTTATAAAAATTCAATCATATCCACACAAATTTCACATTTAACTTTTTTTTCTATAGGCAATAATAAAGATGATAAGGTGTGGGTAATTTATAGAGAATAACCCGGTACCAATTTCTTGTCTCAAAACTGCGTGGTCGTACTCAGAATCATCCCTAGAATCAAAAAAAGTAAAAATATACAGGGTGTTCGATTTGACATTTCCAAGTTGGGGTCGTTTCCGGGAACCGGAAGTGATGGGGGAGCATGGATACTAAAATTTCTTCCAATTCTTGAATCCAACAGCCCTGCCAAGTTTGAATCTCAAACCCTCGGAAATCTGGAAAACATGGCTTGCCTAAAGAATACTGTAGTATGATAAGGGGCCAAGTATTCAAGGCACAACACACGTAGGTTCTTGCAAAGCTAATCTATTCAATATAGAATACAAAATGCACATATGTGAGCATAAATGTCTCTAACAATATTCAGCCAGCTGGCGCCTCAATTTCCTCGAGACTGCCCCAACTCGACTGACTGACAACTTGACATTTCCTTCTTTCTGTCCACAGGGTGATTATATTACAAATACGTTGACACCCGGGATAGGTTCCCAACCTGAATTTTGAGGTACTTCCAATGTACAAGTGGCAACTGTCAGTCGAAGGGGATTAAATTTTGTTTTGGAATTTTTACGTTGCAAAATGTCATTTCGTTATCTGTACTTCCTAGGAAACTCCTGATCCAGATTATACCCCTCTGAAGCGCGACTGCTTTTCAGAACTACACCAGCAAAACAAATCTCCGTCGAATAAACGAAATTCCTGATCAGCTACTGTACGCTTATCTCTCAACTTGGTTCCATATTTTGAAACAAAATGTAAATTATTTTATGTCAATACAAACCGGCGAGATCCAGTTTCCATTTTTTCCGGTCAAAGGGGTCTGATAACATGCGAAATATGATTAGTAGCCGACCCGGAATCTGCTTTTAACCGGTTACTGATAACGTATCACTCCTCCGATGGATGAACTTTTTCTTATTGATTCTGTGCACGTCCTTATCGGGTGGGCAACATTCGTATTATTTGTTAGTGGTTTCATTATCTTTCGCCCAATCCAGAAATTGAGAAGAGATGAGTTTCAAGTGTCAAAGAACCCCGCACCAAATACATGGGAAAATGGCTCTCAGCCAACCAATTTTGATTTTTTTTTGGGATATTGTGGTACAAGTCACTAGAAGTTACACGTGCGAGTTTAAATTAGTTTCTATGTCTAGTTTCGAAGATATGAATTTTTGAAAATAATAATAATAATAAATATACTTTATTGTCCAAAGATAAAATCTTGTTGACAAAGCTTCAAATACATGTATAAATAAAATATTATATAAAATATTGGACGAAAATACACAGAAATGAACGTTTATAAAATAAATAACTAAGTAAAACAATCAAAACAATTATTCTATTGTCAGATTTTCGTCATAAAATTCTTGTAAAATATAATACGGTCTTGTACTCAGTAGTCTTTTTATATTTTTCCTTAAACTCCCTATTTCTACATTAGAATCTTTGACTTCGATTGGCAAATGATTATACATCTTAACTCCATCCATCATGCATAAACCATATGCGGATACGAATTTCTAATGGTACATTCTGAAGAAGTCCCGGCAATTCATTTTCTAAAAAGTCTCTGTAAGTTGCGCCATTCAGTCGGAACGGAAGAAAGAAAGGACCTATCGAGTAATTATCAATTATTGCCGCCCATACATTTACAGAAAATTGATACTGATAATGTCTTTCACAAACTGCGTGCGGATTTTCCAGGGCCCAAACATGGTTGTTATGAAAGTTTGTGATAGCATTTCGGTAGAAGTTTGCCTCGTCCGTGAAGAGTACATATCTTAAAAATCGAGGATTTCTAGCCGATTTTCTCAAAAACTTCCAATAATATCAGCTGCCCTCTTAAAGCTTCCTGTTTCTGCCAAACGACGGTGGAGACCACAGAACTCATAGAACTAGAAGGCTAATATAAGTGGAAGAATTTGATATGATTCATAACAACATGTATAGATGGGACACACGTAATCATGCGCATATCATCAACAACATTGCCAGTTCATGTACTTGTATGAGAATCTAATATAATGACATTATCATCAACTATCGATTACTCAGGATCATTAAGTTCTTTTGTTATATGTATTCAGAAGATAATATACAAGATAAGTGTAGCATATAACAACTGATTCAACCCTAATAAGAATTATGATTTCCTACAAACTCATTTGGCAACGCTGTTAACGTCAGCAACTGTTATTTAGTCTGACGCCATTTTTCTTCAGGGCCGGTTTTGCGTTTGTTGTTCATTTGTGTTCTTGCTTCAGTGTTTTTTAATTCCGTCCTATCCTATTATATACTCTTTGTGTTGTTTTAATTGTGTTATCGTGTAGTATTTAAGAGACCACGCTAGTTTTTAGTATATTCAGAGTATAATTGACCAGTGTTTTCAAGATGTCTCATTGCATGGTGCTTTCTAGAAATCCATTGGGAAAATTCTACAAGGTTCCAATAAAGGAAGACAACAAAGATTTTTGGCATCCTTTTTTGAAAATGCCTTAGGATACCTGAAAAGTCTCAAACATACTAGAAGGAGAAAGAAAAGCAAGTGTAGATCTAGATTACTTCAAATTATTACATGGAAAAAACAGAGCTGCCTCTTTTTCTGGACTAATCAAGCCTTCTGCAGATATTGTGAAGTGTTGTATGTTTACAGAAAAAAAAATTTAGCAAATAATGGGTCTGACGAACAATTTAATGCCGCAAGAAAAAAAGTTTATGGATGTTTTTGTAACTACTATTTCAGGAACTCTTTTCGAAGATAAAAAATTGTTTTCTGAATTAGATAACCATGTGTTTGATATATCTATGTACGAGATGAACCATAAATAAATGAAATTGATAAAATTTATTGTGAACATTTACAGTAAAATACGTTACCATAGTGTTGCTAGGTTGAAAACAGAAAATGTAAGGGGGAATTGAAAAGGAATAAGCTATCAAAACTGATACTTTTTTCACATCAATAATATTATACCAATAAATTATGTTTTATTTAAATAATAGTTTTTTATTTTTTTGGATTTATACCGTGTACCAAAAAGTACGCAATAAATGGAAAACTGTCATTAATTGATTTAACAAAAAAAATATCCCTGATAAAAAAAAGTTGATGGTGACATACCGCCACTATTTTGTATTGTTCAATGAAAATTGGTGTATGACCAATAAACATCTATCTATCTATCTATAAAAAATCAACTTTATTAGTATACCTTTGATATGTTCATGAATGATTGATTGATAAGTAACAACTTGTCAAAGTGTTAATTTTATTACAATTCGCGCAACAAGCTTTTTGAAATCAAATAATTCAACAAAAAATAATTAAATCATTGTCAGCGATGACTTAAACTTATTTTATACATTTTAGTACACGACTTAAATAAAAACTTGCCTTTAAAAAGTGTTTTTATTAATTATTTTATTTTTTGCTTTTTAGTTAGTTCGCCTTAATCTGTTCATTTCTAGTAGAGCATCGTTATTACAAGGTGTTTTCCCTGTAAGTTTTGAGCTGAAAGTAATCATGATCTCCAACCCCAAAAACTCCCATACATCAATTTTAATAGAATCTGACCATAATCACAAAACTCGTCCTCCATCTTGGGGACGCCATCTTCAATTTATGGATTTAGACAAAAATTTCATAATCTCTGACCTCGACAACCCCCTTATACCAATTTTGAATTGAATCTGACCATTATCACAAAATTCATCCACCATCTTGGAGCCGCAATCTTGAATTTTGACAAGAAATTCATTATCTCCGACCCCGAAAACCCCCACATACCAATTTTTTATCAAATCGGACCATAATTACAAATATTGTCCGCCATCTTGAAGCCGCCATTTTGTTTTTTCTCTAACTAAAATTCCATAATGCATTGTCACCGGAATTATGAGCACCTGCCAAATTTCAAACTAACCGGACGACTAGAAGTCTGTCAAAATTCACTTGCAATATTTGACCCGAACAAACTAACAAGTTAAACTAAATAAAAGCTTGTAACAAACGGATTCGCTTCACCAACGAAAAACTCAACATTTCTTTTCGATAGCCCATTACAGGTTTCTTGATGGGCACCAACTTTTATCAAGGATAAATTTCATTGTTAAATCATGGAAAACGTTTCCATTTGTTGCATAGTTTTTGGGACACGCTATTGTCATAGCATTCACATTCAAATCCCTCAAAATATTTTTAATTTGTGCCAAAATATTTGTTTAGGCACTAATTCCTTGAAAATTGTTTTTTAATTTAACTTCAAAACTGCAAGGGAGACGTCAATTGTGATTGTTATTCTGTCCCCATCATACCTACCCATTCACTTGAAATGCATAAAATCAAATTCTCTTTGAAATGAAATATTATATCTTGTGAAATACTGCATACATTTAGTTCATGTCAAATAAATAATTCAGTGAAGGGAAGTATTCTTTTACAATTCTTTCTTCCCGAAACCTTACGGAGATTAGTTTCAGAAATTCCTCAAAATTTCAGTTGCACTCCACTATTCAATTCGAGCTCAAGTACCCATCTTTAGAAAGTTCTCTCGTAAAAGTCAATATGTTTCAGTTAATAGAGGTCATACATTTCACTGAAACCGCCCCTGTCATGACAGCGGTGTTACTGCGCATGCTCATGTGTGTACCATGAATTACAGTAGGGCTCGTTCCAGCAAAACGGTATTGGCCTTCTAGTTCTATGAGTTCTGTGGTGGAGACTGGTAAATGTTGGAGCTGAAGGCAGTACTCGATTAGGAAATCGCTCCTGGTAAATACGTCTTGCTTCGCGCGTATTGCCATCCGCAAGACCATAAACGAAATGCATATCGGCTAAATGAGCATTTTTGTTTAAATAATCCATTTATTAGTGTTTTAAAACTTACAGAAACTTCAACACAACAACAAAACGTTTAACTGTCACATAATATATGATTACCAAAACTACTTACATAAACATCTAATTCATGTCCTAAGCATTCTTCAATCGACTTGAAATTTTCAAGTCCAAATATCTAGAAAACGGTTGCTTATAGCGACTTGTAACAAGGGTATATTTTTTACGTAGATAAGATAGTAACACTGATTTTTTTACTGAAAAATGTGCTAGAAGTACGCTAAAAAAAGTTATGAATCTTCAAAAAAGACAAAGACGTGTAGGTGGCTCCCCCTGCAAGTTAGAGCAATAATAACATCAGGTTCGAATTCGACACCTCAAAAAACCTCTCAATACCAATTTTCGTTTAACTAAGGTCAGTATTTCGAAAGTTATTTAAAAAAAACGAAAATAAAAATAAAACTTTAACACCCTGTATCTTGGGAACGAAGCGTTTCCGGATATATATTTGTTTGGACAATTCATATTAGAATATTGTGAGGAATCACCTCCTGAAGTTTGTCAAAGCACTTTTGAATCACCCTGTATACTTGTACATTTTGTATATTTTGTAAATATTTAGTTTTTAGTTCGAGGCATGAATGTACTACAAAAGTTTTAAATATATCCTATTGATTGATTGATTGGAAGTGATGGGAGCGTCTGAAATATTGAAAAATATTTCAATTCTCAAATCCAACACCCCTGCCAAGTTTGAATCTCATACCCTCGATACTCTGGAAACCATGGCTGGTCTAAAGAATACCCGGTATAGTTGGAACATAATAAATAATCTATAAATATGTGACCGTTGCACCCAGTTTTTCGTCGCTTAATCGGAGTATTTCGTATTTGGGAATTACTGTTGAGTTGGAGGAAATTGTATTTCACAGCATTTGTTTTGATTCTGTCTTTATCAATGAGTATTTTGGTCGGGGTCTGATTGAATGTGTTTGAATTAATTTTATCACGAATAGCATACAACAGATTTGATTTCAACTACATTTTAACTACTTGAATAGATTAAACACTATAAATTCCTAACATATTTTCTTTGTGATATATTTCGATTAAAAAGACTAGGTTTTTGAAATGTTCACATGTTTTTAACCGTTCTCAGTAGGCCATGATCGACGAATTACTTTTTTTTAATCAAGAAAATATTCAATTTCCTTGATTGCATAACTGACAAAAAAATAATCTTGATATTCACAGGTCTGAGGAAGATAAGCTAGTTCATAGTAAAATACTTGCACTTGAATCCTTTTTCAAATATTTTAATCAATAATTCAATTATTGCCAGTAATTTAGAAAAAATCAAGATTTTGGATTATTTAATTGTCAAACAATACAGTCCAATTTGGCGTGATAAATACTGAGCAGGAGCGTCCTTACGGAGAGACAATAGGGAAAACTACCCTTCCAACAAAAGCACGAATACGAAAACAAATATGTGTGTCTGTGAGCTCGGTTTAATGGCACTGGAGCAAAGCCAACAAGGCAGACCTTCAAGATGTAATTTTGTATTACCTGTAATGGTTTTGTGTTGTTTTTGTATGTTCCACCCCACACTATTATACCATACCTAATAAGTGACTCTATCAATGTTTTATAGACAGTTATTAACAATTTAGTGCTCAAAAACTCTCGCAAAATGTAGAACTTTCTAATCAATTTCCGAATTTTATTAGTTAGATAGTTTATGTGGTCTGTCCATTTAAGATTTTGATCAATTATCACACCTAGATACTTTGTTTTTGATACTGATGTTATTTCAAAATTTGTGTTTTCTTCTACTGATATTTTATTATACGTAGGTCTGTTAGCATTTGTTAATGAGAAAGCTATGTAATTTGTTTTAGTTATGTTCAATGATAGTTTGAAGGTTTGTAGCCAGTTTTTCATCTTCTTCATACCTTCTTTTACACGTTTTTCGACTTCTTCCCAGTTTTCTCCCGTGAATATGACAGCTGTATCATCTGCGTAAGATAGTATTTTACCTTCAATATTTGTGTCAAGTAGGGAGTTTATATATGTTATGAAAAGGATTGGTCCCAGGATTGTACCTTGTGGAACACCGATCTTTATTTTTTGAGGTGAACTGATTATTAATTCTTAGTATTGATCTCTATTTGAAGGTAATTTTTGAAAATTTCCAATACAGTACCCCTGACTCAGAGTGGTTTAATACATCTGTAAGTTTTTCATGGGGTCTGTATCGAATGCCTTCGCCAGGTCTATAAAAACTACTATTGCTTTTTTGTTGTTGTTGAGATTATGTGTTATTTCTGATGTTAGACTGTATATTGCATCTGTAGTGCTTTTTCCTTGTGTGAAACCAAATTGATTTTCAGATAATAAGTTATTAGATTCAAAAAGTGGTTAATCTGGTTTTTAGACATTTTTCAAATATTTTGGAAAAGTTATTTATTAGGCTTATTGGGCGATAATTTTCAATTTTGTTCTTTTGTCCGGACTTATGTATTGGTGTTACTATGGATGTTTTGGAGTAGGATGGGATTTGCCCACAGGGGAACATAAGATTGATAATGTGAGTTAGAGGTTTTGCAATGTGAAGATGGGTGAACTTGATGATTTCACGTTTAATTCCGTCTTTGCCCGGGGCAGAGTTATTTTTTAAATTGTTGATTTGTTCAATCACTTCATTTTCATTCACTGGTTTTAAAAACATTGATGAATTTGAGTATGTATTTATGGTGTACGGGTTTTGTGTATAATAAATTTTTTTCTCCATTTCAGTGCCTATATTAATGAAGTAATTATTACAGAAATTAGCTATTTCGATATTATTAATGAACTCATGACCATTTTCATCTGTTATATTGAGAGTTGTTTTATTTTTTTACTCTTTTCATTTGTAGCATCTGCCATTATTTTATACATTTTTTTTGTATTTGTTTTGTTGTCATCTATTTTCTGTTTATAATTTTGAATTTTTGGGTTTTTATTAATTTATTGACATAGTTACGATAATGTTTATATTCTACTTCTAATTCTGGACTATGATTTTTCATAAGTTGTCTCTTAAGTTTGTTCTGTCTTTATGGAAGTAATCAGACCATCTGAAATCCAATCTTTAATTTTCTTGTGTTTTATATAAATATATATATATATATATATATATATATATATATATATATATATATATATATAATCACACATATAAACGCATATACACATACTGTTGTAAACGTACATACTTCTACATACATACCGGGTGGTCCACTTACGACTATCCACCCTCAATAACTCCCAGAAAAATTATTTTACAAAAAATCGCCGAGACACGTCGATTTTTGTTTGGAGGGGACACCATTTGACGAGAAGAAGATATGTTATACTTCAACCCCCTACTCCCCAGAGCAACCCCCTCTATAATTTTAATAGGGAATGAGGGTCGTGTCATACATCATTGTGAAGGTAATTCAATTCTGATACTAGCAGTGCAAAATTTTCTGAATTTGAATGAGGCGTTCTCGAGATATTCGAGTTCAAATGTTCGAAATGATCTCCATTATTGTCTCCCAGACAGTAGTACAGTTCAGTCGTAATTATCCACGGATTGTCTTATTTTATTTGCCCACCGAGTACACGTTTCAGTTTTTTGTTATCAACATGATTGTCAAAATAGTTATTTATGTATCAATGGCGTGAAATAGGCTTTTATGGACCGCAGCGAGTAAGTAATACTCGCTATCGCTCGGGCTATTAACACGCCTAGGTCCATAAAAGCAAATTACGCCCGAAATACATAAAAAAATTTATGCACGACCGGTATATTTGATGTCATGTAGATAGATACCTCTTTATATCTAGAACATGATAAAAATACATCAAGGCTGCCGTGAGGATGTATATTCATATCATATCGGAAACAGAATAAATCAAGAAGTGATGGAATGAATGTTACCATGGCAACTCAGTCAATTTTTCGAAATAAGATTATATAGGCTAGTAGTCATATTTGCTGTCAATTTTTGTGATCACAGATAATTTATTACTGATTTTGAAATGGATTCAAGCGACGAAGAAAGTGTGAATTGTAAAGCAGCTGAGGATGCGAAATTGAGTTTATTGCCAAGTAAATCCAAGAAAATATACGACAAGGTGTATGAAGAATTCGTGAGGTGGTGCAACGGGAAAAATGTAAAAAATAAGAAATACACAGAAACTGTACTTCTTGCCTGTTTTCTGGAAAAATCTAAATATTGTAGGCCCTCTACCATGTGGTCATATTATTCCATGCTGAAAGCTACTTTGAATGTACATGATAATATAGATATCAGTAGATACGCAAGATTGATAGCTTTTTTGAAACGAAAATTTGATGGTTATAAACCAAAGAAATCGAAGATTCTAAGCAGAGAAGAAATCGAGTTATTTTTGAGGGAAGCACCAGACGATTTGTATCTTATGATGAAAGTAAGTTCTAATTTCATGTTTTCTCAATGTTCAGTATGTTAATCTGAGAATTTATTGTAGGTAGCACTGATTTTTGGTATTTGTGGAGCATGTCGCCGCGAAGAATTGGCAAATATCACAGTGGACGACATTCAAGATTTCGAGACATTCTTACTCATAACTATACGAGAAACCAAAACGAAGATAGATCGAGTATTTACTGTAATCGATAAAGAACAGAAATCGCCAAGTTATTTGGATATTTACAGAAAATATTCTTCCTTGCGAGATCAGAATGATCAAAAGCGGTTTTTTTTTTTATATTATAAAAATGGCAAGTGTACGAGACAGGTTATCGGAAAAAATACATTCTGTCAAATACCATTCAGAATAGCCACTTACCTAGGTATTTCTAATGCCAAAGAATATACTGGTCACTGCTTCAGACGTTCCTCAGAAACTATGTTAGCAGATGCAGGCGAGGATATAATCAACATTAAAAGATATGCTGGGTGGAAGTCGACGACTGTTGCGGAAGGTTATATTGAAAATTCAGTTGCAAATAAGCTGAAGATTGCTAAGAAAATTGTAGAAAATGATTAGCCTTCTACTAGCCATTGCAGACAATCTGAAAATATTGCTCACTACTCTGAAATACCAGATAATAACATGCATTCTCTTCAAACTTCTAGTAATGAAGAATCAGTTGAAATCAGTAACTATCTGCAACAACAGAAAACAACAAATCCAAATATTTCCATAAATAACTGTTCTAATTGTATTGCCAATATTAAGTTATAATTCATTTTTTTAATTAATTTATGTTCATTGTTTTTGTTATATTATTGGCAATAATGTTTTGGGTTTGATTATATGATCCATCGGAATATAGATTTCTATCGATATGAGATTGAAATTTACTTTAGCGCCTGTTCAACGATTTTATCGCCCGCCGGGCGATAAAGTAGTCCGCGGGCGCTAAAGTGCTACTTTACGCCCGCAAATCCGGGAGCTAAAGTGCTACTTTACGCCCGGTCGTGCATAAAAGAAATACTAATCTCTGAGAACCATTTTTTTGTTAAATGGTGATAGTGTAGAATCGAAAAGTGACCACGTATTTCAACAATTCTACTTGTATCGCGATGGTTTATACAAAAGACGAGAAAGTTGAAATTATTTTTATTTTTGCTGCTCAAAATGAGTGTGCACGAGCAACAGCTCGGATCTTCGATGAGAGACACGGAAACAGAAACGTAACTCACAAATAAGTATTAGGAAAAATTGATATAGAAAAAGGTTTTGGTATTTTCTGATCATTCTAGATATATCTTGGATCTTGTGGTGAAATTCCGTGAGACTGGATCAGTCGCCAATAAAAAAAGAATAGGATGGCGTCTGTTACAAACGAGATCAATCAAATAGAAGTTTCAGGACAAGTTGACCCAACTTTGTCTACACGGCAACTCAGTAGCATAACAGGCATATCGAGAACTTCCATAATGAGGGTGCTAAAATTGCACAAATTTCATCGTATAAGTTGCTCTTCACCATGAACTGAATGAGGATGACTACGACAGACGATCTAATTTGCGAAAATGTAACAAGAATGATACAGAGGAACCACGGATTCATTAAGCATATTTGCTTCAGTGATGAGTGTTCATTTTTTTTGAACGGGTTAGTGAACAGACACAACTCTCGCTATTGGTGTCAGAACAACCCCCACCTACTTAGAGAAGAGCACACACAATGGCCTCTAAAGTTGAATGTGTCGGCAGGGATTCTGGGTAATAAAATCATTGGCCCAATATTTATCCAAGGTGATTCAAATGGTGCGGTTTATTTGGATATGCTGCAGAATCTGATTGAACCACTTATTTTGTTACTGTTAACACGGACCTTGATGATGATGGTAATCCAAATCTTTTGGCAGATAACATTTATTTCCAGCAAGATGGGGCACTACCTCATTTTCTACTACAGTTGACTATCCCAAACTTTTCCAAACAAAAGGATAGGTCGTCGAGGTCCAATAGAATGGCCAGCACGCTCGCCGGAGTTGGCACCCAATGACTTTTTCCTTTGGGGTCATTTGAAATGCGTTATTTATAAAACTCAACCTACTGACCTGAACACGATTTGGAAAGAAAGAATTATAACTGAATGCCAGGCAATTACCAGAGAAACAGTTTCAAAGGTGCATGGGGCTTTTGAAAAGACACTGTCTGGGAGTTAATGTCAGTCATTTTGAACATTTTTTGAGAATAATTGTTTGATAAACTATTTCGTATAATTTATTTACTCACAATTCACCAATGTACCATTTGCACTCGAATATCTCGAGCTCGCCTTTTTCAAATTCAGAAAATTTTGCACTACTAGTACTAGTATCAGAATTGAATTACCTTCACAATGATGTATGACACGACCCTCATTCCCTATTAAAAATGTATCGCAGTATTCCTAGATTTAGCAAAGGCCTTTGACACGGTACATCATGAAAAATTACTACAAGTGTAGAGCGGTATGGAATTCGTGGTACTGTGTTAAGTCTCTTTAAATATTATCTAAATGACCGCTCACAATATGAAAAAGTCAATAAAGTTCTAAGTGAACCGCAACTGGTGAGAGTGGGTGTGCCTCACGGGACAGTTCTAGGGCCTATACTCTTAACCATTTACATAAATTATTTGTTAACACTTGACATAGATAGCAAAGTAGTATCATATGCTGATGATTTAGTGGATATGATTGGGAAGTTACTAAGGAAAGCGTTCAAGAAGGTATGAATGTCATACACACAAAAAAAAAACTCAAATTGAGAAAACTAATTTCTTTGAATATTCAAGTAAATCTTTCCTTTGAATTGAGCATATTTTTTTGACTCAAAACATTTGTTATTTTCAATGCAAGAGAATCACTTCATTAAATTAACCAAGATATTTTAAAAAACTAATATTTTGATTCAATATTTTATTCTTGATAAAAAATATTTTTATTGCTTCAAATGAAAAAACATAATTTCTTCAAGTTGATATTTACAATTTTTTCGAAATAAAGAAACTAATATTTTCATTGAATACTTCATTTCTTTGATCCCCCAACTTGAAAATTTATTTTTTTAAATTAAAAATTTTATTTCCTTCAAGTTTATAAAACGATTTCAATATTTCTTTTAAGAATAAAATATTTTTATTAAAAAATATCAAAAGTTGAATTCCAAAAAAATTATCAAAATTGAATTTGTTAGTTTTCGACTGAAACTAAATGTCTCAATCTATATTTTTATATCAATCTTAACTAATCCAAGACTTCTTTATAAAGATGAGGTTGGATGGGTATCAGCTGCCTTTAAATGCAGATTGAACCAATTATGTAGCATTTACCATCACAGATATAGACAGACCGAATTTTCACAGCATTGATATTAAGGGCATTGGAGACATAAAAGAAGTTGAAAATACTAAATATTTTGGAATTATTATAGATAGAAATATAAAATGGAATCAACATGTAGCATATTTAACAAAACGAGTTAGAAAACTAATATACAAATTTTATCAGTTAAGGGATATCTTGAGTAAAAATATATTATTTTGGTATACAAATCCTTGTGGAATCACTTTTAAGATATGGAATACTGTTTGGGGAGCATTATATGACAATTTATTAAAAACTTTGTCTATAATTCAAAATTTATTATTGAAAATAATTTACAAAAAAGGCAGACGATACTCAACCAGACTACTTTATGGGAGGGATATATTCAACTTAAGATCGCTGTACTTTCATACATTGGTAACATTTATGCATAAAAAAGAACATTTAAAAAATCATATCTCGCATAATATTGTGACTCGTAGTATAACAAACAAATTGCATTAGTACCTAACACAAATAAAAATGTATCTGCAAGATTTGCTTACCATCTATCCTCAAGACTTACAATTTATTTAAGTATTAGGAATATTAGCAACTTCAAAAAGTTTTAATTGCAATCTAAGACGTTTATAAATGACAACTATTTGGCATTTATAAAACTAATTGATTAATTTATTTTATTTTTATTTACAATTGTAAAATTATTTAATTTAGTATAGTAAAGATATTATCAAACTTGTTAAATTTAAAAAAAAAACAATGTTGATTAAGTTCTGCACAAAACAAGTGTTAAATCACCAGCGACGTGAATTTTCAACAGTATGTAATATTTTGCCAAACAGATTCTTAGAATATTAAGTTTATATTATAGGTATATTAAGAAACACATGTGAATTTAATGTTTAACTGTCGCTGATATACAATGAATATGATATGATAGAATTAGGCATTTGTATGATTTTTTATTTTATCTTTTATAAATAGCGTAGAAATAAAAAAAAATAGTCCGTAGAATAAAGGCATGGAGTAATAAAACCGCTTATCGTATTAAATCCAGGTAGGTATAAGTACCAACTGCTAAGAAATACCCATAATCTTTGGATTTTGCATACTAAATGAGGATTTATTACTTCACGCCTTTATTTTACGGATTATAGTTCTATTTGGTTTTATATTTTTTCATTCCTAGAATTGTTAATAAAAATGTGAAAAATACAAATTTCATAAACGGGGATCTCTTTTAAACCTTTTGAAGAATGGATTCCAGAAGTGGAAAAAATGTCATGTTTCAAATTTGAAAATCACAAGGTTTTTATGTTGATTTACAAATAATTGTAAAAATTACTTATTATATAAAAAACAATGTATTTTGAATGTTTTTATGAAATCGAAAATTTTCGATAAAAAGCCCAAAATTTAATAATGATCCTGACATTTCTTTGAGCACCTCACTCTTTCCAGGAATCCGATGACGCAAATAAAATTGAATTCCTCAAATGGAGATAAGATCGTCTGGCGATAAAAGTAAACGATTGTATAATAATTCATAAATTTGACCTCCTTTACAAGTGTTTTTATCCTGCATCTCTAGATAGAGACAGAAAGGTTTATTAACAAAACTTACCTATCGCTAAAAAAGATAATGCGTCGAATTATGTCGCCAAATTTATATCATCCAATCAAGGACAACCAAAAAAATGTACGCGAAAGCTTCGAGATTTTATATATTTTTTACCAGGTTTGTATTAATCCGCTTTCTTTTTTGTCTGTTTGTCTATTCGTTACAAATTTTGCTCAAACATAGCTCAGAACTGGATGACAATGTAATATTAACTTGCTTTCTTGTCTGTACGTCTGTCTGTCTTTAAAAACGTGGTATATATATTTTTTTCCAATACTTACGTCAAAAATGTGTCATTTTTTATGACTTTAAAATGTCAAAAGTAGGCTATTTTTGAACAGAGTGCAAAAAACAATTATGCACGGCGTGCAAAAAAGTACAGACCTACGTTGTTCTGAATACAGGTATTACACAATACCCATAATTCTCCTTTCAATCGTTTTTTAACCGACGAAACCAAAAAGGAGGAGGTTCTCTTGTCGACGCGTATATTTTTTTGTATGTATGATCACGCATAACTTTTTACTGAGACGTCCGATTCCGATAATTTTTTATTCGAAACCATTTACTGAAATTGGTGAGTTTCGTGATTGTAAACGACTTCATTTCGGAAAGTATTCGGATAAATTGATCTAGCAAACATGAAACATAAGGAAATTACGCAACAACATGTACATACGAAAACGACATACACGACTTCTTTATCAACAAAGCAGACGATATATATCACAGTATAGTACAAACCCAATCACATGTAACTTCTCCATTGCCAGGAAATTTTAATTGTTTTCCAAGCTTTAAATTTAGGGAAATAACCTCTAATGAAACTAGGAATATAATAAATAAAATAAAAATGAAACCAGTGCTGACTATTATGATCTAAATATCTTTTTAATAAAAATAATCAAAAATATCATAATCTTACCCTTAACAAAGCTGATAAACGAAGCCATAAAATTCGGAACTTTTCCTGATTGCCTTAAAATTACAAAAGTGATCCCAATACCAAAAGAAAAAAATGTCTATGAATTGTGTAAACTAAGACCCATCTCAATACTTCCCACAGTCGGTAAAATATTTGAAGCTGCTCTGAAATCGCAGTTAGTAGAACACTTTGAGGTATAGTCCATCCAATATCAATTGCAGAAGCTGTTTCTATAGGGAGCAAATAAAAACTCACTTCGCTAACACGAGCGTATATGCCAAGAAACTGAACGAAAAATAATCTGTACTACTCGTAAACATTTTACCTATATGAAGTTAGCGAGACAACTCCGAAAAAGTTGATTATTCCATAATTTGCCGCCTTTTTGTCGCTAATTAGTTGCGAAGAAAAAAAATTTGTCGCTCTTTTTTTTTTAAATATGCGATGTTTAACTTCATTAAGTTACGGAACAACTTCTGTAATATCTATCTTTTCTCAGTTCTGAAATATCCAGAATCTGCCGGTTTTTTGTCGCTAATTAGTTGCGGAGAGAAAAAACTATTTTCTCAAAAAGTATACGATGTTTCAACAACTCCCGTTATTTTTATCTTTTCTCACTTTTTTGCACAAATTGCTGCTTTTTTTTCGATAATTAGTTGTGGGAAGAAAATATTCGTCTATCCTTTCTTTCAAAAATTTGCAATGTTTTGATAACCTTATATGAAGTTAGCGGGACAACTTCCGTCTTTTTTTATTATTTTAAACGGTCTTATTCAGCTTACAGTTTTGTTTATTTGTGTGGGTTGAATCTAGTAATTGAAATTGTATTCCTTTCCTGTTGAGCTATTAATCTGAAATTTGGTACACACCTTTAGTTCTGATGACAATACAATTATGTATATTCAGTATCATTGTAAATCCAAGATGGCCGTCGCCACAAAATGGCGGATGACATATTTTGTTCAACTCCCTCAATATGGGTATCAAATGAAAGGATTGAACCAGTACAAAGATAGTACTCTGTGAAAAAATTTCAAACCGAAGATGGTCGCCACCACAAAATGGCAGATTTCTTTGTTTTTCAATCCCCTCAATATGGGTATCAAATGAAAAAAAAATGTCTCGAAACCATACTTAAACAGGGAGAAGAATTATTGTGTGGGGTATATGAAGTATTCGAAATGGGAAAAGTGGTTCCTAGAAATTGATTATGTAGCAATTTTTTTTTTATTTATTCAATAATTTATGTTTTGTCGAGGTTTACCCATTATAGATATGAGCATAACTTTTTCATACTTTTCAGTCACGATAGATATAAATATAAACATAGCATTGATGCCCGTTTTTGATTTCTCACAGTGTCGACAATTGGTCCTCATATATGTCGGCGATTGGTTATTCATATTTTTCAGGTGTCGAAAATTGGGACATCTGATATGCGTTTTCATTTATTTCATTTGAATTATTTCACCATGTTATGATAAGTTTTTCTTGTCTGTTTATTGACATGGAAGTTACAAAGATTCAGAAACTGAATATCGCAACCACGTAAAAATTCCCCTTGAGTTCGAAAAGTATTCGTCATTTTCACGAATACCCTATTGTATGGATATTTATGACCAACCTGATAATCAGTGGAAAATTTGAAACTTTGATTATGTTGAGTTTTGTTCATATTGTGGGAATTTTGGGGAAAAAGTTTTAGTTTCAAAATGTTATTGTAAATATTGCTCAAATTATCCAGGTCTGTATTTTTGTTTATACTGTTGGTATCATTCTTGATGGAAAACATTTCTTTAAATAACCATTTATGTAAGTTATTCTCTGTGCAAAGTACTTCAAAATGGTTGTAATCCAACATGTGCTCACTGGAGATGACATTCTCAGCCAGTGCCCAAGTTAATTTCTTTGTATTGCAATCACTTTTATGGGACGTTAGGCGTCCAGACAAAGTTCTTGATGTTTGTCCAATATATGCTTTGTCACAAGTCTGACAGGGAATTTTGTAAACGACATTTGATTTTTCCATCCTTTTCCAAGGTTTCAATTGGTAAGTTTCAGTAGGGATACTATTGGTAGTAGTGACGATGCGTTGGGCAATTTTGATATTCTCATTTTTGAAGACATTTATAAGCTTTAACGATTGAAAATATGGTAACAAACAGAAAAAATAAGTGATTGAGACACTTTTGATTGGGAGGAAGAAAAGTAAAATAAAATCACAAAGGGGCAAATTATGGATACTCCAGAACTGAGAACAGTTAGAAATTACGGAAGTTGTTTTGCTAACCTCATATAAAGTTAGCCAAACATCGCATATTTTTATTTAAAAAAAGAGCGCCATTTTTTTTTCGATTTTCGATTTGGATGATTTTTCTTTTATCAGATAGGGTATACCTCATAGTTGATCAAATTTGGATTTCGAATGGAATTATCTACCCTTACGGGTAGAAAAATACGGAATAATTGATTTTTCACTTGTGAACATTGGCACACATATGTAGTTGACAATGACAGATCGCTAATATCATTATTTTTGTTCTCCTACATCCGTCACAATCATTATATTCTATGAGAGGATGGAATGATATACAAAGTAATGAAATAAACTAACCGGGAAAACAAAAATAATTTATATTACAACAAATAGTAAAAGTAGATATTCTTATTATTTAACTGGTAATAGTTGAAGTAAGGTGGGTAAGTAAGTATTTTGGAAGTAATCGAAAAACAAGTAGGTAGTAATTAGTAGATTCCAGCTACATAAAATTGAAAAATAAAAACTTTTTAACAAAAAATAAAACCGACGAAAACAAAAACTGAAAAGTAAAAAATAAACATTTTTATTAACAACTAATCTCCTAAACTAATGTATGTAACTAATTTTGAGCCGGCGCCAAACGAACAATCAACGAAGATCATTAAATTACTTCAAAATTAGTTACTTACATTAGTTTAGGAGCTTAGTTATTGAGACTAAGAAGGTACATTTTATTTTTTACTTTTCAGTTCCGTATTTCGTCGGTTTAATTTTTTGTCAAAAAGTTTTTATTATTAAACATATGACAATCATATTCCATCCATACTAATTTTTTACAAGATTTATATTAATAGTACAATTGCTGTTATTCTGGATGTTAATTCCAAACGATAATTTTGGTCATTCTAAATCAAATGACTTTTCTTGTATAATGTTACAAGTATTATTGTTTTCGACTTCGACATTTCCACTTTTCTTCTGCAACCTCCCTAAGAATTTCAATTCGAGCTGAATTAGGGAACCCCCTGGTACATTGATTGGCAACGATCAAATTTATAATGTAATTGTAACAGCCCATGCTTTCATAATTTTTTTTTAATTGTTATACCAATTATAATGGGTGGATTTGGAAATTGACTAGTCCCTTCAATATTAGGTGCCCCAGACATAGCGTTTCCTCGAATAAATAACATAAGATTTGGATTACTCCCACCGTCGTTATTCTTTTTAATTATAAGCAGAATAAAAATCAATAATTCATCACTAAAAGTTTCATCCGCAGCATCAAACAAAAATTTAGTGAAAACGTTTGCCTTTTTCGTTATAGTCGGCACTTTTTCTTTCAAGAAATGCCTTCACTTTGGGATTATCACCTATACAGCTGAGCGCCATCTTCAATATTTTTTTTAAATAGAACACCCCGTATATTATTCCATTTTTGAAACTGCTCATAATTTTCAACAGTTTTCTCTAATACACTTTACCCCTAAATTCAATTGTTTCCGAAATATTAACGTTCGAAAAGTGACATTCCGATTTAAAATGAAGTATGGATTTTGGTCACTTCCGGTAAAACATTTTGCTAACTAAACGTTGTTATTAATTTGTAGTTGAATATCTTAATGAATTCGACTAATAAGAGGCGTAAAGAGAGTTTATTAAGGATAAACAGTACCGCTTACCGGAAAATCTCGAAGCCTACGAATGTGTTCTGTAAATTCACAATCAAAACAAATTAGTTAGCTAAAAAATTATTAATTATTTTTGAATAACACTTTTATTTAACCCCAACAATTATTTCATCAAGTGTTCAATATAGCCCCCTCCTAAATCTTGACAATAAAGTGCCCTATTATAAATAGCTTCTCTCACTGATAAAAGTCTGTTCATCTATTTCTTCACATGTATCTATTATTCTGCGTTCCAACTCATCTATGAAATGACCAAAATGTCACTTTTCAAACGTTAATATTTCGAAAACAATTGAATTTAGGAGTAAAGTGTAAGAAAACTGTTGAGAATTATGAGCAGATTTCGAAAATGGAATAATATACGTGGTGTTCTATTTAAAAAAATTATTGAAGATGGCGCTCAGCCGCCATTTAAAAACTTTTAGCTGTGATTTTTCCATGAAAAAGTAGGTTTTTATCTCCTATTCAAGCCCTCCAAATTTCGTTCCGATATACCAGGTGGTTCAAAAATTAGTAGGGGGGGGGGAACGGACTTTAGACGAGCACTGTATGTATGTTCTTGTTAACAGCTTAAGTTGATTTTTAACAGAGAAAACTTCGACCACAGGGTTGACGACTTCATAGTTTTAGAGTTTTCTCCCAATTACGCAAGAACGACGGCTTAGATATTTTTTTATTAGAACACCAACTATCAAATGCATCATATTCTTTTTCGAATAGTAGTCTGGTCTTTACTGCTAGAAGTTCTAAGCTAACTGCTTCCGCTGACTCCATCACATCGGCAGGAATATCAGATGTATCACTAAAATCACTTTCCTCATCCATAATTAAAGCGATATTTTATAAATTTACGAAAATTATCTGATTACGGTTTTACAGTAATTGTGACTTCAATACTATTTCTTTTCTTACTTACTTTTCCGTTTACAAATACTATTTTTCTGTGTACAAATACTGTTTTTTGCTTCTGATAGCCTAGTTTTGATGTTATGTTGATTGGTGTCTGTCTTTTTTTAAGCTCATCTGACGTGTTACCTAAGTTAGTATGTTACAATGTAGGTTCCTGTGTTGTAATTGAACACTTTTTCAACTAATAAATTGATTGATTGATAGATTGATTGAATAATTGAAATTGTTACTATGCACCCTGACAACCTAATATTTTTTCTAATTTTTCCTGGTAGGTATGTATTGCGATTGACTGAAATAATTTTGCTTAATGTCACTGTCACTGCCAAAACAATAAAAATTGGACGTTTGCTTTCAAATAAAGTGTATTTTCATGTTTATATTAAAAAACCAAAGTATTGGAAAAAATCATGTGTACAACACTTTTTTGCAAGCGCGAGAAGTTTTCATAACGAGCCGTAGGCGAGTTACGAAATCTCGCAAGTGCAAGTCGCTTTATATTCTTGTTGTATAAATAACTATTTTTATTTAAATAATTATTTTATATATTACCAGATAAATGGAAACAGTCAACAATCACCCCCATTTATAAAGCAGGGGCCAGAGAAGAAGTAGGTAATTACAGACCAATATCGGTAATAAGTAATTTCGCAAAAGTATTTGAGCAGAGTTTAAAAAAAAGGTTAGTTGAATTCTTCGATTTGCATCAAGTCATTTCGGAAAACCAACATGGATTTAAAAAACTCAAATACAGAGAATGCCATACTTGAACTTATAAAAAAATTGTCGAGACCTTGGATGGGTCGAGAAAATGCCTGGCAGTCTTTCTCGATTTAGCCAAGCCTTCGACACAGTATCACACGAGATATTACTAGACAGACTGTATGATTATGGGATTCGTGGAACTGCTCTTGATGTTTTGCAGAAATTATTTATCAAACAGAAAGCAGAAGGTAAAGTAGACAATGAACTGAGCAAGCCATTAGAAATCACAACTGGGGTACCACAGGGAACTGTCTTGGGACCGATACTCTTCTTAATATATATAAACAGCATTAGTCGGATAAAAACAAATCTCTCTGACAAGCTTATTTCATACGCGGATGATACAGCAATTATATTTACAGGCGAAAATTGGAACCAAACATATAATAATGCAGAGGCGGGATTGAAAAACATAAGTTTATGGCTAAACAACAGTCTTCTGAGTCTGAACGTGAAGAAAACCAAATTTATTTCCCTCACACTAGATAAAAGAGACCAACCACAAAACAATGCTTTAAAAATACACTCTCCAAGATGTTCGACGGGAATACCCTGTACTTGCCCAACAATTGAAAAAGTTAAAAAAATAAACTATCTTGGTGTTATAATTGACCAACACATGAGGTGGGATGAACACGTCATATATGTCACGAAAAGGCTAAGAAAATTAACTTACAATTTTCACATTGACAGAAATTTTGAATAGAAGAAACATGTGCATTTTATACCACTCACTAGCAGAATCGGTCATACAGTACTGCATTACTGTTTGGGGGGGAATGCTAGACAATGTGTTGCGAGCCTCCAGGCTGTACAAAACACTATTATAAAAATAATATTTAAAAAACATAGATTATTCTCGAGTGAACAACTATATGAAGAAACTAAACTTCTAATGTAAGAAGTCTATACTCACTACAATGTTTAATGTGGATATTCCATAGAAAGAACAGATATGATGGAAAAAAAAGTAAATACTAGATTTGCAGAAAACTTAGGTTTAAATCTACCGTTATATAAAAAACACCACACCCAAAGATATGTCTTCTTTTTCGGGCCAAAGCTCTTCAATATGATACCTCCTCACCTAAAAATTATTAGTAAGAAAAGTAAATATAAGTCAAGCATGAAATATTTTATAAGCCAAAATCAAAATCTCATTTTGAGTATTTTCTAAAAAATAAAAATAAAATTTTTGTTGCATTTTCCTTCTGGGTTTTCTAGAATCGCTTACAATTGAATTACCATAACGCTCACTACAGCCTCGGCAGTTAGTACTATTCATTATAGCCTAGATCAGGGAGAGAGACATGTCACAAAACAAGCATTTTACATGCTTAGGTGCTATCTATTTCCTTCATCTATGGCATAAACCATTCACAATTTATTGTAAAAATATTTGTACGATACTTATACTGAACTGAATAAACTGAAACTGATATTTGTTTTCGATGCATGTGTTAATCAATTTTATTTCTTTATGGAATAATACCGTACTAAAAAAAAAAACAATTGGCCAATCATCTGTTGAATCATTTGAATTGTCCACAAAACAAACGTGAAGCACCAAGAAAGCTTTGGAATAAAAAATAAAAAAAATGTCAAGTATATTTTTCTATCAATAGATCGGACGTTGTTTAGAGTTGATTACACTCGTTTCGGACGTCCATCGTCTTAATGGATTTAAAAGGTTTTCACGACGTTTCGAATGCTTGTATCTGCAATCGTCTTCAGTGAATACAGTATTCACCTGAAGATGATTGCAGATACAATCATTCGAGACGTCGTGGAAACCTTTTCAAATCCATTAAGGCGATGGACGTCCGAAACAAGAGTAATCAAGTTACCACATCATCTACAACCTTCAAACAAACGTTGTTTAGAGTTATTGCTTGGAATTACTGAAAAAAGTTGTTATCTCCCAAAGAATAAATCGAATAAAAACACTGAAAACATTGTTGCAAGTGCATAAATAAATATGAAAATTATAAATCCAGATTGAGAACTCGACGTTGAATCATTTTACTGGCTATAATTTCTTCTACCCACTTCCTTTGAAGGAGTGATAGACAGAAAAAAATATGTTAAACAGGTAAAGGTATCCATAGGTATTCTTTATTTGGTATACCACACAGGTAGAAAAATCTCATATTAGAAGGCCGGGGTAGCGCAGAAGTGTCTTCGTTTTATTAATAGCTCACCTGTCTCAACACGGGGTGGTGTTAAAATACACTCGATGGCGCCGACAGGGCTGTATTTAGAATTTCAGCCCCCCTGCTTTGTGAATGTCAGAAAACTTCGGAGTTATCGAAAAAAGGCCGACGAAAATAAATTGCACTTTCTCGGTACCTTTGTACAATGAGAAAAATATTATTTCTGATAATGTAACGCGGGAATAAGTTTATAAAAGATGCATTAAGCATTTTTTCGAACCAAATTGGGCCTTGCGTGGATTTATCTGAAGATGTAAACTAATACATGTATCAATTTATTGAATCTTTGCTACAAAAGGACCACACAGTTTTTTTTCTAATTTCGGATCTATTCTGATTTTGGAGTTTGGAAATTTTCGAGATTAAAGTCGGAATTGACAAGTTTCAAGTCGAAAAAGTTTCCCTCTTCACTTTCCATTAATGAAATATTCAATTTACAATATATGTGAAGTTTTTTACCATACGTGCTCCTTTTCAATGGCTTAAGTCCAAGTATCATTTTATGGACATAGATAGATTATTTATTGTCTTATTTTCTATTGTACAATAGATTAGACATTGTCAAAAGATAAATATAAAGAAAAAATATAAGATAATGTACATATACAGGACAAATAATTATTTACATAACATTTCCAGACATATATTCAGAATACATAGAAGTAATTGTCAAGATGAATATACATATACATAAGATTTCCAAACATTTACAAAATAAATGAAAATAAAAAATGAATAGCATTGTAAAAATCCTAGAAGAATGCATTTCCTAGGTGTTACCAAGGTAACTTTCGAACTCTATCAAATTATAAAAACCTTCATCTGAAGGATCTTCTTTAACCTCTTAAATATATCATATGATTCACTATCATTAACCATAGCCGGAAGTTTATTATAATATCAGATGCCAGCATTATTGGGACCTCTTTTCCTAAACGAATGATTCATTCTCTCTATGACAAAATTGCTTTTATGTCTTGTATCGTAATTATGGATGTCACTATTTTTCATTAGTTTATCTTTGTTGAATATATGTAACTAAGCTATTTTAGTAGATAAATTGAAGAGACTGTTAAGATTTTATACTTCTTGAAAATTTCGCGACAAGAAGTTCTAAAGGGTAGATTGAAAATTAATCGTAGTATTCGTTTTTGTAAAATAAAAACTTTTTGCACATCGCGTCCTTGACCCCAGATCATGACCCTGTAGCTAATAGTAGAGTAAGCATAGGCATAGTATATGTTCAAAAGGGTGCTTCTGTCTAGCATTGACCTTAATACCGTCAATAAGTAGAAACATTGATCAATCGTTTTGCAAACACCATCAATCTATTTCTCCCATGTAAAATTGCTGTCAAACGTTGTTCCCAATAACTTTACCGATTTAGATGTTTTAATGGTGGATCCATTGAATAAAATTTGGCATTTCAAAGGGGTTTCGTACAAATTGAAATATTCGAGTTTTTCAAGTTTATAATAAGCCTTATTCCTAGAACACCAATGTTCAAATTTGTCAATTTTTTTGAGAAGGTTATGTTCTGTGTTATCAGTTATAACCATGCCATACAGGGTGTCAACATATTCTTTAGACGAGCCATGGTTTCCGGAGTTCCGAGGGGATGAGATCCAAACTTGGCAGGGGTGTTAGATTCAAGAATTGGAAAAAAATCAATATTTCATACTCTCCCATCACTTCCGGTTTCAACTTGGGAATTTTGAATAGAACATACAACATACATTTTTATTTTTTATTCTAGGGATGATTCTGAGTAGGATCACATAGTTTTGGGACGAAAAATTGGCACATTTGATTTTTCAGAAGCATTTTTATTTTCGCATCTAGAGTGCGTTCAACCAATCTGATGGACATGAATGATGAGTAAAAAATATGATATGACAGTTTTTCCGCCTAGTTGAGTACCTACTTATGGCGGTTTGATATTTCCAAAACCACTAATTGTGAAAACCATTGATGGTTTCGAATCGAAAAATTATGAGGATATTTGGGTAAATCGCTCATCAAGTATGCTGTCAATACAAAATTGAACGAAACCAGATTCATAATTTTACGATCAAAACGAAAGGAAAGGAAGATATTTTGCGAGTAAATCAATTTTTAATAAGTCAAACACACAAAAATCCTTTAGAAAAAAAAACTTACTTGTTTCGATAGGAATGGCGGGCTATATACGACACCGCATGATTATGGCATTTTGCTTCCGCCGGATTATTTTTCATAAACGAAAAATGCAAGATTTTTTGCTTACGAAATCGTTAAAAACCTAACCTAACCTTCATTTCCCTTTTAGACCAGTGCTGAAGCCTTTGAAAATGGTAAAAAGTGAATAAAAATAATAGTAGGATGAAACCCATTGGAAAAGGAAGAGAATATAACAAAAATGAAAGGAAAAATAGTTTACGGGCGATCTGAGGTCGGGAAGTGGAAGGGGGTGAGTTTTTAAGGGTGAAAAACGGTTCATCTCGATTTCCGGCAAAACTCCTATGGAAAAAAGTTGAATGGAAAAGTTGTAGGTAATGAAAAGATCTACAACTTTTGTTTCGACACTTTTTCCACATAACCTCAAAATTTATGTAAAAAATTCAAATAACCAAGTTTTTGGTTTTTTATTTTTATCTTCTACAACAATTTTTTTTGTTCACGAAATTTGGTGAAAACCCATTTTTTCATGTTCCAAAGACACTGTAATTTTTTTGATTCAAAATATTTATTTTTTCACCTTATTTTGACTTAATATCGAAAAAGCACCCTAATTTTCAATCGAAAATTCTCCTGTCAAAATATCAGCTTTTTTAAAAAAGTCGGTGGGCTTTTTGTTGGTTGAAATCTCTACTTTCTGATGGAATTAAAAAAAAAGTACATTACTATGACAGAAAATGCAAAGAAACGAAAAAAAACTCGAATCCGAATTTAATAAGACATCTACAATATTTTGAGAAAGTTGTAGAATCTTCTTTAAATTATATGCCTAGATGCCTATTTATTGCTATTTTAAGATAACTTATATACCAGAGTGACCTACGGAAAATTTTAGCCCATCAAAAGGTATTTCATAGAGAAGTGGGGAAGGGGCTAGGAGGGTCTGTTATTTCTTTGCATTTTCTAAGAACATTTACCATAGTAATGTATATTTTTTTACACTATCAGAAAGTAGAGATTTCAACGAACGAAAATCTCACCGACTTTTTAAAAAAAGCTGATTTTTGACGCGAGAATTTTCGATTGAAAATTAGGGTGCTTTTTCGATATTAAGTCAAAATAAGGTGGAAAAATGAATATTTTAAATAAAAAATATTACAGTTGTCTGGGACATAAAAGAGGGTAAATATTTAGTTACATCACACATGCACTCCGAATATGGGGAAAACACTTTTCTTACGTGTTTTTGCCTCCTGAACACGAATCCGGAAGAAAAACGCGGCGGACTCATACCGTTTCAGAGTTATATAGGTTTTTCAACTGAAACTAACCTCAATTTCAAGCACCGTTTTCTCGCACAAAAATCACTCAAAATGCTCCTTCTTTATACCAGCATAAACAATACACCCTTAATCACTCATTTTCGGCACAACTTTGCACAAAATATCGACGTTTTTATCGAAAAAATCATATTTCTTACACTGTTGCATATGAACAATTTTCGTTCATGTGACAGGAGAAGTTTAGTAACTCTGCCTGATTTTTTCATGTTGGCAATAAGTGAAGCACCGCCAAAATTGTTAAAATGGTTAGAAAAAAACAATTGCACACATAAATGAAGTAGCAACTTTTGCTTACATTTGAATTCGAAAAGTTGGCGGTGCTTCACTTATTGCCAACATGAAAAAATCAGGCAGAGTTACTAAACTTCTCCTGTCACATGAACGAAAATTGTTCATATGCAACAGTGTAAGAATATGATTTTTCGATAAAAACGTCGATATTTTGTGCAAAGTTGTGCCGAAAATGAGTGATTAAGGTGTATTGTTTATGCTGGTATAAAGAAGGAGGCATTTTGAGTGATTTTTGTGCGAGAAAACGGTGCTTGAAATTGAGGTTAGTTTCAGTTGAAAAACCTATATAACTCTGAAACGGTATGAGTCCGCCGCGTTTTTCTTCCGGATTCGTGTTCAGGAGGCAAAAACACGTAAGAAAAGTGTTTTCCCCATATTCGGAGTGCATGTGTGATGTAACTAAATATTTACCTAAAAGAGTAAGTTTTCACCAAATTTCGTGAATTTTTTTTTTTTTGTAAAAGGTAAAAATAAAAAACTGAAAACTTGGTTATTTGAATTTTGAGATTATGTGAAAAAAATGTGGATACCAAAGTTGTAGATCTTTTCATTACCTACAACTTTGCCATTTAACTTTTTTCCATATGACTTGTAGTTTTGCCGAAAATCGAGATAAACCGTTTTTTACCCTTAAAAACTCACCCCCTTCCACTTCCCGACCTCAGATCGCCCGTAAATTATTTTTCCTTTCATTCTTGTTATATTTTCTTCTTTTTCCATTGGGTTTCATCCTACTATTTTTTTTTGTGGTTTAAAAAATTATCGGCCCTGGTCTACAAGTAATGCAGATCCATTTCTTTCTTCATACATTCCTTGTAGACGTTTTCCATCTTCAAATAAATTGTCTATTGAAATAAACGCGGCATCGGCAATCATTTTACTTGGAACCGATACGCTGTTCGAACGAACCCTTAAAAACTCACCCCCTTGCACTTCCCGACCTCGATCGCCGTAAATTATTTTTCCTTTCATTTTTGTTATATTCTCTTCCTTTTCCAATGAGTTTCATTCTACTATAATTTTTTTTTGTTTAAAAAATTATCGACCCTGGTCTATTTCATTAATTATGTAATTCGGCCCTTCAAGGGTCGCCATACTTGTAGCAAATGAGTTGGGCTTTTTGGGCATCAGCTCCAGGTCTATACCTATTCTTTCTAACGTATTTTCCAAATATTCAGCCAATTTTATGAATATAACTTCTTTATTTGTTGAAAATATAAACAGGATGTTCATAAAATCAGATGTGGAATCATCTGCGACTGAAAGATAAACTTTAGTCACTATCTTCCATCGTCAAGATAACCTCTTGTGGGGTATTCATGTTGAAAAGGGAAACATTCTCAATTGAGAATGTTTCCCTTTTCAACATAACTTCTTTAATTTTTCCGTTTGAATATGCTGTTTTGAAATCTCAATAACTATAATTTTATTTTCCCAATAAACCAAATTATTACCACAGTAAATCATTTATCATTATTCCTTTGAATGGAGACCTCCAGCGAGCTGAATTTATCAATTGCGCAACGGTCGAGATCGTTGGGGTTACATTTTATTGACTCAAACTGGTTTGAATGCATGATAACAGTCACATAACACACATACACGATACCCAAACAAGTGTGTTGTTGTTTTTATAATAATCGTGTACTTAGTATTTACATGCAGGAAGGATCGACTAATTCCAAGGACAATTGGATGCGATATTGGGACAAGCGAAACTAGAAAAACTTTTTAACAAAAAATGAAACCGACGAAAACAGAAACTGAAAAGTAATAAATAAACATTTTTATTAATAACTAATCTTCTAAACTAATGTATGTAACTAATTTTGACAAACAAACAACGAAGATCATTGAATTTCTTTAAAAAAATATCAAAACGAAACCGCTCATCCTGCTGCCATCATTTTTCGCTTTAGTTAATTCAATTGCTAGTTTGTTTGGCGCCGACTCAAAATTAGTTACATACATTAGTTTAGGAGATTAGTTATTAATAAAAATGTTTATTTTATACTTTTCAGTTTTTGTTTTCGTCGGTTTTATTTTTTGTTAAAAAGTTTTTCTTTTTCAATTTTTTGTGGCTGAAATCTACTATTTACTACCTACTTAATTTTCGATTACTTCCAAAATACTTACTTAGTTACCCACCTTACTTCAACTATTAACAGTTAAATAATATGATTATCTACTTTAACTATTTATTGTTAGATAATATAAATTATTTTTGATAGTCCTAGTTGGTTTGTTTCATCACTTTGTATATTCCATCCTTTTATAGAATGTAATTATTGTGACGGATGTGGGAGAACAAAAATAATGACAATAGCGATCTGTCAATGTCAACTACATACAGTGTGACCCATTTAAAATGGAACCACCCCTGTAGAATACGCATTTTTCAGTCAATCTCAAAAATCTTTTTTTCTAATATCAAGCATTAAAAACTGTATCTTGACACAAATTTTCATAACTTTAGTTTCATTTCCAAGGCACTCTATGGTTTTTTTTCTTCGTCTAAAACGGCAAAAGTTTATTAGGCAATTTTTTTCCAAATTTGACTACACCACTGGATTCGTAGTCGTTATAAATGAAAACCATCAGAATTTCATAAAAAAATATTGGTTAACAACGAAGTTACAACAACTTTTGGAAACAAAGTATTTGATTATAATTTTTATTCAGATTGCACACATATTTGAAATCTGGCAACACTGCCGATACCAAGTAGAGCACAAGTGAATTTGTACTGTGAAAATCCGAAGTCAATAGCTCATTCAGTTCAACAGTTATAACTACTGAAAGTATGGTAATGTGAGCGATTTGTGGTGTACTAAATCACAGCCTACTATTGATTTAGTACAATACCTATGCCCAATGTATTAGTTCAGCTTTTCTCAAATTATTGATACCTTCTCTAAAAGCCTGTTTCAGTTGAGTTTTGCAGAATAAAAATGGAACATTTTTTTGTCCTGCTTTCTATTTTATTATTGAATAAATAATTTTGATACTTTAAAACTTGATTCGGTTCATTTCGTTTTTATGGGCTATTGAAAACTGCATAACTTGAACATGAATTTTCTGTTATTTTCGAATACACTTATAACCTAAACTTAAATAAATGATTTTAGGGAATATAATTCACAAATCCAGTGGCGTAGTTAGATTTTTATTACAAAATCGCTTCCACCAGAAATCGCCCACATTACCATACTTTCAGGAGTTATAACTGTAGAATGGAATGAGCTATTGACTTCGGATTTTCACTGTACAAATTCACTGGTGTTCTACTTTGTATCGGTAGTGTTGCCGCATTTTAAATATGTCTATAATCTAAATGAAAATTAATATCAAACACTTTGTTTCCAAAATTAAAGTTGTTGTAACTTCGTTGTTAACCAATATCTTTTTATGAAATTTTCATGGTTTTCATTTATAACGACTACAAATCCAGTGGTGTAGTCAAATTTCAAAACAAAAATTTCCTAATAAACTTTTGCCGTTTTTAACGAAGAAAAAATACCATAGAGTGCCTTGGAAATGAAACAAAAGTTATGAAAATTTGTGTCAAGATACAGTTTTTGGTGCTTATTTAAAAAAAATTTTTGAGAATGACTGGAAAATGCGTATTTTACAGGGGTGGTTCCATTTTAAATGGGTCACACTGTATCTGTGCCAATATTCACAAGTGAAAAATCAAGCATCCCCTTTTTTCTACCCATGGGGAGGATTATTCATTCCAAATTCAGATATGATCAACTATGAGGTGTATCCTATCTAATAAAAAAAGAATCATCCAAATCGGAATACCCAGTACAAAGTTATTCCTTATAGAATCGGTTAACGGACCAAAATTCAAAGGGTGAAGATCAATATCCTCCATTTTGCTACCCTTTTTTTTTCCAAATTTGAATGGGACCTATCCAATGAAGAAAGAATCATCGGAATCGGACTCCTCTGTAAGAATTTATGCGTGGTCATACATGAAAAAAAATATACGCGTCTACTAGAGAACCTCCTCCTTTTTGATTTCGTCGGTGGAAAAATAGGAGAAAAATAAAAAGTGCATCTACAATATACCGTATTCTTGGGGCAAACGTTACATAGGTTAGACTTCTAGACCCTTGGAAGTGTGGAAAAACGTACATCAGTGTTTCATTAGAAACCGACTGATCTAGACTGTCAGATCACGTTTTAAAATTCACTGATGATCACCGAATATAATTGAACAGGACAAAAATCATAGCAAATGAATGTCATAAAAAAAGGATGAGACCCATATGATTCTCAACCTTAGGATTTTGTTTCATGATAGCTGTTCTCCATTTTTAACCGACGAAACCAATAAAATATACGGGTCGAATAGAGAACCTCCTCCTTTTTGGTTTCGTCGGTTAAAAAGGAGGAAGTTCTCTAGTCGACCCCGTATATTTTTTTTTCCATCATTTTTTTTAATGTATGATCACGCATAACTTTTCACTGATACGTCCGATTCCGATAATTCTTTTTTCAGTGGATAGGGTGTCGAATTTGGTCCCATTTGAATTTAAAAGATGAAATCCACCCCTAAGGGTAGCAAAATGAAGGATATTGATCACTCACCCTCTGAATTCTGGTCCGTTAACCGATTCTATCAGGTATAACTTTGTACTGGGTTCTTCGATTTGGATGATTCTTTTTTTAATAGATAGGGTATACCTTATTTTTGGATTTCGAAAGGAATTAGCCACCCTTACGGGTAGAAAAATAGGGGATAATTGATTTTTCACTAGTGAACATTGGCACACACATACGTAGTTGACAATGACAGATCGCTACTGACATTATTCTTGTTCCGTCAAAATCAGTATATTTTATGAGAGGATGGAATGATATACAAAGTAATGAAATAAACTAACCAGAACAACGAAAATAATTTATATGACAACAAATAGTAAAAGTAGATAATCATATTATTTAACTGGTAATATTGAAGTAAGGTGGGTGGGTGAGTAAGTATTTTGGAAGTAATCAAAAAACGAGTAGGTAGTAACTGGTAGATTTTAGCCACAAAAAATTTAAAAATAAAAACTTCTTAACAAAAAATTAAACCGACGAAATACGGAACTGAAAAGTAAAAAATAAAAACTTTTTAACAAAAAATTAAACCGACGAAAAAATCAACTGAAAAGCAAGAAATAAAATAAACCTCCTTAGTCTAAATGATAATTGAACTCCTAAACTAATGTAAGTAACTGATTTTGAGTCGGCGCCAAACAAACTAGCAATTGAATTAGGTGAAGCGTAAAATGATGGCAGCGAGATGCACGGCTGCGTTTTGATGACTTCTTTCATAGATAATGATGTTCGATAATTGTTTGTTTGGCGCCGACTCAAAATCAGTTACTTACATTAGTTTAGGAGCTCAATTATCATTTAGACTAAGAAGGGTTATTTGATTTTTTGCTTTTCAGTTGATTTTTTCGTCGGTTTAATTTTTTTTTTTTAAGTTTTTTCCTAGCAAGTTTTCAACTTTATCTATTAAGTATTTCACATTGTCCAAACTACCAGCAAATATCGAGATTATTCTAGAAACTAGAATCAACTGGATGTTATCACGGTAAAAAACTGGTTTTTCGTGAAAGTGCAATATTTTTATCTATACCTCACTCACATGCGTGTTATTTGTTATCTAAAGTATCTCGGTTTTTAAAGAACACTGGAAAAAAGTGATAAGGACAAAATCATTATATATTTTCAATATCATTCAGGT
Organism: Gonioctena quinquepunctata; assembly: GCA_018342105.1. Lineage (NCBI taxonomy): Eukaryota > Metazoa > Arthropoda > Insecta > Coleoptera > Chrysomelidae > Gonioctena > Gonioctena quinquepunctata. Next base: position 92,522 of record JAFIRS010001561.1, on the reverse strand, counting down.
ATAGATTTCAACATATGGTGAGCCAAGAAAAAAATGTGCTCTTGACAAAAAAATTTACATGTTTTGCCGTTTATTTAATGAAAAGATTCAAAGATAAAAAATTGAAATTTTCAAAGAGTAGTTCCAACTCCCCAAGATTCGAGTTCCATAAAATCATCTTTTGGTTCGCACGTACCTACCCCTAGAATGTGCGAAATTTCGTTCTTCTATTAGCGATACTTTTTGAGATATAACTTGTTGTTTAATAGGGGTAGATTTTAACGCATGGTCAAACAAGAAAACATGTGCTCTGGTCAAAAAAAATACGTGTTTTGCCGTTTTTTTATGAACAGATTCAAAGATAAAAATATTAATTTCCAGGAGGTAGTTTCAACCCCCCTCGGATGCAAGTTCCGTAAAATCCTCTTTTGGTACCTACCCCTAGAATGTAACCTTCGTACGAAATAGCAATACTTTTTGAGATATAACTCTTATGCTTTTTTCACGTATTAACTAAATAAATAAAGATTTTAGTTTGAAGAAAACCATTGCATATTACCGATACTCTTTGAAATATAATATGTTGTTTAATAGGGGTAGTTTTTTCCTTATGGCCAGACAAGAAAAAATGTGCTTTTGTAAGAAAAAATTTCGTGTTTTGGCGTTTTTTGAAGAACATATTCAAAGAAAAAAATAGAAATGTTCAGGGGGTAGTTTTAACCCCCCTAGGATTCGAGTTCCGTAAAATCATCTTTTGGTACGCAACTATTCTTCTATTAGCGATACTTTTTGAGATAACCTGGTATGCCTTTTTCACTTATTCACTTTTGAAATTTTTTAAACTGAAAACCATTGCCTATTACCGATACTCTTCGAGATATAATATGTTGTATAGGGTAGATTTCACCGTACAGACAGATAAAAAAAAGTGTACTCTTGTAAAAAAGAAATACGTTTTTTGTCGATTTTTTTATGAACAGATTCAAAGAAAAAAAAAATAATTTTGAGGGGGCAGTTTCAACCTTCCAGGATTCGAGTTCTGTGAAATCCTTTCTTGGTACGCACCTACCCCTAGAATGTAACCTTGATGCAAAATTTCGTTCCTCAATTAGCGATACTTTTTGAGATAACCTGGTATGCCTTTTTCACTTATTCTCTATTGAAAAAAGAGATATAATCTGTTGTATAATAGGGGTAGATTTTACCGTACGCTCAGACAAGAAAAAAGTGTGCTCTTGTCAAAAAAAAACCGTTTTTTTAAGAACAGATTCAAAGAAAAAAAATTAAATTTTCAGGGGGCAGTTTCAACCTCCTAGGATTCGAGTTCTATAAAATATTCTCTTGGTATGCACCTAGCACTAGAATGTAACCTTAGCGCAAAATTTCGTTCTTCAATATTAGCGATACTTTTTTAGATAAAACTCTTATGCCTTTTTCACTTATTGACTATTGTATAAATATGTTTAGATTGATGAAAACCATTGCCTATTACCGATACTCTTCAATTAAAAATGAAAAATGTATTATTTCTCAAGACAGCTGACTACAAAAACCTATACAATAGGTAAATGTTGGTCGCATATCCATAAAAAAACAACTACTTCCCTGGCTAATGCCTAGACGGACGTTGAATGACATCCGATTGATAAATGTGCAATCCGACCAACATACACCTATTGTATAGGTTATTGTAGTCAGCTGTCCTGAGGAATAAGACATTTTTCCTTTTTAATGAAATTATGGCAGGCTATGGAGTATGTTACAGAATTCTGTCTCTTATTGCAGATACTCTTCAATATATGTTGTATAATAGGGGTAGATTTTACCGTATGGTCAAACAAGAAAAAAATGTGCTCTTGTCAAAAAAATCACGTGTTTTGTCGTTTTTTGAAGAACAGATTCAAAGAAAAAATAGAAATGTTCAGGGGGTAGTTTCAACCCCCCAGGATTCGAGATCCGTAAAATCATCTCTTGGTACGCAACTACCCCCAGAATGTAACCTTCGTGCAAAATTTCGTTCTTCTATTAGCGATACTTTTTGAGATATAACTGTTATGCCTTTTTCACTTATTCAATATTGCATAAGGATGTTTGAATGGATGAAAACCATTGCCAATTACCGATACTCTTTGAGATATAACCTGTTGTTTAATAGGGGTAGATTTTACCGTATGGTCAGACAAGAAAAAAATGTGCTCTGATAAAAAAAATTGACATGTTTAATTATAAATTTCCAGGGGGTAGTATCAACCCCCCCCGGATTCGAGTTCTGTAAAATCCTCTTTTGGTACCTACCCCTAGAATGTAACCTTCGAACGAAATTTCGTCCTTCTAATAGCGATACTTTTTGAGATATAACTGCTATGCCTTTTTTACTTATTAACTATTGAAAAAAGATGTTTAGATTGATGAAAACCATTGCCTGTTAGATATGATCTGTTGTTAAACAGGGGTAGTTTTTACCTTATGGCCAGACAAGAAAAAATGTGCCTTTTGAAAAAATCACGTGTTTTGTCGATTTTTAATGAACAGATTCAAGATAAAAATATAAATTTTCAGGCGATAGTTTTAACCCCTAGGATTCGAGTTCCGGGAAATCATCTTTTGGTACGTACCTACCCCTAGAATGTAACCTTAGTGCAAAATTTCGTTCTTCTACTAGCGATACTTTTTGAGATAACCTGGTATACCTTTTTCATTTATTCACTATTGAAAAAAGAGATATAATCTGTTGTATAATAGGGGTAGATTTTACCGTATGGCCTGACAAGAAAAAAATGTGCTCTTGTCAAAAGAAACAGGTGTTGAAAAGGGAAACATTCTCAATTGAATATCAGATGTAGTTCAATGTCCAGCGTGGCTATAGCCGGGGAAGTAGTTGTTTTCTGTTAGACATTCACAAAAAATAACTTCATTTTTATCGTGGATTTTTCAATTCACAGAAAAATCTTTCTATTCTTTCTATGAGAATGTTTCCCTTTTCAACATGAATACCCCACAAGAGGTTATCTTGAACGATGGAAGATAGTGACTAAAGTTTATCTTTCAGTCGCAGATGATTCCAAATCTGATTTTATGAACATCCTGTTCATATTGTCAAACAAATCAAACTGAGGTGCTTTGCCGTTTTTCAAAGATAAAAAAATAGAAATTTCCAGGGGGGTTGTTTCAACCCCCCAGCATTCAAGTTCCGTGAAATCATCTTAGTACGCACCTACCCCCATAATGTAATTGCAAAATTTCGTTTTTCTATTAGCGATTATTTTCGAGATATAACATGTTATGCATTTTCCCTTATTCACTATTGAAAAAAGATGTTTAAATTGAGATCCTTGAGATATAATCTGTTGTATCATAGGGGTAGTTTTTACAGTATGGCCAGACAAGAAAAAATGTGCTCTTGTAAAAAAATGACATGTTTTGCCGTTTTCTTAATGAAAGGATTCAAAGAAAAAAAAATTTCAGGGGGAAGTTTCAACCTGCCAAATTAGACTTCCGTGAAATCCTAAAAAACCTTCGTGCAAAATGTCATTCTTTTTAATAGTGGTAGATTTTACCGTATGGTCAGACAAGAAAAAAATTTGCTCTGTCAAAAAAAATGACGTGCTTTGCCGTTTTTCAAAGATAAAAAAATATAAATTTCCGGAGGGGGGTTGTTTCAACCCCCCATGATTCAAGTTCCGTAAAATCCTCTTTTGGTACGCACCTACCGCCAGAATATAATTGAAAATTTCGTTTTTCTATTAGCGATTCTTTTCGAGATATAACATGTTATGCATTTTTCCCTTATTCACTATTGAAAAAAGATGTTTAAATTGAGATCCTTGAGATATAATCTGTTGTATCATAGGGGTAGTTTTCACAGTATGGCCAGACAAGAAAAAATGTACTCTTGTAAAAAAAATGACATGTTTTGCCGTTTTCTTAATGAACAGATTCAAAGAAAAAAATTATTTTCAGGGGGTAGTTTCAACCCCCCAAATTAGACTTCCGGAAACCTAAAAAACCTTCGTGCAAAATATCATTCTTTTTAATAGTGGTAGATTCTACCGTATGGTAAGATGAGAAAAAAAAGAGCTCTTGTCAAAAAAAAAAACTGACGTGCTTTGCCGTTTTTCAAAGATAAAAAAATATAAATTTCCAGGGGGGTTGTTTGAACCCCCCAGGATTAAAGTTCCGTAAAATCCTCTTTTGGTACGCACCTACCGCCAGAATGTAATTGCAAAATATCGTTCTTCTATTCGCGATTCTTTTCGAGATATAACATGTTATGCATTTTTACCTTATCCACTATTGAAAAAAGATGTTCAAATTGAGATCCTTGAGATATAATCTGTTGTATCATAGGGGTAGTTTTTACCGTATGGCCAGACAAGAAAAAATGTGCTATTCCCAAAAAAAATTGACATGTTTCTTAAAGAAAAGAATAAAAGAAAAAAAAATTCAAGGGGGTAGTTTCAACCCCCCAAATTAGACTCCTGGAATCCTAAAAACCTTCGTGCAAAATTTCATTCTTCTATTATGATTACTTTTCAAGATATAACCTGTTTTACAATTGGTAGTTTTTACCTGAGGATTTTTTTTTAATTATTCACCACTAAATAAATAAATTTCAATAGATTTTCATAAACTTAATGTAATGAAATATAAAATATGTTGTTGGTTCCTTTATTATTTTTTCATGAAGAAGACGAAAAAAAAATCAATTTTATATCCGTAAATGTTTTCATAGACAAATTCATTAATTCCTCCAGGTACACCGGGGGTGAAAATTCCCGGAAATTGTGGAATTGGATATAACTCTTATGCTTTTTTCACTTATTCACTATTGAATAAAGATTTTAGATTGGAGAAAACCATTGCATATTACCGATACTCTTTGAAATATAATATGTTGTTTAATAGGGGTAGTTTTTTCTTTATGGCCAGACAAGAAAAAAATGTGCTCTTGTAAAAAAAAATCACGTGTTTTGCCGTTTTTTGAAGAACAGATTCAGAGAAAAAATAGAAATGTTCAGGGGGTAGTTTCAACCCCCCAGGATTCGAGTTCCGTAAAATCATCTTTTGGTACGCAACTACCCCCAGAATGTAACCTTCGTGCAAAATTTAGCGATATTTTTTGAGATATAACTGTTATGCCTTTTTAACTTATTTAATATTGCATAAGGATGTTTGAATTTACCTGAGGATTTTTTTTTAATTATTCACCACTAAATAAATAAATTTCAAGAGATTTTCATAAACTTAATGTAATGAAATATAAAATATGTTGTTGGTTCCTTTATTATTTTTTCATGAAGAAGACGAAAAAAAAAACAATTTTATATCCGTAAATGTTTTCATAGACAAATTTATTAATTCCTTCAGGTACACCGGGGGTGAAAATTTCCGGAAATTGTGGAATTAATTGATTATTCGATACGAAGTTTTTATTTAAAAAAAAAAGCATGAAAACACGTACCTCTTCCAAAAAACAAAACCGAAGCAACGAAAAATTCAAGAACCATCACCAATCATGTGGCACATTATAACGACTCTTTCAAACTGATCAACACATAATACTAATTTCTTATTTCATAAAAGTGTTTTGTGATGTTCCCCGAGCCATTCGACCACTGTGGTGTTTTTTTATTTCAAATTATAAAAAAACACATGTTACACAGTCGTCCATGTGGATAACCCTCTTCGAAAACGTACGAAAAAACCTGTTTCATTGGCATGGCTGGTTGTGCGTCGATTAAAAGGGACCCCATACAAAGAGTACAAGATTATGCAGAGGCGGAGACGTGGGGCGATTTATATGAGGGTGTCGCAGGAATCTTGATGAATATGTACACAAGTCTGCAAAAAGAACCTCGCACATATGGGAAATTGGCTCTCGGTGGAATTGGCTGAAATTTTATAATGTCATAGTAGGATGAGTCATTAGAAAAAAGGGTGAGTTCAATTGATTTTGTATGTTTAGTTTCTGAAATATAAGCGGCCAAAGTTCGTAAAAATGTCGTATTGGGGTAGGATTGACAAAGAAAGAAATTGTTTTTTTAGTCGAAATAAGACAAAGTAAGGATGAATATGTATTGATCGGAACTCATAAACTCTCAGAATCTTTCAGAACTATTGAAATCGGACCACCTATGACGCATCCAGATCTGCTGCAATAAAGTGCTAAAAAAACAAATTGCAATTATGACAAAACTAATAATCCAACAGTGCCTAAGTTTTCCACACATACAGTACAGAAAAAGGGTGGTGTTATGAATTAAAAAAAAACGCAGATTTTTGCCGGTTTTTCCGATTTATCTGCGTTACTTTTAATCCATTCGAGTTGTGCCAGGCCACATTTTTTTGTATCGAGATTGCTCTATTAGTTTTCAAGTTGCAAGTCAAAAACGATAAAAAATTAAAAAAACACTTTCAAATGTTCATAACAAATTTAGCAATGACAGTTTGGACTAGGAAACATAAAAGAATATAACTACGGACCGTATGATGGCACAGTCGGTTTCCTGGTAATATTTTTGTAACTAAAAAAACTCTATTGATTGGTCTATATTAAGTAGAATTTTCCATATCACTAGAAGAAGGACTTCAGGACCGGACTCGGTGCAAAGAAAAGAAATGTTCTTTAGGTTTAGGTGATTGTAGACCCCAGCAACGGACGGTGCGGTGCCGTCTCAGCTCTCAAGCAATTTTTGTCTACAATCCCAAGGTAGAAGAAGAAATAAGCGATTCTTGCATTTTCTGTTCTCGAAATCAACTTTCGCTTGTAGATTTGTCCTATTCAAAAGGCTGACTGATGAGATATATTGTACAAGTGTTTTGAGATTGATTTATATGGAAATATCAATAGGATGTTCATAAAATCAGACGTGGAATCATCTGCGACTCAAATATAAACTTTAGTCACTTGCTTCCTTCGTTAGAAATAACCTCTTATTCATGTCGAAAAGGGAATCATTCTCACTCCCAATCAAATATTGAACACAAAGATTTTTCCGAAAATTTAAAAATCTACGACAATAATGAGGTTATCATCATCAAATATACTTACGTGTCAAAGAATAGAAGATATATCATTGACAAAGTGTAGTAAAACTTCACTGTTTATATAAAGACGGTATAGAAAATATATATGTAGAAGTAAGGTATTCTGACGTAACAAACATATTTAATCACTATCATCAAAGAACTCCTGTATGTCACGGTAAGCCTTCAGTAAGAGTACTTTTTGACTTTCTTCTGAAATAGGTGGTTTATTAAAAATTATTTGCTTTCGTACATAGTCAAAAAAATCGTTTTTCCGGATTTTTTTTCCAGCACTATTTCAAAACCAACAAGTTATATTTTGTTAAGATATCATAGTTTCAGTCTATTGTAGGCGAAAAAACGTGATTTATTTCTTGATGACTCTCTCTGTTTGAAATATTTTTTTTTTCGAGTATACCCCTATACTGAAAACAATTGACAGATCGTTTTTTTATTACAAAAAAAGGAATTAATTGCTACTGCCCATTGAATAAAAGATAGGGTAACATTCTGATGAACTCAATTGTTCAATATTACCTTTCATTTAGATAAAGGGTGCGTTACATTTACAATGTTTTTATTGAATATCTAGAAAACTCTTCCGTTAATTTGGACCATATTTTACTCACAATATTTTGAAAATGGTGACTGTCATATACGATAGTTTTATCAACTTGGTATGTTGCGTTTCTAAGATATGCATTTTTGAAGTTTAGGGTATTACGATATATGGGGAAACCTATCGATTTAACAGAATTTTATGGAACCTTTCGACACATTCAATTCTATTATAAAACTTTTCGAAATCAATTAATTGATACTTTAAACAACACAAACCACACTCAACAACAATTTGGAACTCAACAGTATAGACTCAAAAAAATCGAATTATAAATAACGACTTCTAACATAAGAAGTCAATTAATGATTTGTTGAAAATATAAACAGGATGTTCATAAAATCAGATGTGGAATCATCTGCGACTGGAAGATAAACCTTAGTCACTATCTTCCATCGTCAAGATAACCTCTTGTGGGGTATTCATGTTGAAAAGGGAAACATTCTCAATTGAAAATTGATAGAAATGTTTTTCTGTGAATTGAAAAATCCACGATTAAAATGAAGTTATTTTTTGTGAATGTCTAACAGAAAACAACTACTTCCCCGGCTAAAGCCACGCTGGACATTGAACTACATCTGATAGATATTCTGAAAAGGCCCTAACTCAAAAGAAAAAATCTGAAATTGAAAATTTGCATTTTCATTCAGATAGTTATTTGATTTTCTATTCCAGTCTTAATTAAGAACTCATAAAGATGAATGAGGCAAAGAAGAATGTTTTCCAAAAGAGAGTACTCACCAGAAATCATTCGTAACATTGACGCAGGAGAGACATCGCATTCACTTGGTCTTCAAGTAGTTGTTTTCTGTTAGACATTCACAAAAAATAACTTCATTTTAATCGTGGATTTTTCAATTCACAGAAAAATTTTTCTATCAATTTTCAATTGAGAATGTTTCCCTTTTCAAAGTCAATTAATATTATGGAAATTATAATATAACAAATCGAAATTGAAACTAATTAGTTATAAACAACATAATCAACAATTTACATAATGGAACTCTCAAAAAACAAACAATAACCAAAACCCAAATTCAAATAAAATTATTAATATTGTTATTGATTGGTCTATTTGCGCAATCTAAAACATTTCTCAATAGTTTATGGCTAGGGTACTTTATTGGTTCTATTTGAAATTGATATGCGTAATCCTGAACCTGGACTATTACGCTGCCGCATAGCGTCCAGATTTTTTAGGAATGCTCTAAAATATCAACTGTGGATATCCTTTAGTATTATTCCTGATGCACCTGCAAATGTAGTATTCTAGGCTACTACTGTACCTGCAAAAGTGCCCTAGCCACTATCAAACAATGTTTTAGATTGCGCAAATATACCAATAAATAACAATATCAATGATATTATTTGAATTTAGGTTTTGTTTATTGTTTGTTTTTTGAGAGTTAATTATGTAAATTGTTGTTTATGTTTATAACTAATTAGTTTCAATTTCGATTTATAGTTCACTACAACAATACACTATAAGATTTTCACTACTTAAGGGTTCACTAAAGCACGACGCTTATTTCGCTATACAATAGCTTCATCAGGTTCATTTCGATTTGTTATATTATAATTTCCATAATATTAATTGACTTTTTATGTTAGAAGTCTTTATTTATAATTCGATTTTTTTTTGAGTCTTTACTGTTGAGTTCCAAATTGTTGTTGAGTGTGGTTTGTGTTGTTTATAGTATCAAATAATTTATTTCGGAAAGTTTTATAATAGAATTGAATGTGTCGAAAGGTTCCATGAAATTTTGTTAAATCGATAGGTTACCCCATATATCGTAATACCGTAAACCTCAAAAATGCATATCTTAGAAACGCAACACACAAAGTTGATAAAACTATCGTATATGATAGTCAACATTTTCAAAATATTGTGAGTAAAATATGGTCCAAATTAACGGAACAGTTTTCTAGATATTCAATGAAAACATTGTAATTGACCTAAAAAAAAATGTAACGCACCCTTTATCTAAATGAAAAGTAATATTGAACAATTGAGTTCATCAGAATGTTACCCTATATTTTATTCAATGTTTTTAGTATAGGGGGGTATACTCGAAAATTACAAAAAATATATATTTCAAACAGAAAAAGTAATTAAGAAACAAAACACGTTTTTTCGCCTACAATAGACTGAAACTATGATATCTTAACAAAATATAACTTGTTGGTTTTGAAATACTGCTGGAAAAAAAATCCGGAAAAACGATTTTTTTTACTATGCCCCATATACACTCTAATGTACTATTATGAATAAGATTATAATTGTACATGTTTATGAGTTCCGATCAATACATTTCCATCCTTACTTTGTCTTATTTCGACTAAAATAACAGTTTTTTTCTTTGTCAATCCTACCCCAATAAGACGTTTTTACGAACTTTGGCCGCTTAAATCTCAGAAACTAAACATACATAAAAACTTTTTAACAAAAAATTAAACCGACGAAATACGGAACTGAAAAGTAAAAAATAAAATAAACCTTCTTAGTCTCAATAACTAAGCTCCTAAACTAATGTAAGTAACTAATTTTGAGTCGGCGCCAAACAAACAAGCACATGAATTAGGTAAGGCCTAATATGATGGCATCGAGTTGGGCGGTGACATTCTGAAGTATTTTGAAGTAATTTAATGATCTTCGTTGATTGTTTGTTTGGCGCCGACTCAAAATTAGTTACTTACATTAGTTTAGGCGCTTAGGTATTGAGACCAAGAAGATTTATTTTATTTTTCACTTTTCAGTTCCGTATTTCGTCCGTTTAATTTTTTGTTGAAAAGTTTTTATTTTTCAATTTTTTGTGGCTGAAATCTACTAATTACTAACTACTTGTTTTTTTATTACTTCCAAAACACTTACCCATCTCACTTCAACTATTACCAGTTAAATAATATGATTATAAAATTTTACTATTTGTTGTAATATAAATTATTTTTTTGTTCTGGTTAGTTTATTTCATTACTTTGTATATCATTCTATCCTCTCATACAATATAATGATTGTGACGGATGTAGGAGAACAAAAATAATAACACTAGCGATCTGTCATTGTCAACTACATATGTGTGCCAATGTTCACAAGTGAAAAATCAATTATCCCCTAGTTTTCTACCCGTAAGGGTGGATAATTCCATTCGAAATACAAATATGATCAACTATGAGGTATATCCTATCTGATATAAAAAGAATCATCCAAATCAAAGATCCAGTACAAAGTTATGCCTGATAGAATCGGTTAACGGACCAGAATTCAGAGGGTGAGTGATAAATATCCTTCATTTTGCTACCCTTAGGGGTGGATTTCATCTTTTAAATTCAAATGGGACCAACTTCGAAGTACACCCTATCCACTGAAAAAATAATTCTCGGAATCGGACGAAATTTTAAAAAAAATTATATATACGCGTCGATAGAAACCTCCTCTTTTTGGTTTCGTGGTTAAAAATCATTTGAACTAACACTTTTTTCCAATGAACAACCTACTATAACATAATAAAATTTCAGCCAATTCGACCGAGAGCCAATTTCCCATGTTTTCGTGCGGGGTTCTTCAACTTTCTTGGCAGTTTTTTACTGAATTAATAATCGTTATAATAGTACTAAATGCAATATAGAACGATTTTTTCATGATATTCAGCACGTCACAATTTGCAGATTCGGATAATTTTGTAATTTAAAGGATACTCGGTGTAAATTGCCGTTTAATTGGAATAAAACCATCTTTATTCAAAGTTTTAATTATTTAATCAATATGGAAAAACAATGTGTGTTATCAGACATACTCAATGATCCTTATCAAATAGGTACCTACTCGTTTAAACAAATTAAGATTTCTGAAATACATGGAACGCGCGTCTAGGATGCAAATCAAATTTTGAGCTGCCAATTACGATGACTTTTTAACAAACAGACATTCATTTTTATTATATATTCCTGAAAACTTTTCCAAGACAAAGAAATTTCCAAAAACTTTTCTAAATATCCTTTTTTTCCTAAAAACCTTATTCGCAGTATTAGGAACATTCAAAAAAACAATTAGCCAAATCGGTCCAGCCGTTGTTTTTATAAAATAAAAAAAATGTTACCCTGACCAGGATTCGTTCCTATGACCTTGTAACCGCTGAGCTAATTCAATTCCTCTTTGGTAATAGAATAGAATAGAATAGAATTTATTATTTAACCACGTTACATAAAATTATGTTTGTAGCATGTCAAAGTACAAAAATTAAAATTAACAATAGTTAAAATTACAAGTAATAAAATTAGTAATTACAAATAAAATGAACAGGACAGAATTACATATATATGTAACTACAAATGTTTAAAAGTTTGCACACAAATGTTTAAAAGTTTTGAAACAACACAACAAAACAATCACAACATGGATTGTATTAGACATTCCCCTTAAGCGGGTTTTATTGTTTTAAAATTTTTATTATAAATATTTTTATTGTGCTACGGTTATGTAGTTGGGGTGAGTAACATGCATTCATGGTTAAATGATAGGAATTCCTCTATTGAGTAAAAACAATATAATAGTAAATGGTTCTTTACACATTTCTTGAATTGGCTGAAATTTAATGATTTTACAGATACTGGTAATTTATTGAAAATTTTGACATTTATAGAATTTTGCTCTGTGACGGACAATCTGAATTTAGGAGTTCTGAGTTCATTCGATGATCTTGTAGCATGGTTGTGGACATCAGCATTAGTTGAGTATAGAGTTATATTAGTAAAAATATCCAGTAGAGTTTGATAGATTCTGAATTTCTTGAATAGTGGCTGACAGTGGGCATGGAAGGTTGCACCATCTATGATCCTTAGCGCCTTTTTTTGGAGTCTGAATACTCTAATTGAGTGTGTTGAGTTTCCCCAGAGAATAGTACCATAGTTAAGGTGCGAGTGAAAGAGAGAATGGTAGGAAGTTATTAATATTGGAATGCTCAATACTTTTTTTAGTTGTCTCAATAGGAATAATTGGGTGGAGAGTTTTTTGCATAAATGATCAATGTGGGCACTCCATTTTAACCTGTTGTCTAGCACAATACCTAACAGGTTGACTGAGTTATTCGAGGTAAAATAGTTGTTAGCAGAGAAGAAATTTTTTTTTTGGGTTTTTTCTTGATTTAATTTAAGATTATTCGAACTGAACCAAATATGAGCCTTGTTTTGGCTTGTTAGTAAGATTGTTGAGTGTGATAGGGTTGCAATGTGTTTCAATTAAGGTTGTGTCATCTGCAAAACAAATACATCCAGAGGGCGACATATAGTGAAAAATATCGTTGAGGTAGATAAGAAACAACAGTGGTCCCAATACACTTCCCTGCGGGACTCCGTGGTTTATGTTCTGGAATTCAGAGAAATTGTTCTCTATGGCTACACACTGAATTCTGTTATTGAGATAGGACTTTATAAGTTTCAGAGGTACCCCCGCACACCGTAGAAGTTTAGTTTTTCTAGTAGTTTATCATGCGATACACAGTCGAAGGCCTTGGATAGGTCGCATAAGGTGATTTCCGTATGTTTGCCATTCTCAAGACCCTCGACTATGTTCGCAACAATGCGGCTGATAGCCTGAATCGTGGAGCAGTTTGGTCGAAAACCAAACTGTCCTTTGTTGAGAGTATTATGTTTATTAAAAAAGAGCAACAATCGTTCCTTCAGGATTATTTCAATAATCTTACTGATAATCGGGATAATAGAGATGGGTCTGAAATTTGTGGCCAAATCAGGGTCTCCTTTTTTATATATTGGAAGTACCTTAGTGATTTTTAGATTGTCAGGAAATATTCCATGGAGGAAACATAGATTGACCAGGGTTACTAGGGGTTCAATCAGCATGGTCGCTGTGCCCTTTATGATTTTACTGTTTAAACAATGTATATCAAAACAGTTTGAATTTTTCAATTTATTTATTGCAGCGTTCACCTCTTCGTGATTTACTGGTCCTAGGAAAAGTGAATCTTTTGTTTTGGGGAGGTCATTCAGAAAATCACTCGAAGAATGGTTAATATCAGGTAATGTTAGGATGATCTCCTCGGCAACATGTGTGAAATACTCATTGAAATCGTCAGGACTGAGTTTAGATATTTTAGATTTCTTCGCTTCCTTATTCCTTTCGTGATTTATTAACTTCCAAGAATCTTTAGCTTGGTTAGTAGAATTTAGTATAAATGAATTGTAGGAATATTTTTTTGCGTTAGCCAGCGCCTTATTATATTGAGATTTGTAGGATGTAAGAGCTTATCTTGTGGATCGTTTGTCGAGTCACATATTATTTTTATGGAAAGTAGGAAGTCTCTCATAGACCTTAGGTTGTCGTTAAAAAAATTTACAGGAGGTCTGTATTTGTTAGCTATTTTTTTCTCGGGAAAATGTTTCTCCACCATGGTTTTTAACTTGTCCACTAGATAGTTTGACAATAAATTACAATTTTTTTTATTATTTTCTTGGGGTAAATTAAAAACGGTCCAATCCAGGTCCGTAAGTGATTCCTTCATTTTACCAAGGCCAATTTCATTTAGTTTTCTTGTGAAGTTTTTTGCTGGAAGAGTATTGTGTGAAGTTTGAACAAGTATTTTTAATCTCTTATATACACGAATTTTCTCATTTTCAGGCAACTTTCCTAAGTTTTTTTTCGTATCAACCATCCTCGGGCTATTCCGAACATTGAAAAAAAAATTGGCAAATCGGTCCAGCCTTTCTCACGTTTTGCGCTTATAAGGATCGAGATTCATTTTTATCATATTGATTTTTGGTGGCAATCATTATTGGAGTAGAAAAGTGGAATAGGATGCGTATCAGACAGTTATGTGTGATGTTTTTTATTACTATTCCAAACCCTGAAACAAAGGTGATTCTGGAATTTGTGGTAATAACTAGCAACATTTCTGGATGTAAAGACAATTTAGCTGGTAGTACTGGAAAATATGTCAACCTGCGACAATATTTGATATTTCATAGATAACATTTATTATTACTTTCGTAAATAATTGAACATTATACCGGGTGAGTCTCCAAGGTGGCTCACCCGGTATAACTTTTTTATTATTGAAGATAGAAAAACTAAATTTGGGAGTTGTGTATTGTAACGAACCTAGGCCGGACCTGTCGCCTCACGCGTTGCCATCGACAACGATGAGGTCATCCCCGGAGATATTCGAGAACAATCCAGTCACGCCGCGGCAGATAACAACGGTCGATATTGGAAATAACTGGAACATGCTGGGCACCAACCGCCAGAATTGGAAACATCGAGAATGCTGTATCGGAGATAAATAGACAGCCCTCAAGAGGGAGTGGAGAGTCTGAACGAGCCCATACGATCGAGCTATACAGTGGCGTAGTAATATAAATTAAGTTGTAGATTAAGTGTGAAATAAATTAGTAAAACCAAGTTAAGTTTATTTACGTTACAATTGGTGTCGGAAGTGAGATTTTGAAAATAAACAAGTGATCGTGGAGTGGATAGTCAGAAAAATAAATTGATAGACCTTTTTGTACGCCCAAAATAGACAGTGGCCCGGTTTTTGCGAAGTGGACAATTGTGCGTGGGAATATAAGCTGATAAACTGTTCGCGTGAAACAGGAAATAGACAGTGGCCCGGTTTTAGCGAAGTGGACAATTGTGCGTGGGAATATAAACTGATACACTCTTCGCGTGAAACAGACAATAGACTGGTGGCCCGTGGAAAAGAATTCGCGAAGTGAATTTTTAACAAACTGATAAACTTTTTCGTGTGAAACAGACTGATACCTCGTCAAAGACAAAATGTGTTCAAGAAAAGTGCGCCTTGCGGACTTGAAGGTAGCGGAATTGAAACAGGAATTGGAGGAAAGGGAACTGGAAACAACGGGTAAAAAGCAAGTACTCCAGGAAAGACTTGCAGAAGGACTTATACAAGAAGGTGAGGACCCGAAACATTTTTATTCGAAGTTCCCGGAGGTGATTTGAGTCCGATAATAGAATCCTTGAAAGAAGAGCTGCAACAAAATTCTGAAATCTGGAAGAAAACTTGGAAGGGAAAATTCTAGAAATCTGGAAGAGAAGCTTGAAAAATTCTAGAAATCTGGAAGAAAAGCTTCTAGAAATTCAAGAAGTCTGGAAGAAAATTCTAGAAATCTGGAAGAGAAGCTTCTAGAAAATTCAAGAAGCCTGGAAGAGAAGTTCCTGGAAAACACAGAAGGCCTAAAAAAAGAATTGTGTGGTGTGGCTAATTTTCTAGAAGAAAGAATGGGAACCGTTGAGACAGAGATAGATAAAATTAGGGAGCAAATGAACACGGAGGTAGATAAAATAAAGGAAACGATCAGTAAGCTGGAAAAACGAATTAATAGTGCGCCCTCCACAGAGATGGTTAACGAAAATGCAATGCTGGACTTGAGTTTGAACTTGGATAAAGTTCAAGAGGGTATAAAAGATGTCAAGGTCATTTCAGAAATAGGGAAGCTTTCCATGAAGCCGCCTCAGTTCGACGGAAAAACTCCATGGGCAAATTACCGCCGGCAGTTTGAAGCAGCGGCCAAAGCAAACGGATGGAATGCAGGGGAAAGAGCTGTAGCACTGACACTTGCATTACGTGGAGAAGCGACAAATATTCTACAAACTCTCACCGCCCAAGAACAGGAGGACTATGATCAGCTGATTAAACATCTAGAATTACGATATGGCCACGCCCATTTGGAACACGTATACCACTCCCAGCTGAAAAATCGCTGCCAAAAATCGGGTGAATCCTTACAAGAATTCGAAACTGACATTGCACGCTTGGTTCGTCTCGCATATCCAGCCACACCAGAAAATGTAATGGAGCGACTAGCGGTTCAAGCATTCCTGGATGGACTCCGTGACCAAGAAACCAGACAAGCGTTGACACTAGCCCGTCCAACACATCTCGTAGACGCACTGGCACGCGCTTTGGAATTCGAGGCAGCGAAACAATCTTGCAAAAGCCAGAGTAAAGTCCGAATTATTGAGGAAGACTCACAGGAGCCTGCTAATTTGGAAGCTGCCATAAGGAAAGTGATTAAGGAAGTTTTGCCTGAGAAAAGACAGATAAGATGCTGGAATTGATTAGCTGTTCCGCAGTGATGTTCTGGAATGCCACCCTTACTTTATACTCCAATTCTTCACGAGTAGCTGATGCTGTGTTATACACCTGATTTTTAATTGTTCCCCAGAGAAAAAAATCTAGCGGTGTAAGATCTAGTGATCTAGAATATGAAAAAAGAACTGTTTTATTTCACCATGATATTCGTATACAAAATACTGAACAATTTAGGGCCATGCTATTTCAAACAGTACAGTGTCTTCAATCATGACCTTCACCACCACTTCACTCGAAATAATAATAATTTATATGTTAATAGAGCAAATCACAAAAACACTATGAACCCTTTGATTTTCAAAGGTTTCGATCAGTTCAATAAATTACCAAATCCAATTAAAAGTAGCCCATCTCTGAACATTTTCAAAAATGAACTGAAGAAATTTGTTTCAGCTGCACAAATATGATATATATTATTTAAACCGACTTTTTAATGTTTGTTATATATTCTATTGTATATTTTTTCAATATGTACCACATATCTCTTACTTTAACTTTTTTTCAGCTGATTTGTATATTAGGATATCCTATTTAAATAAAGATCTATCTATCTATCTAAAAATAAATAATACATTATGAAAAAATATGACAACTTAAAAATGTACCTCGCAGGCCACTGAATAGGTCCATAAGTGCCAATCCACTTTTCTGGGAAGGTGTCATTCAGATGTTCTCTTACGACTTGATAATTGTGAGGTGGCGCTCCGTCTTGTTGAAAATAGATATCAACTTGGTTAGCCAGTGGCAAATCTTCAATGAAATCATTAATTTCATTTCTAAGGAGCCATAGATATCTTTCCGCATAGTAAGTTGTCCGTCGAAAATTATTGGCCCCAAAAGTTTTCCTCCGATAATACCCATCCAGCAATTGCAACCAAATCGCTCTTAAAAATTTCCTTCTTGCATCAGATGTAAATTTGTTTGAGACCAGTACCTTTTATTATTCCGATTGAACATACCCAAGTTGGTGAATCGAGTTTCATCTGAATAAATAATTTTAAATGGAAAACGTACATCTTCACTGTATTTAGTCAAAAACCAGTTGCAATAAGTTAATCTTCGGTTGTGGTCGTTATCATAAAGATGTTGGTGTTGTTGGTACTTGAACGATCGATAATTATATTTGTGAGGAATTCTCCAAACGGACGAATAACTTATATCACACTCAGAAATAATTTGTCGAATTGACGCCGTACAATTCACTTCAACATAGGCCAACACGTCTACTTCTTTTTCTTCACTGGCGATAAAGTCATTGGCATTTTCTTCTGGTTCATTTCGCATTTTCCTTTCCGGTTTTGGAAAATAATGGCGAGTGGGATGGCGACGATTAGGGAATATCTGAGCATAAATTCGATGTCAATTTTCTCGTTTCTAGTATAATTTTCCATATCAAATTATAAACTACTAGTCTAAGAGCCGGTGGGAGGTCGACCTTCACCGATCTGATAACTCGATGAGACATATTTTTTATCAAATATAATTTATAAACAAATATGCCCATGATAACTTGCCTATCGAAAAGTGTTCATAGCTATTTTTAATTAAATTAATTTTAATCAATTTTCTTTCATCACCTTCACTCTTTTGATAACCGAATGAGTTTCATCTCAACTGATAGTTTTTAACACTCAGAATATGCCTAGGTAGGCTTGCCTACTTATTTCTGCGCATGGCTACCTGGCAAGCAGATGTGAACAGGTAAGTCAATATAGGTAACTACACCGATCTGTTAACCAATCGAAATTGATATCATAGGTAAGATAATTTAATTACAAAACCAATCGTATAGGCTTGCCTGCAAAAAATCGTACATAAAATATTATTGCCAAGCTATAAAGTTTTAGAATTTTAGCTATTTAATAGGTGCGAGAGATAAAGTAGAGCGTCCGAGGTCCGTGTGATAGAACAGGACACAACATAGCAGCTGCACGCTACCTGACCGTTGAATGTATCCGAGTGCGCATGCTCGTGTACATGTGAGTGACAGTGACAGCATTTATTTACACTCGACAGTAATTTTGAACTCTAATTTATTATAACTCTAATTTCGATCACAATTTTTGTATTATTTCACACTATATATACTTACAGCTATGAAATACACAAAAATAAATAATTTAATATATTAATAAAAAATAAAAACTCAACAATGTTTTTTTCATTTTAAAGCTATATTATAAAATTTTAAAATGAAACAAAAATCTATATTTTTTATTTAAAATTAAATAAATAATAATTTATTTATTATTTAAAATCAAATAAATGCCGTAAAGCGGGAAAGAATAAGTGTTACTTTTGAAATTTTAGTAAAATAAATAAAAAAAATCATCAATATAGAAAAATAAAATTTAATACATTTATGTTGTTGGAAGCGTTTATTACAAAGCATATAAAAGAGTTCAAAATTACTGTCGAGTGTAAATAAATCACTCACTCACATGTACACGAGCATGCGCACTCGGATACATTCAACGGTCAGGTAGCGTGCAGCTGCTATGTTGTGTCCTGTTCTATCACACGGACCTCGGACGCTCTACTTTATCTCTCGCACCTATCAAATAGCTAAAATTCTAAAACTTTATAGCTTGGCAATAATATTTTATGTACGATTTTTTGCAGGCAAGCCTATACGATTGGTTTTGTAATTAAATTATCTTACCTATGACATCAATTTCGATTGGTTAACAGATCGGTGTAGTTAATTGACTTACCTGTTCACATCTGCTTGCCAGGTAGCCATGCGCAGAAATAAGTAGGCAAGCCTACCTAGGCATATTCTGTGTGTTAAAAACTATCAGTTGAGGTGAAACTCATTCGGTTATCAAAAAAAATTATTAAAATTAATTCAATTAAAAATATCTATGAACACTTTTCGATAGGCAAGTTATCATGGGCATATTTGTTTATAAATTATATTTGATAAAAAATATGTCTCATCGAGTTATCAGATCGGTGAAGGTCGACCTCCCAGGGTCTCCTCTACTATACGCAAAAAATATTTTTTTAAAATTGACAGCATATTCATTGGCCTATTTGTTTAGGTAGTCCTAGCACCAGCTTCAATTGTTTGTCACGGATAACTAGAATAACAGTACTTAGTGCATAAGTATACCGAATACGTATTATTTGTTATTAGGTATGATCGCTTCTTGCAATTATTCAGAAAAATAGTGAAAATAAAGTGAAAGTGTGTGGTATCAAATTATTCGTAAGAAAATGATCTTTCACAAAAAACCGACGAGCCACCCCCTTTCTATTTGAAAAAATCAAGTTAACTGGAAAAATTCTTATTTGCGACTTTTAATTAATACTTAAAACGGCTGTGAAGTCCTAAGCCTCAAAGTCGTATTCTTCCCATGTTACTCGATCAAGAATGAAGCGATTTACGCGAACCATGGCATTCTAATCGAAAAATAAAAATGGGAATAAAAATGACTGTATTTGTCAAATATTGACAAGTGAGGTGCTGTTGGATTTAGAATGTGTCATTCTCGATCGAAATAAGTGAAAATATATAGAATGTCCCATTTAAAAATCGAAAGTTGGGGTCATTTCCGGTCAAACCGGAAGTACGGCAAAGCAAGTAAATATGTAAAAAAATGTAAATCGAACTATAATACACAACTCCCAAATTTCGTTTTTCTATCTTCAATAATAAAAAAGTTATAGGGATGAGCCACCTTAGAGAATCACCCGGTATACCTACAATAAAAAGTTCCGAACCGAAAAAGACCTACTCCACCACTGTTAGACAAAGGGAAGTGATTGAACGTGCGACGCTACTCGACTCCATCCCCCATCCCTCTTCCACTAATGCCTTTTCGGCCTCGGACCACAAGTCGGTCGTAAATAGAACAGAAAATGCCCCCAGCAAAGGGTCTGAGCACCGCACCACCCTATTGTGTCCCGACCAATCATCTGATGCCCGAGCGTCTTTTTTTATCCGCAATCAGCACACCGTTTTATGTTTTATACCTAAGTAGCTCTCCCACATGTGAGCGTTTTTATTAATAAATACCCGTTGTTTCGGAGCAGGTACTAAAATATATCGGTTCGTCATATGAAAATGATATAGGAAGCGTCGTTAAACAAATATTGTTTGTATTTATGTATAGAACAATTTGTAGCAAAACAATGATCGTGATTATTATTTTTGAGTCCCTTGCAGACCGAGTCTAATATTAATAAAATAACTAATAAAATAGTATATTATGCAATGAGCACAAAATGATGCCCATTTTGCACGAGTATGAAACTTTCAGCACGAGCCGAAGGCAAGTGCTGCAATTCATACGAGTGCAAAATGGCCATTTTGTTGCGAGTTGCATACTATACTTTTTCTATGACAACATATCGTTCACGTTTAATACATGCATACATTGCAAAAACTTTGAAAGAAATACACTGATGATATTTCATTACTCCGAATTCGCCGCTAATGGGCTTTCTATCAGAATTAAAATATAAATTGAAGAAATATGTAAATATTTTCTTTATTGCTATTTCTAATAGGTACACAGAAATAGAAGCCTGTAAATGTATGTATGCATCTAATTGAAGTTGAATGTGCAATTATTGAATATCATATTTGGAGAACTTGATTGCTGAATGCACTTAATTCTTTTAGAAATTGATAATTTGTCGACGTTGAAGTAGACGGCTTCTCGCGATTTTCCATTTCTAAATTCGTTGGTATGTTCTGTATTGCATTTGCAATTTTATTTGCTATGTCAAGCTGACTTTTCTTCGATTCATCAATATATCCCTCAGCGACTGTAGTAGATTTCCAGCCACCGTGGCGTTTTAACGTGGTTATGTCACCTCCAGCATCAACAAGAATTGTTGCGGAGGATCGGCGAAAGCAGTGCCCAGTATATAATTCGTAATTTGGCAATTTTAAATACTTGACAATGTCTTTTCCCATAGCTCCAAACTTATTCAGACCTATTCTCCGAATGGTACACTTTCCTTTTTGATAATTAATGAAAAACCATAGACCATTAGCATTTTGAGGGCGAAGATTTGCGTATTTTTTATAAATTTCGTAGAATTTGCCAGTTACAGTAAAATTTCGTACTATTTTGGTTTTACTGTCTGGTATTGTTACTAAAACAGCTGAACCAAGATCATTGAAATGAGTAATTTTCATTTGATGTAATTCATGTCTTCTACATGCACCCATTACTCCCATAACTAATGCTAATGTAAATTGGTTTACTTAAACATATTTTTCATCAAATGGAAATATAAAACTTACTTTTGTTGCCAAATATATTTCATCTGGAGCCTGTTCAATGAAATTATCGATGTCATTTGCTGTAACGATCTTTTACTTTTTGGGTTTGTAGCCGTTAGACTGCCGCTTGAGGAATACTTTCAGTTTCAAATATTTGGCAATATCTATATCATTATAGATACTAAGAGTCGTTCTCAGCATTGAGAAGTGTAACCACAAAGTGGAACTTTTAAATTTTTTGGCTAAGTCGCCAAAATAAGCCATTAAAACGTTCTCGGAAAACGATTTTGTCTTTTGATCTACCTTCCATTCCAAAAAAGGTTATAAGCGCGTTGATACATACTCTTCGACGTTGCCGGTAATAAATTCAGTGTTGTTACCTTCGCTGCTTCTATTATGTTCGGAGGTGTCAAATCTAAGTCAATATCACTATCAGTTTCCATTTTAATTAATAGTTTTTATAGAAAACAACTATGAAATTACTCGTTACCTACTAAAACTTTGACAGAAACGATCTGCTGACATTTCATCAATTTGTCGCTGGACGTCATAATTTGACAAGCCGTACTCGTCGTGATTTTAGAGTGAACCTAGACCTAACACGAAATATTCCATTTCGCATTTGTTGCTTAGCAACTTACCTAGCAACCGATGCAAAAATGAAATTCTGTACAAAATGTGCTTGTTTATGTTTGAAGTTCGGTTATAAAATGAACATTTTATTTTGTTTCACCTGTCCCGGTGTCCGTCTGTGTCAGTCTCTGTATGTCTGTCTGCCCGTCCGTCTGTCTGTCTGTCTGTCTGTCTGTCTGTCCGTCCGTCCGTTTGAATCTGTTACTCACAGAATAACCTAGATCAAACAATGAAAAGAATTATTTTTTTCCTTTTTAGTGCATTTGTATAATAAAAGCTTGTCATTAAAAATATTGTTTTTTATAATTTTTATTTAAAGGCAAACTTTTATTCAAATGCGCTAAAAAGTACATCCAAACCAATTATTTTTTTTTTTTGCGCATTTGAATGAAAGCTAGTCTTGAAAAAGTTTTTTATTAATTATTTCATTTTGTGCTTTTAATCTAAGCATTTTAGTTAATGCATCGTCATTATGAGGCCTTTTTCCTATTAGTTCTGAGCTATCTAGTTCTTCAATGAGGAGACCATCTGAAGATTAACTCGTCCGCCATCCCGGAGCTGCCATCTTCAATTTATGAAATCAATAATCTTCGACTAAATTCATAATCTCCGACCCCAAAAACGCCGACATACCAATTTTGAATAGAAATGGTCCATTATCACAAAACTTGTCCACCATCTTGGAGCCGCCATCTTGAGTTTATGAATTTTGCCAAAAAATTCATTATCTCCGACCCCGAAAACCCCTACATACCAATTTTGAATAGAATCGGACCATAATCACAGAGATCGTCCGCCATCTTGGAGCCGCCATTTTAATTTCATGAATTTTGACCATAATTATAATAATAATAATAATAATTTATTGGCCCAAGTTACGTAAGTTACATTTAAGGTTGTCAAATAATACGAAAAACAGAAAATATGAACGAAACTGAGTACAGGTATATACAAGAAACGTCGACAATTATAGTAAAATTTTGAATATAAAACTATATGTATACTTATGTTAAGTTCAGTCACCTGAAATACATGAAATTAAAAAAAATGTATAAGATTTAAAATTAGTCAATATTACTTCACTCTTTCTCTTCCAGGGCCCCTATATCAGCCCGTGAAACCAGAAATGAACGAGGAAGAAATGTTAATAATATAAATATGGACTTAGCAACAATTCTCGAGTGGGGATCTAATAACTTGGTAGAATTCAATGCAAACAAAACACAAGCATGTCTTTTCTCTAGAAAAGCCGATCTCACTGTGCCTAACATAACTTTGTCAGGAGTAACCATACCACTGAAGTCATCCATATCGATGCTTGGTATTACTATCAGCAATAACCTTTCCTGGGAAAATCACGTGAGGTCCATTGCCAAAAGTGCATCCCAAAAACTTGGTTTTTTGTTTCGTGCCAAGAGCTATTTCACCCCCACCCAGCTGCTTATGATCTATAAGGCACAGATCCGACCTGTCCTGGAATACTGTTCCCATATTTGGAGCGCGGCACCTAAACATATCCTGAGGCTATTGGATTCTGTCCAAAAAAGGGCAATTCGTCTCGTCGGTGATTTTGTAACGAACCTAGGCCGGACCTGTCGCCTCGCGCGTTGCCGCCGACAGCGATGAGGTCATCCCCGGAGATGTTCGAGAACAGTCCAGTCGCTCTGCCGCGGAGAGCAACGGTCGATATTGGAAACGATTGGAACATGCTGGTCGCCAACTGCCGGAATTCGAAAGATCGGGAATTCTGTGACGGAGATAAATAGGTAGCACTCAAGATGGCACGGACAGTCTGAACGAGCCCATACGATCGAGCTATACAGTGGTGTAGTAATATAAATTAAGTTGTAGATTAAGTGTGAAATAAATTAGTAGAACCAAGTTAAGTTTATTTACGTTACAATTGGTGTCGGAAGTGAGATTTTGAAAATAAACAAGTGATCGTGGAGTGGATAGTCAGAAAAATAAATTGATAGACCTTTTTGTACGCCCAAAATAGACAGTGGCCCGGTTTTCGCGAAGTGGACAATTGTGCGTGGGAATATAAACTGATACACTCTTCGCGTGAAACAGACAATAGACTGGTGGCCCGTGGAAAAGAATTCGCGAAGTGAATTTTTAACAAACTGATAAACTTTTTCGTGTGAAACAGACTGATACCTCGTCAAAGACAAAATGTGTTCAAGAAAAGTGCGCCTTGCGGACTTGAAGGTAGCGGAATTGAAACAGGAATTGGAGGAAAGGGAACTGGAAACAACGGGTAAAAAGCAAGTACTCCAGGAAAGACTTGCAGAAGGACTTATACAAGAAGGTGAGGACCCCGAAACATTTTTATTCGAAGTTCCCGGAGGTGATTTAAGTTTGGTAATGAATAAACTCGATGAAACTACTAAATCCTTGAAAGAAGAACTGCAAAAAAATTCTAGAAATCTGGAAGAGAAGCTTCAAGAAAATTCTATAAATCTGGAAGAGAAGCTTCAAGAAAATTCAAGAAGCCTGGAAGATAAGCTCCTAGAAAACACAGAAGGCCTAAAAAAAGAACTCTGTGGTGTAGCGAATCGTCTAGAAAAAAGAATAGGAACCGTCGAGGCAGAGATGGACAAGATGAAGGAAACGATCAGTAAGCTGGAAAAACGAATTGATAGTGCGCCCTCCACAGATATGGTTAACAAAAATGCAATGCTGGACTTGAGTTTGAACTTGGATAAAGTTCAAGAGGGTATACAAGATGTCAAGGTCATTTCTGAAATAGGGAAGCTTTCCATGAAGCCGCCTCAATTCGACGGAAAAACTCCATGGGAAAATTACCGCCGACAGTTTGAAGCAGCGGCCAAAGCAAATGGATGGAATGCAGGGGAAAGAGCTATAGCACTAACACTTGCATTACGTGGAGAAGCGACGAATATTCTACAAACTCTTACCGCCCAAGAACAGGAGGACTATGATCAGCTGATTAAACATCTAGAATTACGATATGGCCAGGCCCATTTGGAACACGTATACCACTCCCAACTGAAAAATCGCTGCCAGAAATCGGGCGAATCCTTACAAGAATTCGAAGCTGACATTGCACGCTTGGTTCGTCTTGCATATCCAGCCACACCGGAAAATGTAATGGAGCGATTAGCGGTTCAGGCATTCTTGGATGGACTCCGTGACCAAGAAACCAGACAAGCGTTGACACTAGCTCGTCCAACACATCTCGTAGACGCACTGGCACGCGCTTTGGAATTCGAAGCAGCAAAACAATGCTGCAAAAGCCAAAATAAAGTTCAAACAATTGAGAAAGACTCACAGGAGCCTGCTAACTTGGAAGCTGCCATAAGAAAAGTGATGAAGGAAGTGATGCCTGAGAAAAGACAGATAAGATGCTGGAATTGTGGCAAAATTGGACATGTGCGTAGCAAATGTCCAACATTCATCGACTCCGATGCAGGAAAACCAAAGGTCGACGAGAAGGGGCAATCGTCGGCATGTGTCCGGCAAGCCCCGGTTAACAACGCATATGTCGCTATCCTTCAACGACAGAACAAAGGTGTCTTCGTAGACGGTCTCATCAATAACGAGCCTTGCACCATGCTGCTAGATACAGGTGCGACTAGGACAATTCTCGGGCCTTCCTTTGCCAGAACACCGGAACGGACGCATATGTCGCTATCCTTGAACCGACAACTTGAAGCTACGCACAGCAACAGGAGCCAGCTACTGTATATGGCGAGCTACCGATTGAAATAATTTTGGGCAGCACTAAAGTGAAACATCAGGCACTTGTAGCGGACATCGAAGACGATGCAATCATCGGAATGGACATCATGAATTCCAGAGGGTTTGAATTGGATTTCAAAGACGGCGTCCTACGTGTCAACGGAGAAGAGCTGGTGCTTCATGGGAGAAGTGAGGGGTTGATCCGTGTGTTGTTGGCTGAAGATGTAAGCGTACCTGAGAGGGCTGAAACCATTCTGGAGGCTCGCCTGGACGGGAGTACGAGCAGTGGAAACGTGGTGATGTTCGAGCCCAAACTTCATGATGAGAAAATTGGACGAGGGATTGCACTAGGGAAGACCTTGTTGCGTGCTGACAAATTTGTGCCCATAAGGGTCATGAATGTAAATTATTTTCCAGTGACCTTGAAGAAAGGAACAATATTGGGGCACTGCTCGTCAGTTTCCTCAGTGATCCGGAGTGTACGAGGTACGATTAGCCAACTCAACAACTTGCCCACAGAACTAGAAAAATTAGTTGCCATCTCTTCCAAAGATATAAAACCAGCTCAACAGCCCAAACTAAGAGATTTAGTTAAGAAGTACCAAGACATCTTCGATACCGGACAAGGAAAAGGGGGTCGAACTAATGTGGTCCAGCACAAGATTGATACTGGGGGTGCCCGACCGATCCGGCAATCAGCAAGAAGACTTCCTCCTGCCAAGAAGGAAGAGGCTGACAAAATAGTCAGCGATATGGGAAAAGAAGGAGTTATCGAACCATCTGACAGTCCCTGGTCCTCTCCAGTCGTACTGGTGAAGAAAAAGGATGGATCGACACGCTTTTGTGTAGACTATCGCCAACTTAATAATGTCACGAAGAAGGACAGTTACCCTCTCCCGAGAATAGATGACACCCTAGACACGTTGGCTGGTTCCACGATTTTCTCGACCCTTGATCTGAAGAGTGGATACTGGCAAGTAGAACTGGCTCAGGAAGATCGAGAAGAGACTGCTTTTACCATCGGCTCAGGATTGTGGCAGTTCACCGTTATGCCATTCGGGCTCTGTAATGCTCCCGCCACATTCGAAAGATTGATGGAAACAGTACTGAAGGGACTCTCATGGAACACGTGTCTAGTGTATCTCGACGACATAATTGTGGTCGGCAGATCGTTTGAGGACCACGTGAAAAACTTGGAGGAAGTATTCCTGCGACTGAGGAACTCCGGATTGAAGCTGAGCCCCAAGAAATGCCATCTGTTCCAAAAGAAGTACGATACCTCGGCCACGTTGTCTCTGGAGAAGGAGTAGCAGTGGATGACCAGGAGATCAAAGCTGTTAAGGATTGGCCCATCCCAAAAGACATTCACCAACTTCGAAGTTTCCTTGGTTTATGCACATACTATCGCCGATATGTGCTGGGATTCGCCAACATCGCTAAACCACTGACCAAGCTCACGGAAGGCCAAACAAAGTTCCAGTGGTCCGAAGAATGTCAAGACTCATTCAGGAAGCTGAAAGGAGCTTTGATCAACGCACCTATACTGAGCTATCCCCTACCCAGAGGAAATTCATTTTGGATACGGACGCCAGCAACGTGGGACTTGGAGCTGTCCTATCTCAGATCCAGGAGGGACAGGAGAAGGTCATTGGTTATTTCAGCAAGACGCTTAGCAAACCAGAGCGCAATTACTGTGTCACCAGGCGAGAGCTGTTAGCTGTTGTAAAGAGTGGAACACTTCTACAAGTACGTGTATGGAAGAAGATTCCTGTTGAGAACTGACCATGCAGCTCTCAAATGGCTCTTACAGTTCAAAAATCCTGAGGGTCAAGTAGCACGTTGGATCGAGACTCCAAGAATTCGATTTCGAGATCGAACATCGAGCCGGAACTAGCCATAAGAATGCAGATGCCTTGTCGCGAAGACCATGTCCAGATGATTGCTCACATTGCCGACGAGCAGAAGAGAAAGAAGCAACACTTTGTAGAACCGCGGCAATGGATGACAACTGGAATGACAGCAAGATCCAGAAAGACCAAGAGAGAGACCCCGACCTTGGCTTAGTCGTCAGCTGGAAGAAGGGCAATCGAAGACCATCATGGCAGGAAGTCGCAGGTTACTCGCCGGCTGTTAAGTCCTATTGGGCACAATGGAACTCTCTTATTCTGGACAATGGGATCCTGAAACGTGTGTTGGAGGCCGATATTGGTGGGAAGACAGACGCCAAATCATTGTTCCCAAGAACAGAAGAGAGAAGTGCTGCGGAAATCCATGATGGAGTCGCCGGAGGACATCTGGGAGTGACGAAGACCCTGCAGAAAGTGAGGCAACGGTTTTACTGGGCCAATTGTCGCTGACGTCCAGGACTGGTGCAGGAAGTGCGCTGTATGCGCTGCTAGCAATGGACCTCGAATACGACCCAAGGCCCCTGATGCGTCAGTACAACGTAGGCAGCCCGTTCGAGAGAATCGCCATTGACATCGCCGGCCCGTTTCCCGTATCCGACCACGGGAATAAATACATCCTTGTGGCAATGGACTACTTCAGTAAGTGGGCGGAAGCCTATGCCCTGCCCAACCAGGAAGCCATCACCGTCGCCGACGTCTTGGTGAAAGAGTGGATATGTCGATTCGGTATTCCAATGGAGCTGCACTCGGATCAAGGCAGAAATTTCGAATCCAACCTTTTCCAAGAAATATGTCTACTGCTGAACATCCGCAAGACAAGAACCACGGCCCTACATCCGCAGTCCGATGGAATGGTGGAACGGATGAACAGGACGATCAACCGCCACTTGTCCAAGGTTGTCTCTGACCATCAAAGAGACTGGGACCAGTATCTTCATTTGTTCCTGATGGCCTATCGATCCGCAGTACACGAGTCAACCGGTCAAACTCCTGCTAGTATTATAATGGGCCGAGAACTGCGACTGCCTTGTGACCTGAAGTTTGGGATATCGCCAGGACAAGACACTGCGGGAGAGGACTACGTCAGCAAACTTCGGCAGAGAATGGACGACATCCACGAACGAGTCCGGTTGAACATCCAGAGTGCCAGCGATAAAATGAAGAAGACCTATGACATCAAGGCCGACGCTGGAGGATTTAAGGCTGATGACCTGGTTTGGCTGTACAACCCCAAACGTCGTCGTGGACTATCACCAAAGTTGCGGAACTCGTGGGAAGGCCCGTATAAAATCGTGAAAAGGATAAACGACCTTGTGTACCGAATCCATAAGCCACCCCGAGGGAAACCAAGGGTCGTCCATTCCAACAGGTTGGCCCCTTACGCTGGAAACCATGACCAAGTTCGCACCCTCAAGCCACCGGAGGATGATATGACGTTCGAGAAGTTTATGTCCTTGTATTCAAACGGGCAGAAAGTTCTACATGGGGTTACTAGAGAGGAGTCACGAGACCTTTTCGAGGTGCCTGCTGACTACGCACTAGCGCACTGTGTGGCAGAAGATCTTCGAATGTCCAGGGGCATCGCCGTAGTGTTCTCCAAGAAATTTGGTCAACTCCAAACACTGCGGGAGCAGAATCCAGAAGTTGGTGGGGTGCTACAGTTGAAGAAAGGCCAGAGAAACATCTACTACCTAGTTACCAAGAGGCATTCCCAAGATAAACCGTCCTATGAAGATGTGTGGAAGAGTCTCACCAAACTAAGAGATACTATGGTGGACCAGAATCTGGTGGATCTAGCAATTCCAAAATTGTCCTGTGGTATTGATGGGTTGGACTGGAGAGTCAAAAGAAGTATGCTGGAGGCGATATTCAGATCCAGCGGCGTCAAGATTTTGGTTTGCTGTAACCCTCTTCCACGACCGATCATGAAGACCGTGGAGTGTTACTTCCATCGAACTTCACGGTGCAGATATGGGGAGTCATGCAGATATCGTCACACTCCAAGGATGAAATTTCGGGACGAAATGTCTTTAAGAAGGGGGCAATGTAACGAACCTAGGCCGGACCTGTCGCCTCGTGCGTTGCCGTCGACAGCGATGAGGTCATCCCCGGAGATGTTCGAGAACAGTCCAGTCGCTCTGCCGCGGAGAGCAACGGTCGATATTGGAAACGATTGGAACATGCTGGTCGCCAACTGCCGGAATTCGAAAGATCGGGAATTCTGTGACGGAGATAAATAGGTAGCCCTCAAGATGGCACGGACAGTCTGAACGAGCCCATACGATCGAGCTATACAGTGGAGTAGTAATATAAATTAAGTTGTAGATTAAGTGTGAAATAAATTAGTAGAACCAAGTTAAGTTTATTTACGTTACAATTTTATAGATATTTTCATGGGCGATGCTCTTCTGAAATATCAACAATCGTTCCTGCTGTGGCAGTCTCTTCGAGACTAACCCGTCAAGTTCAGTCATCACACCCCTTCGTGGTCACTTTGGAGACCTGCAGAACATCACTTTCCAAAGACTCGTTCATCCAACGAACAGCGAGGCTTTGGAACTCATTGCCTAGGGTGGTGTTCCCCGAGGCATACAACCTCCAGAAATTTAAGAAGAACACCAACTCCTACCTTCTTTCCCTTGGTTCCCACGATGTTCTCTGAACATTACAGGATATCCCTTTTCGTGGGAACCAGAACATAAAAAAAAAACAACAGAAGATACATAGATAAAAAAATGCCTGCTTATATCTCAATCAATTGTTTCGTCAAAATTAAATTCGAAATATTCTTCTAGAGA
Organism: Gonioctena quinquepunctata; assembly: GCA_018342105.1. NCBI lineage: Eukaryota > Metazoa > Arthropoda > Insecta > Coleoptera > Chrysomelidae > Gonioctena > Gonioctena quinquepunctata. The sequence goes on along the minus strand of JAFIRS010001561.1, from coordinate 61,494 downwards.
ATAGAATGATTTTTTTTATAATATATTGATGATTGCTGCCATTAACTGTTTGGTATGGGCATTTTTCAGTGCATCCGGTAATTTGTTAAAAATTTTGATGGATGTGTGATTAATTGGCTGTTGAGTTTTTTTCAGGCGGTGATAGGGAATGCTCAACGAATTTCTATTCCTTGTGTTATGAGAATGGTAGGAAGAATTTGAAAGAGAGACTTTTTGTTTTCTTTTGCAAACATCACACATTGTAGAATGAATACTGAAGGTAAAGTTAAAATGCTGAATTTTGCAAATAACGGTTTACAATGTTCTCGATAACTAGCCTTTGCTATTATTCGTAGAACTTTTTTTTGTAGTTTAAATATTCTTCCACTTTCTACGGAGTTTCCCCAAAGAAGAAGTCCATAAGAAAAAGTTGAATAAAAGTTACTGTAATAATATGTTAATGCGGTATCTAGAGTAGTAAATTCTATTAGTTTCCTAATTTGATACTCTACTTTATTTAATGTTTTTGATAAGTAGTTGACATGTTCTTTCCAGTCCAATTTCGTGTCAATATGTATACCTAATAACTTAACGCTATTCTCTTGACTACCATTTGCTTTGCTATTGTTTCAGTATTTCTGAGTTTTAGGTTTTTAATATCAGGGCTTATATTTAAAATTGTAGAGTCATCAGCATATAATGTCATTGCGTCAGAATTTAAATATTTTGGTAAATCATTTATGAAAATTAAAAAAAATATGGGTCCCAATATTGATCCTTGGGGAACTCCAATATCTATTGCCATTATGTCTGACTTCTCGCCTGATGGTAGAACCACTCGTTGCTGTCGACTGTGCAAGTAGGAAGCGAATAATTCCAAGGCAGCACCCCTGATCCCATAAAAATCTAATTTTGCCAGTAGGTATTCATGTTGGACGCAATCAAATGTCTTTGATAAACCCAACATTGTGGCACACGAAAAGTTATTTTTATCAATCGCATCCATGATTTTTTCTAAAATGAATATTATTGCTTTTGTTGTTGATTTATTACTGCGGTAACCAAACTGCTCTTTTGAGAAAAGTTCTTTGTCTTCAAAATATGAAACTATCCTAGATTTCAGTAAACATTCAAAAAAATTTGAAAAAACAGGAAGCAATGAAATGGATCTAAATGAGTTAACTTCGTTATGGTCGTTTGTTTTTGGAAACGGTACTACTTTTGCAATTTTTAGTTTATCCGGAAAAATGCTCTGTTCTAAGCACCTATTAAAAATTTAACATTTTACTAAACCCGTCCACCATCTTGGAGCCGACATCTTGAATTTGTGAATTTTGAATAAAAATTCCTAATCTCCGACCCCAAAACCCACACATACCAATTTTGAATAGAATCGGACCATAATCACAGAGATCGTTGGTCACCTTGGAGCTGCCATTTCTATTTTATGAATTTTGACAAACAATTCATAATTTACGACCCCGAAAATCCCCACATACTAATTTTGAGTCGAATCGGACCATAAACACAAATCTCGTCCGCCATCTTAAAGCCGCCATTTTGTTTGTTTCTCCAACAAAAATTCAATAATGCATTGCCACGGAAACTTTGAACACCTGCCAAATTTCACGTTAATCGGGCAACTAGAAGTGGGCCAAAACTTGTAAGATTTAATTACAAACCCACACAGACAGACATCGGGACAGGTGAAACTAAATAAAAGCTTGTAATATTTTTCTTCGCCCGGTACACAATATTTTTTCGACAAGATCGTGGGCAATGAACATATTGGGTACAGCAAAAATGGAGAAAAATTGGGAAAAGATGAGAAAATGTTAGGAAGAGTTGAAAAAGATAAGGAAAAATGGGAAAATATAAAAAACAAATAAGGATGATAAGAAAAATATGAGAAAAAAACTAGGGAGAGTTGGAAAAATATGAGGAAAGGACGGAAAGATGAGAAAAAAAATTGGAAAAAGATGAGAAGAAATAGGGAAAAGATGATAAAAGATGGAAAAAGATTTGGAAGATATGGAAAGTTGGGTTCAGAAAAAGATTAAGAACGATTGAAAAAATATTAGAAAAAACTAGAGAAAGATGAGAAAAGATAAGGAAAAGTTGAGGAAAAAATGGTTGGAGATGAAAATATAAGAAACATATAAAAAATATTTTGAAAAGATGAGAAAATATAAAAAAAGATGAGAAAATATGAAAAAAATAGGAAAGGATAGATAGATAGATAGTTTATTGATCCAAATGCGAGCTCATAAAGCTATAGGACAAGTCAAAACAAAGTACATGTATAAATAAAGTTATTCATAAAATACAATACATAGTTGAATATAGATAAAATGAGACACACATCAACTCACAAAATCGGTAAAAATATTATAAATATCTGTACAATTATAAATGTGAACATGTTTCAGGTAAAATGTTTGTTATAACAATAAAATAAAAAAAATATTCAAAATATTCATCAAGGTTGTATGGAGTAATGCCCAATAAAAATGCTTTGATTTTTTTCCTGAAAATATGCGTCTGTTCTATTACTTTCAGCTCATTTGGAAGTACATTGTATAATCTCAGTCCTATCACGTTCAGTGATTTTTGAGAAATGGTGAGATGTGAGGGTGGTAAATGGAAGTCGTTTTTTTCCCTCGTATTATAATTGTGATATTGGTTGTTTGTGGGAAACGTTTTTTTTTATTAGGAAAATATATGGAAAACTTAGGAAAATAAATAAAGGATGAGGAAAATATGAGGAGAAATGAGGAAGAGAGGCGAAAACAAAGGAAAGATGGAAAACATGAGGAGATAATGAAGGGATGAGAGGAGGTAAAGAAAAAATGATAAAATATAAGGAAAAGAGGAGAAAAAATTAGAAAAGGAAAAAGGAAAAGATTAGGAAAGAGCAGAAAATAAGAGGAAAATTACAGAAAAACATCAGGAAAAGATAAAAAAAAAAGATAGAAAAAAATAAAAAAAAGAATGAAAAAAGAAGAAGGAAAGTATGAAAACAAATTATAAAAAGATTAGTAAGTAGTAAGAGATGAGGAAAAATTGGGAGAGGATGAGAAAAGATAGAAAATAAACGAGAAAAGATAGAAAAAAAAGAAGGTTCATGGAAACATGAGAAAAAATCAGGAAAGATATAGAAAAGATGAAAAAAGTTAAACAAATAAAAAAAAGAAGCCCAATGAATTTTTTATTAGAAATGAAGGAGGCATCGTTATGAGTGACCCAAAAACTGGTAACTAAAAAATTTTATGATTTTTTTTGTCGACGGTTCTATCGATTTGATGAATGATATTCCATCAGTTGATCTCACATATTCTAATGACTTCAATGTGAAAACTATGTTTTTGAAACCAATACCTGAATATTAAAACGGGAAACCGGAATAACGGGAATAACGAAAAAATGGGATAACGGGATAAGTAGAAAACGGGAAAACGGGATGACGGGAAGCGGGCAGAGTCAAAAGCATAACCTAGATGGAACAACACAAAAAAAAAACATAGAAAAAAATAAATTCTATGCGGACGAGAGTTTTCGGCAAAATTTTTTGGGGAATATAGAAATTTGGATAACGTCTGTTGGGTCAGCTAGTAGTCAATAAATTTCCAATATCCAAAATGAAATAAAATTCATGAGTTCTATTATTCAAAACGTCAGATTTACACAAAATACTACTCGAGAATTCTTCTAAATTTTGGAGAAAACCGCATTAAATTCCATTGATTATTTATTCTTACGTAAATTCCTCTATCTCCATGAATTTATTTTTCCCAACGGTGAGCAACCAGCATTGCAGCTTGCTGTATTACTAATTGCCTAGCCAAATTTTTTAGGTAAAGTCCTCCATCTCCAGGAATGTATTTTTCCCAACGGTGTGTAACCAGCATTACAGTTAGCTGTATTACCAATTGCCTAGCCTTAATTAGGCTATTTTTAATTTCAGTTTAGCATAATTCGACAATCAAATTGCCACATTTTGTAGTTTTTTTTATCACATATATATGAACCGTGTAACCGGGAACTTTGAAATTTGGCATAGATGTGAAGTTTTATGACTCAAAACTATATCAGGATTAACACTTTTTTTTAATAGACTTTATAAATAGTCGAGTCACTCAAGGTTTCCACTTCTCAACCCGCATTCTAAATATACGATTTTTATTATTTTTTTTTTCATGTTTGTGGTTTTCAGTTATTCAAAATCAGAAAAAAATTGGGTGGAATTCCAAATAAAACTGGCTATTTTCGAAAATTTATTTATTGAATCATTCAGGCGAAAAAATAATATATACACACATACAGGCATTTCCCAGATAACACATGGACATCCAATGAATATCCAATGGACATCCTTCATAAATTTTATGGATATACTATGGACATCCAATTATATCCAAAAGATATCTTATGGACATCCGATGGATGTCCAAAGTGGAACAACCTGTACATCCATAGAATATCCTTCAAGGATATCCATAAGATATCCTCCAAAGATGTCCATAAGATATCTTTCAAAGATATTCATAAGATATCTTTCAAAGATATCCATAAGATATCTTTCAGGAATATCCATGAGATATCCTTCAGGGATATTCAAAAGATATCTGAAAGATTCCTTGAGAGATATTCTAAAGATATCCTTCGGGGATATCCATCGAAGATAAAATATAGTAATAGCAATCTGGAGGGAAATAAAATGATGGTATTGAACAAAAAAAATGTATGTATAAACTCGGGTATCAAAAAAATTCTCATAAACTTCGGAGTTATCAACAAATAAAATGTATATGTAAACTCTAAAATAAAAACAGAATATTAAATGCAGAATAATCAAAAAAATTAAGTTACAGAAAAAATAGAATGCTATTTTCTTCGTCCATCCAGATATTTCCTTTATTCTAGAAGGTGACAGATGCCATTCTTTGGCCCTTCTCAGCCAAGCCTAGAAGGCTTCTTCAGTAGCTTTTTTATTTTCCGTCGAATCACTGAGGTTAGTCGCTTCTGAAATGATATATTCACGGGTATAATTAACGTTGAAATTTACAAAAAAATACTGAGAAATATTATGCTTTCTTTTGAATTTGAATACTGATGATGATAATATATATACCACTGCCATAGTTTTTCTCTCTCTTTATTGTATATATATATATTATATATATATATATATATATATATATATATATATATATATATATATATATATTGTTATGTTATGTTATGCCAGTTGTAAATTTTAAAAGACAAAAAAGCCACAAAAAGAATAAATAATAAATAATTATCAATTTCAAGAGTTTGCTTGTAAATAGCTTTTGAAATTCAATGTATTTTATGAGCCTAGGTATGATATGGAACTGAATAACCAAGGGTATTACTCTCAAGGGTATGCAGATGACCTAGTCATCCTCATCAAGGGAAAGAATACTCGAACAACCTCAGAGCTAATGCAAAATGCACTGAGGACAGTAGAGGAATGGTGTAACAGAGAGAGCCTAAGGGCAAATCCGAACAAAACAACACTAATTCCCTTCACCCGGAGAAGAAACATGGGAGATCTCATACCTCCTAGACTATTCGGTGAAACATTACAAGTAGTAGAGCAGGTGAAATATCTAGGGCTGATTCTTGACAAGAAACTAACCTGGAACCCGCATCTTCAACATGTAACCAACAAAAGCAAGATAACCTTCATGATGTGCAGGAGAGCTTTTGGAAAAACCTGGGTCACATCCTTGACAAGAACAAGCCATGCACTGGCTTTACACAGCGTAATAAGACCAAGAATAACTTATGGCTCACTCTTATGGTGGCCAAAACAAATCAAAGACAGGCAAAATCAACCTTGGGAAAATCCAGAGGCTTGCCTGTCTCTGCATCACGGGTGCAATGAACAGCACTCCAACAGCTGCAATGGAAATCATCCTAAACCTCGAACCCCTTGACTTACATGTCATTGGAGAGGCCAGGATGAGTGCATACAGACTGAAACAAACGAAAAACTGGAGAATCCGAACAACTGGACCTACCAGAATCACTCATGTAACCAACATCGAAGAACTCGAAATGATTTGTGATTACATGCTACCCCTATACTCATTCGAAAACCCATTCGAAACACGAATTGATGAATTGGTATGGGCCCCGAGTATAGAATCACAATCAACTGCGGACATAGTCTGGTATACAGACGGTTCAAAGACAGTTGAAGGAACGGAGCAGGAATACATGGGGTAAGGCCAAGAAGGGATTACATAATACCACTTGGTAAATACTCCACGATATTCCAAGCTGAAACACATGCTATCATGGTATGCATTCAGAAGAATCTAGAAAGTGGTTATAGGAAAAACACATCTACATTCTATCTGACTGTCAAAGTGCTATCAAAGCACTCAACTCTACACAGATAAAGTCCAAACTGGTCTGGGACTGCCTCCAGAACCTCATCGAGCTGGCAAAACACAACAAGGTCACCTTGATGTGGGTGCCAGGTCATAGAGGCATTGAAGGCAACGTCAAAGCGGACCAGCTAGCTAGACAAGCATCTGAAACGCTATTCACAGGGCCAGAACCTGCACACGGGATTAGCAAAAACCGATGCAGGACCCTGATCGCCGAGTGGATAAAAAGAAGACACCAACAATATTGGGATCAAACTGTCGGGCAAATACACAGCAAAGTCATGGTAGGGCATCCAAACCGGACCCTGACGGCTGACCTTCTGAACCTGAACAGAACGAAGGCTCGTATAATAATAGGTCTGTTGACTGGACACTGCGGCCTAAGAAAACACCTAAACACCATGGGAGTACGCAGGGAAACCGTGGAGTGTAGGCTGTGTGATGAAGAGGAGGAAACAGCCTCTCATATCATCTTCGACTGTGACGCCCTAAGTAGTAGGCGACACAGAACCTTTGGAGAGATCAGCCCGGAAACAGGCATGAATCCGAAGAACCTTATCAACAGGCTTCTTAACCTAATTAAAGGCACAAACCTGTTTGAATGAGGAACCACTGACGACAGAGTGATACAATAGACCCTAGCTGGTCGCAGTGTCAAGGGAAGCTAAGTGCCAACCCTGTCTCTGGCTCGTCAGTCTCAAACCAACCAACCAACCAACCATGATATGGATAGATAAAAATGTCAAAGTACTATAAAACAGTCAATTATATACACTATCAAAATTATCATAACTCATAATTGCTCAAAAGACAATTAAAAGTCAAGATTTAGAAAATTATCATGAATAAAAAGTAATCAACACATTTATAAACTTGAAACACTCTGTACATGAAATTGTAGCAAACTAAAAGTTAGCCAATGAGAGAACAGCAAACGTCTTTATGAAAGATAGCCGATCAGAGAAGAGAGAAGGTATCATAAGCAATTATTATTCAAACTTGTAATTAATGATAAGAATGGGAATTTAATTGTGTGTATAAATTGTGCAACATTAATATAAACAGTGCAAAGTGACAATTTGGTGCGCGAATTCGAAATTTCAAATGGAACAACAACAAGGGCAAGATGTTGCGAAGCAACGGAAAAACAAAGCTTCAAGGAGATCGAAAATATTTTCCAAAGCGGAAGCACGCACAAAATTTCACTAAAAGAAAAATGGAATAATTCCATCATTTGCTTAACAAAACAAGATTACCTTAATGATATCATATATCCACGATTCCAAAAGCTGAGTCCCGCATCGATACGTTCCTGACACATGGTTTTTGCAGTCCTAACGAAGGCTGGAGAGAGGAGACTTCCTGTTTTTATGGTATAGTTGTGAACACCAACAGTTCCAACCAGGTATAAAACCTTTAATAGTGCTTTCCCGGTACTGAACTATTTCACAAATAACATTTTTCACAATCGATGAACTCTATGTCACCTTCTTATGAACAATAACAGAAAATTACTCTCACAGAGAAAGTGAGGTTCTGTTTATCTATCCGTGATATGCATTTTATGAGTATCCGTGAATAATTGTTTGATTCACTCTAGCATAAGTTATTTCTCGTAGGCCAGGTATTTTTAAGTCTTCCTGAATAAAGGAGATAATTGTTTTTGATATTTGGTTTGTTTATTTTCTCACAATGATCAACTAACATAACTAAGATCATTCAGTAAACTGAAGTTAGCCACCAGTGGCCAAATTCCTTTTGAACCGACTATATGAGACAAGGGCGTACCGACTGTTGTTAGCTGTGGCGAAGAAAATAATAATTGTTGGTAGCGTGACGAGAGAACAGTGACGTTCGCTGACAATTATTATTACAGGGTCAGAAATATAAATTTGGCTCTCAAAGAATACCAAAAATAATTAGCTATCTTCATTTTAAGTTAACAATTTATAGATTTTTCAAAATATATCAAACCATAACAAAATATATATATATATATATATATAAGCATTCTTAACATAAACTTTTCTTGGAAATTTTGCATTCTCACTGAACTAGCAGTCTCTTATGAGACAATACAAATTATCAAATAAATTGAACAACTGAATGGGCTTTTCACTTAGTGATAATTCAGCCAGTTGTCCACTTTTTTTTTGCTCCATACCAGCTATATTTGGAGGCAAACATATTAGTGAGCACGGAAGAAAGGCATCGTTCCACAGTCATATTTTTGAGATTTCATTTAGGTACCTAAAAAAGAGTTCTAGAATAGAAAAACATACAACTTACCTACATAAGCTTTGAACTTCGATCCAGTTTCCAAATATTCTTCCGAAAGATTTATGTTTTCAGTACAATCAATAGGAAAATGTTCGAATCTACTGATGAATCATCTTCATCACATGTCCACTGTTGTAGGCATTCACACCATTTTTAATCTGGGCACTGTGACATTTGAAGAACTCGTGTTTTGTGGCAAATGTAACGAGATGCTTTTCAGCATTTCTGAAAATATCGAAACTCAAACAGCAAACACATAAATGCATTGGAAATAATGGATTTTCATAGGTTATGTCCTTCTCGATTGATATTTACCTGTATTCGGCCAATATATAATTCCCTATGGAAACAATCAATTGCTACAGATGAAAACCATTATGTCCAGACCAACAGGGTATGGTTGAAGCTTCAACCATGTGGTAATTTTGTACTTGTCAAATTTTAAATTGTTTAAATTGAGTTTCTTAAACAATATGTGCGTTTGCAATTGTTTAATTTTTATATATATTACTAGTAGTGTTTCATAGTGATATGATTTTGAAAATTTCCTCAATCACAACATGATGATTAGATCGCTGTCTTCACTTAACCTCACCTTACTGTCTTGATAATGAAAATAAACATTTTCGAAAGCTTGACAAAATAAGAAAGAGTTTTTCTTTTCTCACTGGCCATTAAATTTGACTGCAACCTCAAGGGATATCCTTTCTAAGTTTATTTCAAATTCATTGTTATTTTCAACTAGTCCAGTCACGGGTCTACCCTTCTTCAATATATATATATATATATATATATATATATATATATATATATATATATTGTTATGTTTAGAAGTACGTGTTAGATGTTCAAAGAGTTAAAATTAAAATAAAAAATTGAAAAAGCACATAAATAAAAAAATGTTCATATTTAGTAATTTATGCTGTTATTTTACAGTTTTTCTGAAGATTCTACCATTTTTTCTGAAACCTTATATAATATTGGTCGATACCTATGTTCGAAATAAACATGTTTTCAACATTACAAGCCATTGGCTTAATTTATAAAATTATAGAAATCAAAATTTACTAATATATTTTTGAGCACAAGCAGATAACATGTTAAAGTTTAGAACATTCTGTGTATGAAATTAGATCTGAACACAATAGCCAATGAGATACCAGGAAAGATCTTGATGGAAAATTATAAATATTGAAAATATGAAAAGCAGAAAACGTCAAAAATGATTTTTTATATATCATGTATATGGTATGTAAGGTATTTAGAAACGATTCGTAAATAAAAATTGTCAAATAAACGAAAATAATGAAAAGTGTAACAAAAAGTGCGTGTAAATCGAAAATTCGAGAAGAAAACAAAAGATGTGAGGTATCAAGGGAAAAAATCAAGAAATTTGAATTTAAGAAATCAATCATATTTTCGTTACAAAAACAGTTATTTGCCAATACAACACAAGGAAATACTATAAAGAATTATAGCTGATAAAAAACCCAGAAGCAGAACGAATCTTACCTTTTCATTTGAGACATATACCAGTACGAGGGCGAATTCACAGTCGACAAAGGGGCTGCAGACTGGAACGGCAGTTTCCAGAAACGGGAGAGCGATCCGAGAAACTGAACATTTTCGTTTCAAGAAGCCACAGGTACTTTGAACCATAAAGAGTACTGAACTCAGTGCATTGCAAAAATAAACCTTTCCAAAGAACCCTTTCGATAGAACACTTCCATAAATTGGTATATAGACTACATAACTTAAAAAAATAGGTTACATTTCACTTTTTATTATCGTCGCATAACTTCACTTTTCATGTATATTTTGCTATGAAGCTCTAATTTAAGTTAATTATCGCAGAATAGGTAACAGTAAGTCTTCCTGAATAAAGAAAATTATTATTTTGATGAATTTCTGCATTATTTTCAATGATTGAGCAATAACAAGTTGCCATTTTTTGAAACTGACATCAGGAACTACCAGAGGGCTCCAGAGTAGCACTGACTCCTGAGATTCCATAGGCGTACCGATTGAGTTAGCTGAGGTAAAGAGAATAAGGTAAAAGAATCAATGGGAAAAAGGAAAAATACATAGCCGGACATTTGAAATATTTATATGGGTATTTATTTATCAACATATTGAATTAAATTCAAAGGGCAACTAGTTAAAAAGATTTTAAAAATAATATTAAAATTAGTAAAACAAAAAATATTTTTTGTTATGATGTCTGATTGTGAAAATATATAATTTAATAAATATAATATAAAAACAAACCACAATCACCTCATCAAGTGTTGTTCATCCTTGCACTTCTTCACCGTACTGATGAGGGCCGAGAGCCCGAAACACGTGTCTACGGTTAACACTTTTCTCTGAGGGCTATGTCCATTAAATTCCTTCCATTATATATATATATATATATATATATATATTGTTATAATAATAATAACAATTGTTGTTATTGGCCAACGTTGTTGTTATCAGTGATACTTATTACATTATCATCATTTTGCCCTTTTTGTTATTTCGCTCCGCGTTGGGCGCCAATTGTTATGATGGGTTGGTTATTGATTTTAAATTCACATACATTTTTATGAATTTATTTCACAGATTTTAATTTCTGAATCCCTATCAAACAAATTTAGTCAACTATTTCAATTTTAGCAATAACGATAATTTAAAGTACGCGACCTTGAATATTCCAACTTTCAGAATCTTACGGCTATCGTTAAAATATTGTCTACAGTGCGCCTGTCATGACCACTGACAGATCATGTCAATTTTTTTTATCACAATTAAACTGCTGAGACGTACTTGCGATGCCTTTCGTTTATCTCCATGATCGCAATACACATTTAAAATTAAAAATAGCCAAATAAGTTATATTTACTAGAATACCTACAGAACTGATCGAACTGTCACTTTTCAGACCTGTCCTGTTTCGTTGTATAAAAGAGGTTCAATACATAATCATTTTTACGCTTATCGCTATTCTTATTCCTATAGCTATTGCTAAAAAAAAGTTGATAAAAGCTCAACACTAACAGTTTTGCTTACAAAAAGGTATTCACGAGGCTTTTTAATCTACACGAAATCGATCGTTAACGACCCCTATTAATCTTCAATTTCTCTTTTAATGCATGATTATGATATATGCAACCAAACATACACCGAAATCGACCACTAATAGCTTGTAAATGGTCGATTTCTCCATTAACCCATTAGCGCCTACGGATACCGTATGGTATCGCAAAACACCCCTCAATTCTCTAGCGCGTGTTGCTCAAGGTCGAATAAAAAAAAGGCGCGCGCGAATGTTTTTATGCTCAGTAGTCAGTCGGCTTTGCATTTCCCTGGAGGCTAGTGCTTTTGATAACGTTTCGGCAGTTTTGTGAGAGTTTTCATATTAGAAAATTTTGTGCTACACGAAATAATGGATATACGATGGCCGTAAGTATTTTTTTACATATTTCTATAATATTTTTTGTAGAGTATGATACGGTAGTTACAAGATTATGAATGATAGAATACCCCTGTCAATAAAAAAAGTTATTTCGATGTAATGTGATTGCAATATGTTAGGTCAAATGTCAGTGATACCATATGGTATCCGTAGGCGTTTTGGAACCTTTTAGTGTTGTATCACTACGTTTCATTTTGATATCATTTTTAACGTTCTAGAAGAGGATTTTCGCTTTCCCAAGCCATGGACATGCTGGAGGAAGATGATAACTTGCTTGCGAAGGTAGATGAAATTTTTGTAGAACCCCCCGATTCTAACGTTGACACAGATGAGGATTCTGCGAACGAAGACGAAGGGGGAATGGTTTGCAACCTCAATGGTACCTTGCTAAACAGGCGCAAATTTATGCTCGTTTTTAAAATGAAGCCGATCCCAGAATTACTGCGTCAGAAATCCGTTGTTTTATCGCAATCCTCATTCTTAGTGGATACAATCCTTTACCATCGAAACGGTTGTACTGGGATTTGAAAGATGACATCCATAACAAAATGGTTGCAGATTCGATGAGAAGAGATCGATTTCTTAAAATTCAGAGATTCATCCATATGGCAGACAATACCCAAATAGATCAATCTGACAAAGCTTGGAAATTACGACCGCTAATGAATGCTATGAAAGAAAAGTGTTTGGCCAACTTTCAACCTGTTCAGGATATGTCTTACGATGAATCTATGATTAGATATTATGGACGTCACGGTTGTAAGCAATTCATCCGTGGCAAGCCGATCCGCTTTGGTTACAAGATGTGGTCGTTGAACTCTAAAGATGGATATCTGGTGGATTTTGATCTATACCAAGGAAATGACCCTCGAGAAGACGTGGAAATCAGCAAGTTAGTTGGGAAATGTGCGGCACTGTTGATACTGATGTTGAAAGAAATACCAGTGCGAAACTTGCCCTATGTTATTTATATTGATAACTTGTTTACCGGTATGAATTTGTTGGCTTTTCTTCGAACTTTGGGCTACGGGGCAATTGGCACAATTCGAGAAAATCAAATAGGAAAATCCTGCCCTCTGAACAGAAAACAAGATTTTCAAAAAAAGAAGCGGGGGTATAACGAACATGTCATTGAAAAAAATGACGCATTCTCTTAGTACGGTGGATGGACCATTCCGTTGTGACAATGGCCTCAAAAAGTGCCGGTGTTCAGCCAGAAGGACCGGTGAAAAGGTACTGCCAAAAAGAAAGGAAGCATGTAATGATTCCTCGTCCAGACTGCGTGGCTGCTTACAATCGGAACATGGGTGTAACCGATCTGATGGATCAGGGAATTGCTAATTATCGCATAAACATTCGTGGAAAGAGGTGGTATTGGCCAATTGCCTATTTTTCCCAAAATAATGAAAAATTTAGATAAAAAATAAAAAATAATCATTTCGGCGCTAATGGGTTAATGTATCATTGTGGTATAGGCAACTAAACATACACGAATTCGAATATTATTCAATTCCAAATCATATTACCTTTGGGCTGTCAAATTTATGTATTTTCAAATTCAAATATTGTAAGTTTCCTCCTAGTTGAAGGAAATAGATATCGAAAATTTCCCGTTGACCCCAGGAACGAGGAGGACGGAAAAAATTTGTAATCAACTCGTATATTAAAGTGGCGATTAAGATCTCGAACATTAATCGCCACTATTAATACACTAGTTGATTAAATAACTATTAAGCTTACAAAATCGCGCACACACAATTTTTTGGCCTCAATAGGTTTACCGTCATTTTCATAAGAGAAGAGTTTCAATAGTAGGCTATGCATGAACGCGGATAAAAATTAGTTAACAGCCTTGTCTTTTGATAGACGCCAGTTGTAATTTTGCATTTTGCACGATTAATGTTGAAACAAATTGGAAATTCAAAATTAGATGTCAGCGCCAGAGTGGCGAACATTCAAACCAGACATACGTACATTGTTTGTCTGTTTTCTCAGACACTTGTGTTTGGAGTTTTTCTTGAAAAATTTTCATTCAAAAAAACTGGAAACTAATACTTCCAGTTTTTTTTGTGTAGTGTTATTAATTTCAAGACTCTAGTGAAGTGGTGTATTTAAATCTTAAGACAATATCATTTGCGAAAACTCACTTTGAAAGAGACAAAGTATGTTCTGAATTGCTTGCAAAAAAAATCATTTTCGAAGTTTCTAGACAGCTTAGTGAAGTCCTCGGGAATTATTGTTATGCATTATTTTGAAGAAATGTTACACATTATTATTTGTGAATGTTCAAATTGAAAATAAAACTAACAAAAGCAGTTTTTTTTATTTCATCTAAAACAAACAAGATGGTGTGAAAATGTGTCCTTATCACCTAGATATACATATAAAGCCACTTTTTTCCATACTGTATGAATAATCTCCGGATGTTGAATAATATCTCTTTTTTCTCTTCTTAACTCTCTTTTGTTTCTTCTCAACTCTACTTGAAGGTTCTCTTTTTCACTTTTTTCTTGGTCACACACGTTACAGGAACATTTTGGGAAAGATCTGTATTCTTCTTCAAGATCCCAAGAGCCCGTCGTCTGTCTATAGACTCACTCAATCGTAGATTTGTCTGCACCAGTATGTTACATTCATTTTCTCACGGAAAATGATAAACACTTATTCCAGTACAACGGGATCGTTTTGCCCACTAGTCACAGTGAGGTTCACAACAATAATGATTTGAACTACTAGAATATTCACCAGGTAAACCTGAATTTCATTGGATGTCAACAATCACAAGAGATTCGACAAGTTAAGTGGCTAAAATCATCATGGCTAAAATCATGTGAACATTAATGTTTCGAAAAGTTAACAATGTGTCCTTATAACCTAGATATACATATATAGTCACTTTTTTTCCATACTGTATGAATAATTTTCGGTATGTTGAATAACAATTCTCGAGTGGGGATCTAATAACTTGGTAGAATTCAATGCAAACAAAACACAAGCATGTCTTTTCTCTAGAAAAGCCGATCTCACTGTGCCTAACATAACTTTGTCAGGAGTAACCATACCACTGAAGTCATCCATATCGATGCTTGGTATTACTATCAGCAATAACCTTTCCTGGGAAAATCACGTGAGGTCCATTGCCAAAAGTGCATCCCAAAACTTGGTTTTTTGTTTCGTGCCAAGAGCTATTTCACCCCACTCAGCTGCTTATGATCTATAAGGCACAGATCCGACCTGTCCTGGAATACTGTTCCCATATTTGGAGCGCGGCACCTAAACATATCCTGAGGCTATTGGATTCTGTCCAAAAAAGGGCAATTCGTCTCGTCGGTGATGCCTCGCTTACAAACTCGCTCACTTGTCTGGAACACCGTAGAAAAGTTGGCGATTTGTCTCTATTTTATAGATATTTTCATGGGCGATGCTCTTCTGAAATATCAACAATCGTTCCTGCTTTGGCAGTCTCTTCGAGATTAACCCGTCAAGTTCAGTCATCACACCCCTTCGTGGTCACTTTGGAGACCTGCAGAACATCACTTTCCAAAGACTCGTTCATCCAACGAACACCGAGGCTTTGGAACTCATTGCCTAGGCGAGGTGTTCCCCGAGGCATACAACCTCCAGAAATTTAAGAAGAACACCAACTCCTACCTTCTTTCCCTTGGTTCCCACGATGTTCTCTGAACATTACAGGATATCCCTTTTCGTGGGAACCAGAACATAAAAAAAAAATATATCTTTTTTCTCTTCTTGACTGTCTTTTCTTTCCTCTCAACTCTCTTTGAAGGACCTTTTTAACTTTTTTTCTTGGCCACAGACGATACAGGAAGATTTTGGGAAGGGACTGTATTCTTCTTCAAGAGCCCATCGTCTGTCTATAGACTCGCTCAATCCTAGATTAGTCTGCACTGCACCAGAACGTTACGTTCATTTTCTCACGGAAAATGATGAAAACTTATTCCAATACAATGGTATTGGTATTTGCCAAAAGTCACATTGAGGTACACAACAATAATGATTTGAACTTGAATCACTCAGTTTTTCACTCGAGGACGTACAATAGTCAACAGAATATTCACCAGGTAAACAAGAATTTCATTAAATAACAACAATTACAAGAGATTCGAAGTCTTAGGTATAGAATGGCTAAAATCATATAAACATTAATTACAAGAGAAAGAGAACTTTGTTACGAATCCAAGAGAACCCACCATCCGCCAACAGCTGTTTCATGGTTTCCCAATCATCAGGACGGCTTGTGGTCTCTTTCAAACTCGTATCAAATATCTCGTAGTGTTAATACCCACCGGCAAGTACAAAAATATGAAAAGCATCAAATAATAGGTAGTGACACCTATAATCTGTGCGGTGAAGCTTAGACGTGTTAATTTGTTTTTGCGGTTGCACGCACTAAGAGTACGACTATTGATGTCGTGGGTAGGCCTATGCTGACATAGTTGGCGACCTATTAATGTGCACGAATATAGTGCCATTAAAATTCCATGACAACAGGTCTAAGCTTCACCGCACAGATTATAGGTGTCACTACCTATAATTTGATGCTTTCCATAAACATTCATGTTTGGAAAAGTAAACAATGTACGTATGTATAGTTCCAAAAATCGACACCAGAGGGAGTATCCGTTATTTTGAATTCCCAATAGAGATCAAAGTTTTGATTATGGAAGTTCCGCGGAAAGTTTTTCGAGCAATGACATTTTACCATTTTAAAGGAGGTGTAACAAACGAAGTGGATGGTCCGCGGATTCTATATTTTTTTACCGAAAAAAAAGGACTAGTAGACTGGCACAGATTTATGTTGGAAAATATTGTTGGGGGATCGCCAAAGCAGGTAAATATTTAATATGGTTCCGTGTGGCTGTTTGAAAATTGGGAAAAAAGTTGTTCGCGATAAAAGTTTGAACAAAAATTTTATTGTTATTTTCTTTAGATATACTGGTTCAGATGCAATGATTCATCTTGAAGATCGCATGCTCTTAGAATAGTCATTTGGCGGTAATACTCACGAGTCGATAAAACCGTTCGCCACAATCTACAGACACTTATGCACTCATTTTCAGCACACTTCGTCAAAAAAACAGTTGGTTCTATCAAAAAACCACACAACGGTTATACAAAACATAACCTTGCACAATCAATTAGTTAATGCCAACAAATAAACCACAGCCAACTTTTCGAACTTCAAACATAAGCATCGGTATCTCAGAAAATGAAAAATGCATATGAATCATTTTTAAACGAGTTGATTGTAACTGGAAATAAGATCTTTTTACAAATCAAAATTTTCAAGAGTTAATTGCAAAATGCCGTTTAAAAACGATTTCGTCTATTAATGAAGGGGAAAAATCTTCATTTTGAAAAGATGGCGGTGCAGGTGGTTTGTTCGTTGATACCAATATGTCAATTGAAATTTAGTGCTATTTCCATTTTATTTATGCCTCAGAAGGCTGTGTTAGTTGCGCAAATGTGTAGTTTTTCCCTCTGTCGTTAGAAATATCATTTTATCTATGTGCTTTGTTGCCACCAGACAAAAAATACTTGTTAGGGAGTATTTATTTCTATAGGTGATCTATACTATTGAAATAACAAGTTTTGCATGAAAGTTTATGTATCTGTTATATACAAATTTATATGTAAATGTATTATGACCTGCGATAAATGTGCTACGTACATAAAATAGTCAATAAAACATCTATCTATCTATCTATCAATCTACATTTTTCACTATACAGGGTGTTAATTAAATACGTTGACAAACTTTCGGTGGTGATTCTTTAGAAGATTTCAGGACGAAAAGTTCATATAAACATATGTCCCAAACGGCTTGGTTTTCGAGGTTTTTGAGAAATGAATTATTTTGTATCGTGCGCACTTGCCTAATTTGAATTGATTATTGTCGGAAATGTCGAAGTAAACTCCTGAAAAAAATGTATTTTGATCACCCAATACCTCGAAACCAAGCTGTTTGGGACATATGTTTATATGAACTTCTCGGTAAATATAAAGTTAACGTACACATGCACTCTGAATATAGGAAAAAAACTTTTCTTACGTGTTTTCTCGCACAAAAATCACTCAAAATGCCCCCTTCTTTTTACCAGCATAAACAATACACCTTAAATCACTTATTTTCGGCACAACTTAGCACAAAATATCGTCGTTTTTTTCTAAAAAAATCCTCCTTCTTACACAGTTCCAAATAAACAAACTTCACACATTTGACAGATGAAATTTAGTAACTGTGTCTTATTTTCATGTTGGTAATAAATGAATCAACGCCAACTTTTCGAATTCAAATATGAGTTTCCCTTTCATTTATGTTTGCAATTATTGTTGGGCACCATTTTGCATAAAAATATGGATTTAAAATATAGGCTAAAAAAAGCATATGAAGCAGATTTTAAACCAAGTGAGATATTTGAAATTGAAAATGAATATTTTTTTTATTAATAAAATATAATTTTTTCACATAATTTTTTATGGTTAATCCAAGATAATGTTGGTAAAGGAAGGATAAAATATTGCTCATATTTGAATTCGTAAAGTTGGCGGTGATTCATTTATTACCAACATGAAAAATAAAGCAAAGTTATTAAATTTCATCTGTCAAATGTGGGAAGTTTGTTTATTTGGAACTGTGTAAAATGGATGATTTTTTCGATAAAAACGACGATATTTTGTGTAAAGTTATGCCGAAAATAAGTGATTTAGGGTGTATTGTTTAAGCTGGTGAAAAGAAGGAGGCATTTTGAGTGATTTTGTGCGAGAAAACGGTGCTTGAAAATGAGGTTAAAAAATAAAATAAAATTGCTCTAATTCGGGAACGGTATGAGACTGCCGCATTTCTCTTCCGGATTCGTGTTCAGGAGGCAAAAACACGTAAGAGAAGTGTTTTCCCTATATTTTCAGCTCATTCAACTGACATTTGGAAACACTATAACATGTGGAAATTAAATCACAGTCTTGGTATACAGGGTGTTAGTGAATAAGTGCGACAAACTTCAGGGGGTGATTCTGCATGAAAAAATAATAATAGTTTGCTCCATAACTTTTGTCTGCAAATGCTTCGTTTTCTGAGATACGGGGTGTTAAAGTTTTTCTTAAAAACTGACTATTTATTTATTGCTCTGAAACCGGTCGAGATATGCAGACGAAATTTGGTGAGTTTCAAGAGGTGGTTATTGCGCATTTTTTTACATGCAATCAAGAATTTTATGTTCATCATTGGCGCGCATACGGGTAATGATCTCAATTTTTTTAAATAAAAAATGGTACGCTACTGAGATATTCTGAATTAAAAATCATTTGTGAGTTTCTTGTTCCATTTGTGACAAAAAATCTCTCTTGCCTTTTTTCCATATGCGGCGCCGTTTTTATGCAAAAATATTAAACATCTTAACGCGTATTTTTCATTTCTTTAATACATTATCAAGAACTATCTAATACAATAACGTTAAACCAGAACAATAACAGAAAATAACACTAATAAATGAATAGGCGCAAAGCTACAACAAATGTTCAAAATGACCTCCTTCAGACGTGATACAAGATTCAACTCTTCGCCTCATTGATTGTCGTATTCGCGCAAATATTCCTGGTGTATTTCTTATTGTCTCACAGCCGGCTATAATTCGATTCCTCAGGTCTTCAACATTTTCGACGGGAGTGGAATAAACTAATGACTTGAGAAAACCCCAAATGCAAAAATCTAGAGGATTTAAATCCGGAGATCGAGCAGGCCAATGTTCCGTACCTTCCCTATCTATCCAACGATTTGGATATACTGTATCTAAGTAATTACGTACAATCATGTTTAAATGGACTGGTGCACCATCATGCATGAACCAGAAGTGTTGTCTCAGTTGTAGAGGAATTTCTTCAAGAAGAACAGCTAACTCTTCCTGTAGGAAATTAAGGTATGAGTCGCCTGTTAGTCGTTGTGGGAGGAAATATGGACCGATTAAATGATCATCAAGTACCCCAAGCCATACATTTACTGAAAACTGATGCTGAAAATGAGCTTCAATGTGGATTTTCCTCAGCCCAGAGGTGATTGTTAGGGAAATTTCGTATACACTGTCGTCCAAAATTAGCCTCGTCAGTAAACAAAAAGCCATTTAAAACATTAGGAATTTGAGCGATTTGATGAAGAATCCAATGGCAAAAAACTAGGCGCGGAAAAAAGTCTCTAGGTAGTAGAGCTTGCACACGTTGAATATGAAACGGATACAACTGATGTTCTTTAAGAATTTTAAATACAGTGAAATTGCTTACATTCAGTATGTTGGCAATTTTTCGGGTACTTTTTTCAGGTGACTCCGCAATTAACTCGAGAACTGCTTCTTCTAGTTGCACAGTTCGTACTTCTCGAGGGCACCCGCAGTCAGCCGTTTGTTTCTTAAATGTACCATTTTCGCGCAAACGTTGGTGAAGACGAGCAAATGTGATGTGATGTGATGGGGTACCCTACGTCCTGGATACAACTCAGCATACAATCGTCGAGCTTGCCGACCATTTCCATTACTTCGACCATAGCCAAAATGCATGTCTGACAATGCCGCATTTGTATAATTTTCCATTCTTTTCTATAAAAGAAAAATTAATTACTTATCATCAATGTTATACCAAACTAAAAGCTTAAAAATGAAGAAGAAATATTCGTATTTAACAGAATGTTGACATTCTAGCATCGCTAGTAGATAATGTATTAAAGTAATGACAAATACGCGTTAAGATGTTTAATTTTTTTGCATAAAAACAGCGCCCAATACGAAAAAGGCAAGAGAGATTTTTTGTTACAAATTGAACGTGAAATTAAAAAATGATCTTTAATTTGAAATATCTCAGTGGCGTACCATTTTTTTCTTTAAAAAAATTGAGATCATTACCCGTATGCGCGCCAATGATGAATATAAAATTCTTAAATATATGTCAAAAAATGCGCAATAACTACTTCTTAAAACTCACCAAATTTCATTCGCATACATCGACCGGTTTCCGAGCAATGAATAAATAGTCAGTTTTTAAGAAAAACTTCAACACCCCGTATCTCGGAAAACGAAGCATTTGCGGGCAAAAGTTATATAGCAAACTGTCATTATTTTTTCATGCAGAATCACCCCCTGAAGTTTGTCGCACTTATTCACTAACACCCTGTATAAGCAAAATGTGAATATCGTTTAAAAAAACATCGATTCATTTGTTTGTCTCTGTATTGGATCTTTCCATGAGGGTTTGCTGGGTGTGGCCCCCCTAACACTGGGCCAGGCCCGTCCCTGAATTAGGTCGTATCGAGTCAGGATGAAATTAATACTTCTACCTTTCCGCACCCTAACGACCTGCTAAAACTGGAAAAATCCCACATTATCGTCGATATCTTCCCTCGATTTCGATCCGCTATCGCCAGAAGCCCATGTTTACAAATGATATAATCGAATTTCTGTGAAAATTCCACCATTTTCCCGCAAAAGTCTTTTTTTAAACGTGACGACCGGTGCTGAAACCAACTGAAAATCCGCCTCAGTTTCAGTGGATGTTCGGCCAGAATCGTGCTCGCTCCAGTATTCCAGATTCACGGATGTATTTTTAGTCGAATTTTCGCCACACGCGCCTCATATTAACACTCCTCCAAGATATATTATTCCGGTTGACTTAAAACGTTAAGATGTTCGCTTCTAATTTCTTGTGACCTCAAATCTAACTGTGGTGTTGTAGACTGTGCGGAAAACAGATTTTTCGATCATGCCTTTGTTCAAAAGAAAACCCGAGAGGAGGAAGTCCCTGTCGAGGAAGGAAATTTCTCTGGCGCGGCTGGAAAACTTCAGGAAAGAAGTCCTTACGGATGACCACACTGTGCAGCTAAGTGAGTTTTGAAATGAACCTATTGTAAATTATTAGGAATTCGCTGAATTAATGTCGATGGCGTTTCGTCGAATGCGGTTTTCTAGCCAAAGCTATTTTCGTACGGTATAGTTGATTGCCAGGTGTACTACAGAAATGCTTTGAAAAATTTTTGGAAGACTACGTACTGTAAACAAATTATTCGGGCCTCAAATTGAGAAAGCTGGAAAGTTATGTATTATTGAAAGATAGATAGATACCTATTTCTGAATTTGATTTATACAGTGCTTTTCTTTAATGTCCCCCCCCCCCTTTTATTTTTTGAACGGGTCATCTCAAAAAATTGAAACTTGGGATGATGAAATTGATGCATGAATACTATATTTTGGAGTAAAATTGACAAATGAAACTTTCAAAATGGCGACTGGGCGCCATCTGGGAAAAAAAATTAAATTGAGGGGTCTTGTGACACATCCTTTTGAAGCTCCTGACGAATACTTCACAACCCTAGAATATAAAGTCAATATCTTCACCTACTAAAAAATGGCGGAACATTTAATAATTACCTGCATACAAACACATTAATATCGAACCCAACAACCCGATAAGGTTTGATAGGTTATTTTTTGTTTAAACAAAAAATGACAAGAAATGTCAGTACGACAACGAACATCATTGTTCAGTTGAAATATTCTCATTTAGTTTTCGGTTTTACTAGTAAATAGGTACCACGTGAACTATCTCTAAAATGGTCAATTCTCGTCCATTGGAAGAAAAATCGAAGCGATTTTTATTTACGGTGCGACGCGTAATTTTCAAGAAACCGAAAGAATGTTCAATGATCGTTTCCCGAATCGTCCTATCTGTAGAAAATATTTAAGGGAACTTGTAACCAAATTTACAACTACCGGTAGTGTACAGAACAAAAAGCTCCCAGGTCATCCGTCCATTCCGGAAGAACAGCAAGTTCAAATAATTGGTGAGATGATAGTAAATCCTCAACAGTCTACTTCCTCCGACGCGAATGTTTGTGAGGTGTGTCCTTCTACTGTGTGGAGACTTTTGGAGAGGAATAAGTATCATCCATACAAAATCAAACTGGTACACCAGTTAACTGAAGATGACCCTGATCGAAGAACAGAATTCCGTGAAATTATAACGGCAACCATTGCAAGGCATCCTACCTATCTCCACAATATTTGTTTCAGTGACATTTTATCTCAACGGCAAGGTTAACAGACAAAATTGCCGTAATTGGAGTGACACCAACCCTCACATTTTCCGGGAAACTCATGCTCAATATTCAGAAAAAATTAACGTCTGGGCAGGAATATTGGGAAACCATATTGTCGCACCTCTATTCATTGAACAAAATTTAACAGGGGAACAGTATTTGAATATGCTGGAAAATACTGTTGACCCTCTAATCACCGAAATCGTCGAGGCGAATCCTAATAAATTCGATATGGATATTGTATTCCAACAAGATGGAGCACCACCACATCACTAACGGACAAGTAAGAAATTATTTGGATAATACTTTCCCCGGTCGTTGGATTGGCCGTCGAGGTCCTACGGAATGGCCAGCCTGCTCGCCAGATTTGACACGTGTAGACTTTTTTATGGGGCTATTTGAAGCAAAAGGTGTACGAAACTGAACCTGCTTCAATATTGGATATACGGCAGAGAATCATAAATATTTGTAGAAATATCGACGTTACTGTGTTCGAAAATGTTCGACGTGAAATATCGGATAGGCTGTTCTTATGACAAGCAGTTCAAGGCAACCATTTCGAGCATCTTCTGAACTGAACTCAGATTCTTTCCTCAAATTATGAAGTTAAACGTCGATGTATTCAGGCAATTATTTAATGTTCCGCCATTTTGTAGTAGGTGAAGATATTGACTTTATATTCTAGAGTTGTGAAGTATTCATCAGGAGCTTCAAAAGGATGTGTCACAAGACCCCTCTTTCAATTTTTTTTTACCAGATGGCACCCAGTCGCCATCTTGAAAGTTCCATCTGTCAATTTTACTCCAAAATATAGTATTCATGCATCAATCTCATTATCCCAAATTTCAATTTTTTGAGTTGACCCGTTCAAAAAATAAAAGGGGGGGGGGACAACATTAAAGAAAGGCACTGTATATTTTGTTTAGATAATAATTTAGAACGTATGTTTTACCTTCCGGAAGGTCGCGTAGAGCTTATACTTGGCATTGTTTTTGTTTTCCTGAGTTGGCGATCACAAGGCGTTGTCGCTCACGCCGCCATATTGAAAAAATGGTGGGCAAAATAATGTTTTCGGTAAAACTTGCCAAGTTATAAATTCAGTATCAAAGATCGCAACAAATTTTCCTTCAAAACAATTGAGGAACGTTGTACATTCCTATAGCTATGATTTAAGGAACTGCTATATGGAACTTGGCATTCGTTCCGATCTTAACTCTTTTAGCGGCGACGTCGACAACCCAGAACGTCGATTGAACTGAGCTCGGCCCTGTTTTCACATTCATGTTTTTGGTGAGATTTTATATTACCGATGCTCTTTGATATACAGGGTGTTTCTCAATAACATGCTGATATTTAAGGAGGTTTTTTCTTGGGTCCATTTTGAGAAAAAAACTTCATGTGAATATACAGTGCTCGCCTAAAGTCCGCCCCCCCTACTAATTTTTCAACCACATGGTATATCGCAACGAAATTTGGAAGGCTTCAAAAAAAAGCACAGCTAAAAGTTTTAAAATGGCGGCTGAGCGCCATCTTCAATGATTTTTTTAAAAAGAACACCCCGTATATTATGCCATTTTCGAAATCTGCTCGTAATTCTCAACAATTTTCTCTAATACACCTTACTCCTAAATTCAATTGTTTTCGAAATATTAACGTTTGAAAAGTGACATTCCGGTTTAAAATGAAGTATGGATTTTGGTCACTTCCGGTAAAACATTTTGCTAACTAAACGTTGTTATTAATTTGTAGTTAAATCTCTTAATGAATTCGACTAATAAGAGGCGTAAAGAGAGTTTATTAAGGATAAACAGTACCGCTTACCGGAAAATCTCGAAGCCTACGAATGTGTTCTGTAAATTCACAATCAAAACAAATTAGTTAGCTAAAAAATTATAATTTATTTTTGAATAACACTTTTATTTAACCCCAACAATTATTTCATCAAGTGTTCAATGTGGCCCCCTCCTAAATCTTGACAATAAAGTGCCCTATTATAAATAGCTTCTCTCACGTTGATAAAAGTCTGTTCATCTATTTCTTCACATGTATCTATTATTCTGCGTTCCAACTCTTCTATTGTTTGGCATTCAGTGGCGTAGATTTTGACTTCAGATATCCCCAAAGGAAAAAATCTAGAGGTGTAAGATCCGGAGATCTTGGTGGCCATTCTGTACTTCCCCTGCGACCTATCCATCGCCCAGGAAAGTTTGTATCGAGGAACTCTCTAGCCATGCGATCGAAATGGGGAGGTGCCCCCTCCTGCTGAAATATCATTTCACGATTTTCAAACTCTTCCTGATTGTTAAATACAATTTGTCTTATTCGAGGTTCAATTTCAGTTTCTGAAAGATTTCTGTAAAAAACTCCTATAAGATTGCCTCTGATGAAAACCGGTCCAATAACGCGATTGCCCAAAATCCCCGTCCAAACATTCACCTTTTTAGGAAATTGCGGATTAGTATCGCTCCAGTATCGTACATTCTGTTTGTTGACTTTTCCATTAAGAAAAAACGTGCATTCGTCTGCGAAACATACACGTTTTAGGAAGCCCCGTTCTCCTTCAATTGTTCTTGTTAACCACTCACAAAATTCAACCCTCCGGTCTGGATCATCCTCCGTGAGAGCATGCAGGATTTTCATTTTATAGGGATGAAACTTTTTTTTTTTAGGACTACTTGGACACTTTTTGAACTTACTCCACAGGATTCAGCATCTGCAGACGTCGACTGAGTCGGATTGATTACCATTTCAGCAACAATTTGTACCTTTTATTCTTCTGAAAGAGGCGGTCTTCCTGATCTTGGAGCATCTTTCAGCGTACCAGTTGCTTGGAGCTTATTTAAAAGTTTGCGCAAATATGACCTCGAAATAGGATTATCGGGAAATCTATCATTAAACATACGGACTGCTAGATGATAATTTCTTCCAGCTTATCCAAATATCAAAACTGCTTCAAATTTATCGTCTAAACTACGAGCCATGATCACACTTTCCGTAAAAGGATTTAGGCGCTCAACGGACTATTTGACAGTTAGCAGTTCAGTTTGACAGTTAACAAGATGTTACCGCGACAACGATGTTTTCCAATGCAAACTTGATTGAAAGCAACATTAGTGTTTTTGGTTGGGTTTGAAATGACCAAAATGTCACTTTTCAAACGTTAATATTTCAAAAATAATTGAATTTAGGAGTAAAGTGTTCAAGAGAAAACTGTTGAGAAGTATGAGCAGATTCCGAAAATGGAATAATATACGGGGTGTTCTATTTATAAAAAGTATTGAAGATGGCGCTCAGCCGCCATTTCAAAACTATTAGCTATGATTTTTTCATGAAAAAGTAGGTTTTTATCTCCTATTCAAGCCCTCCAAATTTAGTTGCGATATACCAAGTGGTTCAAAAATTAGTAGGGGGGGGAGACGGACTTTAGGCGAGCACTGTATAATACTCAGGTATACAACAAATAGATACAAACTCTGTGTACTGAATCATATACTAGCAAAGTACATGAACGATTTCTTAATAACAAATGAATATACTACAACAACAAAGTAGATGGATAATTTCAGCTAACAAGTTACAGTCAAACTCGGTTATAACGAACTACCGAGGAAAGATTCTTCAATCAAGTCTCGATAATTTGCGAAATTTTACGACCGCAGTCGCCCGGTGGGATTTCCCTATTTCTCAGTTAGCGATTTCTTAGATACATGGCGTAGTGTTAGTAAGTACGTGTTCAACTGCATTGTACCAATATCCCTACTACAAAAGTATGCAGGAAGGCTATCACATTGTCGGTTAAGCTGGAAATACTTGGAAAATTTGACAGTGGGTGCGCAAATGCACAAATTTGTCGGGATTATGACCTTAAGATTATAATCTCCTACCTCCGCACCAATCAGGATTCAGGACACATCACAGTTGTAACACAGCACTTTTGAAGGTGACAGACGATATTATCAAATGTTTAGACGATAAAAAGTTGGTGCTACTTGTATTTCTAGACTATACTAAAGCATTCGATAGAGTTAAACATGACCTATTACTAGCCATACTACACTATATTGGTTTCAGTGATTCTTCTGTTATGTTTTTCAGAAATTATCTATACTATCGTTTTCAAACAGTCAAACTCGATCCAATAGTCTGATTTCGTACACATAAAAAATGGGGTACCACAAGGATCAATTTTAGGCCCGTTGCTCTTCATTTTGTACACTATTGATTTACACAGAACTTTACATTATTCCAGTAGTCATTTTTATGCAGATGATGTTCAACTATATCTTTCCTCAACCGAAAGTAACTTAGCCCTCTCGGTTCAGCATATGAATAATGATCTGACTGCTATAGTCGACATGTCGAGCAAACTGTGTCTTTCTATCAATCCTTCAAAATAAAATACTGTTTAGCAGAAACAAAGACGTCCGAATTAGGTGTTTACCACATCTCAACCTCCGAGTCAATAACGAACTCATTCCATTCATAGATACCGTTAAAAATCTAAGCTTATTTATGGACTATACTCTGAGGTACACGAAACATGTGAATACTGTTATCAGAAGAGCATTTCGCAATCTGAAACTTATCTACTCTAACAGATCCTTTCTAGACAAAAAAAGTAAAATAATCTTATGCGAAGCCCTAGTCTTGTCTCACTTAAATCACGCAGATGTTGTCTTCGGCCCAGTCTTACTCAAATCGGATATAAACAGACTACAATTGGTACAAAATTCATGTGTCCGTCTTATCTGTGGTTTGAGGAAACGAAATAATATATCAACCCCGGTGAGAGAGCGGGCTTGGCTAAGTGTTCAAAAACGCATCTTTCTGCATTCATCTATGCTGTATCATAAAATCATCCTCGAGAAGAAGCCACCATACTTATTTGAAAAAGTATCGTTCCGAACAGACGTCCACAACATTAATATCAGATTCAAGTCCAAATTGACACCACCTTTGCATAAAACCTCTCTCTATCAGTCATCATTTTCCTACATGATATCACGGCTATACAATAAGGTACCAGATGTTCTAAAAAATACTTTCTTGGACTCTTCAAGAAAAAAATGAAAAAACTTCTGTTGATGGATAATATACATTTATGAGTATTCCCGCTGTATATCTACACTTTTAAATAAAATAATTATCAATGTACAGTCTATCCCCATTCTACGTGTTCTGACATACTAACATATTACTTCCATTGTTTTTTTTGTGTCTTACACATTATTATTATTATTATACAGTGCTTCTCAAAAGTCCCCTCCCCCCCCTCTTAGTTTTGGAACGATTATACATAAACAAGTTGAATTTGGAAACTGAATATTAAAGGTTGTAAACTTCCCTACTAGTGATGATAGATAACGAAATCGTCAAAGATGACGTCACAAGGCCATTGTGACCAATAATTTTAAATGGAACCCTACGGCAAGCGACACCTCTTTTAAAAAGTATCGAAAAAACCTATTCAATGATACTAATTTTGTTTGTGTTTATGGCAGTTTTGGCAACTCGCTTTTAAAAAACGCAAAGCTGTGATGAATTAAATCAGTTAATTCTAAAATTCCAAATTCAAGCTCCGCCTCTGGATAGTTGTCAAATAAGCTGACGTTTTTGTTAGTCTCCCTAATTCGACGTTTTCGTAATTGCCCAAGTTTTTGTACATTTAATAATTTGTGTATTGTTGATCGAACGTTTAACTGTTTTAGCAGCTTTTGGTACTTTTAATATTTTTGTACATTTTAATAATTTGTTAAACTGTTGTGAGCCGAACGTTTGAGTGCTTCAAGAAGCGAAATGGTACGTGCTTTAGGTGATGTAGCAGCGATCCTAATTCTTGGTGAAACTGGACAAAATATTCTTGCAGCAGAACGCATTTTTAATGAGAGGTTTCCCGATCGCCCCGTTTCGAGGACTTATTTAAGGGAGCTTCTTCGTAAGTTTGAAACTACGGGTAGTATTAATGATGCGAAACGATCTGGCAGACCACAAATTTCTGATGAGAAAAAAATTGATATACTGGCAAAAGTAATAGTTAATCCTACTTATTCAACAACTCACGTTGCATCTACCTGTGAAGTCAGTCGAAGTACAGTACCCCGGGGTTTGAAAAAAAAAACAAATTTCATCCATACAAATTAAAAATGGTTCATCAACTCTCAGACGACGACCCAGACCGAAGACTATAATTTTGTGAAAATATGGAAACTAAAATTAACCAACAGCCAGACTATGTCAAAACAATTTGTTTTAGTGACGAAAGTACTTTCTATCTAAATGGAAATGTAAATACACAGAATGTGAGGTATTGGAGTGACGCAAATCCTCACCTGTTTCGTGAAACACATACCCAATTTCCCCAGAAGGTGAATGTTTGGGCAGGTATCCTGAGAAACCACATCGTTGGGCCTCTTTTTTTAAATACTAATTTAACTGGTGAGGTTTATCTGGAGCTGTTGCAAAACGCAATAGAACCGTTAATCCTTGAAATTTTGGAAGATAATCCAGATGAATTCGGCAATTTGGAAATAACATTCCAACAGGATGGTGCTCCTCCACACTATTACGGTGCAGTAAGACGGTATTTGGATGAGGAGTATCGTGGTAGATGGATTGGACGACGAGGTTCAACGGAATGCCCCCCCCTTTGGTTTTTTTGGGGGTTAAATCGAAGGTTACGCCACTGAACCTGACAATATTGACGTTTTAAAACAACGTATTGTTGCAGAATGTGAGGCTGTTTCCGCAGACACATTTGCAAAAGTACGAGAAGAGTTTAAAAATAGGATATTTCACTGTCAGGAAGTAAATGGACGTCACTTCGAGCAATTTCTTTAAGTAGATACTGATTCTTACATCTGTAATTAATATCATACTGAATGGAATTTAAATTTTAATGTTTACTAATGAGCCATTAAAACTGCCATAAACACGAACAAAATTAGTATCATTGAATAGGTTTTTTCAATACCTTTCAAAAGAGGTGTCGCTTGCCGTAGGGCTCCGTTTAAAATTATTGGTCACAATGGCCTTGTGACGTCATCTTTGACGATTTCGTCATCTATCATCACTAGTAGGGAAGTTTACATCCTTTGATATTCAGTTTCCGAATTTCACTTGTTTATGTATAACCGTTCCAAAAATAAGAGGGGGGGGGAGGGGACTTTTGAGAAGCACTGTATAGGTATATTGCTAGATATTGTAATTCAGCTTTTTTTCCCATTTCTATTCTCCATTAGTATATTAGAATAAAGGTTGAGTGTAAGAAAGTACTTACCCATCTGACACATGGGTAAACGCTAACTCTGCCCTTTGATAGTACTAGGAATCACATTTCATGTATGAATTACGTCTCACTCACTATCAATAAAAACGATTATTATTATTATTAAAAAATTAACAGTGTCGTCAATTTACGGGAAAAAAATCTACCAGGATGCATGTACTGCATATTTTCTTCATAGCGAACACCCTTTATAACGAACAATTTCTAGTCATTAAGCCAGTCGTTTTAGCCGAGTTTGACTGTACCTAATTAAGTTTCTATTAAAATATTTAAGTGATAATGTATTAAAAATGTAACTAAAACGAAATAGTAACTGAAACCGAAATAAACCAACTAACGAGCAAATTAACCAATTACTGATGTACCAAGCTATACGCTGTTATAACTTTTTCACAATATGACGTATGGTTGTCGCCATATTGAATTCTATCACAATATGGCGTCTGGTTGTCGAAATATTGAATTTTGATTATTACTATCATGTTTTTATTCACAATATGGTTCAGGTTGTCGCCATATTGAATTTTGTCACAATATGGCGTCTGGTTGACTCCATATTGAATTTTGATTATTACTGTCATCTCTCCATTCACAATATGGATTTGGATTACTTTAATTTCATAATTTTACCGTTTAAAAATCATTCTCTTGAATACATTTTTGTTTGAAGTTACCTAAATTGTTTTTTTTCTAGATGCAATTTTTTTTATGCAAAAACCGTACGTCTAACGAAAAAAAATTAGGGGACCAAATTTGCTCAGATAGGAATGAGGATTTCTAAAATATTTTTTACTTCAAGAAAAAGCAGTGGCGTATCACTTTTCTCTTTAAAATGATTCAGTGCAAACCCCGTACGAACGCCACTGAGAAAAATAAAAAATTATTCTGTACAGCAAAAAATGCTTTTTGAAGCATAGAAGATGCGTACTACGTTTCACGAAAATATGTAGAGTCACACCAAAGTTATCATAAAAAAAAGTTTTTTTCTTAAAACTTTAGCACTCTGTAGTTCAAAAGTTGAGATATTTAGGACATATGTTCAGATGAAGTTTTTTCACAAAATGGACCCAAGAATAAACTCCTTGAATATTAGCATGTAATTAAGAAACACCCTGTATAACCTGTTATTTTCATCAATGTTATCACTCAGTTGAACTTCAGTGCCAAAATTATATTGTTTGCAGATGATACGACGCTATTATGGCAAGGAGATCTTGTAGAGTTACACCATAGAATAACAAATGCAGAAAGTGAAAGTTTGGTATGATTCAGATATCCTCTCCTTAAATTTTAAGAAAACAAATGTGTCATTCAAGTGTCATATACCAGTCATAGGATTAATTAATAATGACATTGATACATGTCGAAAAGGGGAAACATTCTCAATTGAATGTCAGAAAACACTAATTTTAAAGTGTCTCTCCAAAAGAAATGATTCTAACTTTTTCCATCTTTGCAAAGTGAGATTGCTTCTTGAAAATGTGTTTCCCATTTCTTCCGGTCTTCCTGATGATCGTGGAAGCGTGAAATAGATTTTCGTCGACAAAAATGTATTGAAGACCTAGTGAATGCGATGTCTCTCTTGCGTCAATGTTACGAATGATTTCTGGTGAGTACTCTCTTTTGGAAAACATTCTTCTTTGCCTCATTCATCTTTATGAGTTCTTAATTAAGACTGGAATAGAAAATCAAATAACTATCTGAATAAAAATGCAAATTTTCAATTTCAGATTTTTTCTTTTGAGTTAGGGCTTTTCAGAATATCTATCAGATGTAGTTAATGTCCACTGCTTTAGCCAATAGTTGTTTTCTGTTGACATTCACAAAAAATAACTTATTTTTATCGTGTATTTTTCAATTCACAGAAAAATCTTTCTATTCAATATTCAATTGAGAATGTTTCCCTTTTCAACATGAATACCCCACAAGAGGTTATCTTGACGATGGAAGATAGTGACTAGAGTTTATCTTTCAGTCGCAGATGATTCCACATCTGATTTTATGAACATCCTGTTCATATTTTCAACAAATCACATTGATACAAAACTGACAACAATTTTTGGGGCAACACATTGACAATAAACTAAAATTTGAGAAACATGTTATATTCCATCTGAATAAGAAACTAGGTGTTATGTCATCAGGACAGTTTTGAGAGAATTGGGTACAAGTTTTGCAAAAACAGTCTATTTTTCTTCCATTGATGCATGATTAGGAATGGATACAGTTTCTGGGTATGGACTACTATTACTGAATACTCGTTGTTGGGGCTTGCATTGGACCGCTTTATTTTTTATTTTCATCACTAGTAATCCTTCAAGTATGCTCTTTCTCAAGATTGTCGTCGCCCTTCTTTGGTCGGGCGTCATGAAATACTTCCATTCCCGCCGGACTGTCTGAAAGTATATTGATCAGCTCTCGTTTAATTATCTCATATAACTTCATATCGTTTTCTCGTAAACCCTGAAGTATGTCGAAAATTTGTATTTGTAATAAAGCGGCTTTTGTCCAATGCGAAACAATATTCACATACCATTCCGTTGAAATAGCGAGGGGAGTTTGTAAAACATTTTACAACATAAACATTGGTTACATTTTCGATACGAACAGAGTTATGGCTCCGTAGACTTTGAAAAAAAGAGACAAAAGTTCTTAATTTTTCCGTCCTTGCTGCCAGGGGAGCTAAGTCTCCGTTTGATGAACGCTTTTCTATAGGTTTCGAGCACATTTGACAGATTCACTTTTCTGCTTGGTTTGCTTTGGTAAACATTAATCACCTTTTTTTCGGAATTAATCATTTATAACTAAAAACCAGGTTTGAAACACAGATGTTATTATATGGAGCAAGATATATTTCTGCCGACTGCTTGGTTCCTTTTGATGAAAAGTTTTGTGAGAGAGTAAAGCAAAAGATTTTTGATCTAAGTAAGTAATTCAATTCTAAGCTCTGGGTGAATATTTTACAAAATTACAGCCATGACCTAGAGAAGCTGTTTTAGATCAATAGCAGCCATTACCAAGCAAACCTGTACCGGTCTTCATATGGTATGTGCCAACAGGAAGATGACAAAAAAAAATCCTAAGATAGCTTGTGAGTCTGGCCAATGCCTAAGCAGAGTCAACGGAATGGTGAATATATTCTTGGTATATTTTTTTATTTAACGCGGGCTTTCGATACGCTGAACCCAAACATACTTGAAAGAAAACTGGAACGGTTAGGATTGCGGGGCCCTATAAAGAACTGGATAATTTCCTATGTAACGGAACGGCAATTGTTTGTGAAAATTGGGAATGATCTCTCTAGCCAATATAATGTAGGTATAGGAACCCCTCAGGGGAGTATCTTAGGACCACTCTTATTCCTGTTGTACATAAATGACCTTCCTGACTATATTGAAGGGGGGAAGGTGTTTATGTATGCAGACGATACAACAATAATAGTGACGGGCTCCTCGCTGAGTACTCTTAATGTGAAAGTGACCTCAGTAGTAAACCAATTCTATGAATGGTGTACAAGAAACCATCTTGTGGTGAATCTACAAAAAACTATGTTCATTCAATTCAACAGCGCACGCAGTAATAAACCAAACCTAGTCAATCTAAACATAAATAACAATCAACATGAAATATCAAAATCTACAAAATTCTTAGGCATACATCTCGATAATAACATAATGTGGATTGAACAAATAGATAATACATGTAACAAGCTTAAAAAAAGCTGCTTTGCCTTCCTTACACTAAAAAAATCACTTCATGAATCGTCTCTAAAAAATTCCGTAGTCTACTCGACCTTATCATTCAACATAATCAGCTGGGGCCTTGCAACTGAATGGACTAGAATATTCGTTCTCCAAAAACGCATAATAAGAATAATATATAGTATGAAACCTTTCGACTCATGCCGAGAAATATTTAAACTAAAGGGTATATTGACATTTCCCTGCATATACATCTTAAATATATTACTATATATACATAATAATAAAGATAGCTATGCTAAAAATGGAGACAGGCACAGGTATGAAACAAGAAACAAAGATAACCTTCGCATCGAAAAATTCAACCATACATACTTTACAAAATCACCACAACATAATGGACTCACATTATACAATTATATACCAAATAACTTAAAAGAATTATCGTCCCCTCTCTTCAAGAAAAAAATTAAACAAATGCTGACAATGAATGCTTTCTATAGCCTTGAAGAATTTGTGAATTTTTGTAAAAACACTTAATTTATGTTATTACTTCTATGTATGTCCTTGAATGACTATTGTTTTCTCAAAATAATTTATTGATTTTTTAAATCTGTTTCCCATAGCATTAATAATGTGCTACTAAGTGTAAAATGACTTGCCATATCCAAGCACTGCTTGGCTACAAATGGTCAATAAAGAATTTGAATTTGAATAACATTGCTAAGATGTGGACAAGAAAGCTGATCTGGCGAAGGAAGGCACTAGTTATAATTCATAGGACCAGAAGCTTTCTTTGGAATATCCAAGAGCAAAGCGTAAGAAGTGTTTTCATCTGGCTGCGTTTATGCCCAAATCTTTCGATATTACTCGAATTGCGTACCATCCAGAGGACAGCTTATTACAGAGATTGTTAATGTGATAATCGAATTTCAGTCAAGAGTCTATATTTAATCCAAGAAAACGTGTCTCTGTTTTGTTAAGGATATTTTCATCCTCCAGTGGTATATCTGGTAGGTTGCAGCAAATTGCGATTATATTAGTTTTGATAACAAAATTTTGGAAAATAAAGGAAACTCTGTTAAAATGTGGGAAACCTTAAAACTCTGTCTCCCAAAGAAATTAATAGATAATACCTTAGAGGAACTTAAAATAGATGATGATATCACAAAAGATATATATGCAATGCCAAATTTACTAAATAATTACTATGTAGAAAGTATACAACAGCTCAATAGTGAAATATACAATACAGGCCCTGATTTTCCAATTTTACGAAGATATCGTGAACGTGTTTTAGATGGCTTCAAATTAATTGACTATGAAAAACTCAAAACTATTATTTTTTCTTTGCCTAACAAGGTTAGTCCAGATGATGTAAATATACATTTTCTGAAGAATTGTTTCGATAATATTGCACAGCCCCTGTTGAACCTCATCAACTCCTCTTTTGAAACTTGTAGAGTTCCCAGTGATATCAAGGTATCCACAATAGTACCAATTCCTAAGGTAAAAAATTCCAACGATGCTAAAGACCTGCGACCAATCAATATGCTACCTTCAATAGAGAAAATATTAGAGAAAGCTGTATATGAGCAAATTTTGGATTTTCTGGACCAGAACGGAGTAATCAATAGTGTGCAGTCGGGTTTCCGTGCTGGGCACAATTGTGAAACAGCTTTACAGTGTGTGCTTGATGATTTCAAAAATAATTCAGATAAACATTTAATGACAGGAGTAGTTTTCCTTGACCTGCAAAGAGCTTTTGAAACTGTTGACAGGGGTAGGTTGGTGAAAAATTTAGAAAGTATTGGTAATATTGGGGATGCATTGGCATGGTTGGTTGATTATCTCGAGAACCGGAGACAAAAACTTAAATTGAGCAATATTCTATCTGATGAAATCATAAACGAACAGGGTGTTCCACAGGGTAGTGTACTTGGTCCCCTATTATTTTTAATGGCATGGTTGGTTGATTATCTCGAGAACCGGAGACAAAAACTTAAATTGAGCAATATTCTATCTGATGAAATCATAAACGAACAGGGTGGTTAATAATGTTGGAATATGCTCAATTCATTTATTTGCTGATGACACACTGATTCACTTTTCAAATTCAGAATGTACGACGGTAGTGAATATAATCAACGAAACACTAGAAAACATATTCAGATGGTGCTGTGCCAACAAACTGAAGGTAAATGCAAAAAAAAAACAATTCATGTTGATAGGTAACGACAAGGAATATAAAAAGTTCGAAGAAAATATGTGTGAAATAAAAATCAACAATAGTTCAATTGAGCTAGTGGATACTTACAAATATTTAGGAGTAATTATTGATAGAGATTTGAAATTCAAAGAACATGCAAACTATATAATAAAAACAATATCATTTAAAATAAACTATTTGTATAGAAGCTCCAGATTTCTCTCCATATGGTCAAAAACTATTATTAACAATACAATTATTCTTAATCACTTCAACTACTGCTCTACCATACTATTTTTACTACAACAAAATGAAATGAAACGATTACAAAAATTGCAAAATCGAGCAATGAGAATAATATTATCCTGCTCTAAACGAACACCCATAAATGAAATGTTGAATACGCTTGACTGGTTACCAGTAGAAAAAATGTTACTATATCAAACACTGATCTTCATCTTTAAAATAAGAACAGGTAGTGCTCCACCATATCTGAGGGAAAAAATATCTTTCGTATCAGAACACCACAATTACAACACCCGAAATAGAAATAATTTATTCATTCCAAATGTGAAAACAAAAAAATCGCAAAATTCAGTTTTTTTCAGAGGACTAAATAAGTTCAATGAACTTTCTGAGGACATAAAAAATTCACCCTCTCTTGCTGTATTCAAAATTAAATTAAAGAGACTTCTGTTGAGTGAGTGCAAACCTCGATGATGATACCTATTATTAACTTTTATTTATGTGTGTGTATATGTATGTATATATAGTGTTGTGCTAATTACTATCTGTTTGTTATCAATGTATTTCTATGTAACTATATTTTTATTCTACTTATTTTATTCATTGGCTGTACTTATATATTAGTCTTGGGCTAAATAAAGGATTTGTCGGTTTATATTGGACAAAGACTCCACTTGTCAGCAAAAAACTATATTTGTAAATACTTTCTAACAAGATAGACAACTTCAGATTAGCCAGAAATTGACAGAAATCACTTATATATATTCTACATGGAAACAAGAAAAAACTCAAGTCAATCATAAGATTCAATTCCCTTTCGATGTTATCTAGCAGTAGTTGCTGTGAATTATCATGCCATAGGATGTGTCATCCGCAAATAGAGTGATCATGGCAGTGATGTTCAGGAGGTTTATATCATTAATGTAGAGCAAAAAGAGAATGGGTCCGAGTACTGAGCCTTGAGGTACTTCCAATTCAATACCAGCCCTATTGGAGTCAGTGCAACAGCGCAATATTTGACTACGATTGCTCAGATAGGATTTTATCCATTCAAGGCCCGAATTTCTAAATCCGTAAATTTCGAGTTTCTGTAGCAGAGTATCGTGACTTACGCAATCGATCGCTTTTGAGAAGTCGCAGAATATCGCCGCTGCGTAGTCGCCTGCATTGATATTTCTGTATACTTCCGACATAAAAGAAAATAGAGCGTCATTGGTACCTTTGTTAGGCTGAAAGGTTCTGGGCAGCTTATGTTGTTAATTAATTATAATTTATATTATATCAATTATATCTAGTACAAAAACGCCCGCAACAGTGTTCATTTCACATGTTTTGAATGTCTGAATCACTACAATGGTCGTGATATTATTTTTCAAAACAATAATCAATTGCAAATGTTTCCCACTGTTTGTGTTGTTTGTTTCTTACAAGTGATAATTATGAGTGCCCCTAAAGCAGAATATGAAGTCAAGTAGTTCTGACTTTATCACCAGTTTGAATATTACAAGGTTGGTTGTTTTCTTCATTTGAAATTGAATATCTATCTCAGGCAACCTGCAATTTACCACAGTTAAACGAAAGTACATTATTCAAATGTCGAGTTGAATGTTTATTGCATTCGGCAATGGACCTTTACATTTACGAAAAAAAAATTCCAAAACTTATATAGGTCGATTATATTTCATATGAAACGTCCAATTGACTTAGAATGCCATCATATATTTTTTATTTCGAAAAGATATTGCGTTTGAAATTGTACCCGTGACGTCACGTTCATCGAAAACTACCCCCTCCATAATCCACGTTCAGAAACACGCATTACTGTTCTTGTCAAAAATATAGCTCACTGCTTGATATACACCATTAATATATAATTGAACACTGTTTATTGATAGACTCATCAACAAAAAAACCCATTTCAACAACGGTTTTCTTTATTTAAAACATTCAAAGTTTCCGAACGGGCCTTCCTTTTGATGAAGAGCGACCATTGGCAACACCGCAAATATTAAAGACAGTTCCCATTAAAATCATATTAACATTTGAGGTTAAGGTTTATTTTTATCAACTTATTAATTTCTCAATATCATAAACGATTTGGTGTGTTTATAATGAAAAGGCTTCGTAAAAGCAGGTTCGGAAAATTTGCCAAGGTGGATTATGAGATGATTGACTCTTTTATTT
Organism: Gonioctena quinquepunctata; assembly: GCA_018342105.1. Lineage (NCBI taxonomy): Eukaryota > Metazoa > Arthropoda > Insecta > Coleoptera > Chrysomelidae > Gonioctena > Gonioctena quinquepunctata. The sequence continues at coordinate 22,636 of JAFIRS010001561.1, read as the reverse complement.
ATTTTATGTTTTTATGCAACGTTCCCAAGAACTAAGTGAACTAATAACTAAGGATTTAACACTAGCAAATCAATGAGCGCGTCTAAGGAACCCCTAGTACAAGAACTAAGAACCATGACTAGAAAGTTGCCCAACTTTTAACTAAGAACTTTGGTTCTTAGTTAAAACGTTCGTGATTGTTTAGATATAATCAATCATAAATGCATTATACTATGAATATATATGTAGGCTTTGTCTGTTTGTATTATAATATAAATAAATTCATATTCGGTACCTGTTAGTGTTTCCTTCATGTGATGAGTCAATATTTATTAAGTTTGAACTACTGAAAATATAATTAATAATTTAGAATGAATAGACTTGAAGTATGTTCATACAAATTTCGTAAATTTTTTGCAAAATTATTTACTTATTTCACATCAATTCTTTGTTGAGGGATACTAATCTATTTTTTACAAATACAGGCTTACATTTTCTATGGTAAAAATTTTCCCTATGGTTACAAAGCTATAGAAAAAAAAATCTGAAGATATTGGCATTCATGAAGAGAATGTGACAACAAACCTTAGAAAACTTTGACATAATACTGCACATTCTAGTTATTCAAAGTATTTTTGAATTTTCAATCAATCAAAATAGAAGAAATGAATCTTATCGACAAAGTTGTTAAAGAATTCGTCCACCGTATGCTCCTGAAATAAATTGTACTGTGCCATTTGGAGTAGCAGATATTAAAAATTTTACAGTATTGCATTTTTTCTATTCTGACCAAGTCATGGACAGACGAACAGGATCAGAGGGTTTTTCAATTTCCAGACAATAATTGAATTAACTTTCTTATAGCGAGCTCTGAAATGGATCGGCAAATTTCTTTCAATTTCAGATGTCAGGCCAATATATAAGCTCTTATAAACAATTTGCCATCATAGGCACAGCTTTTGTGAAAATCTTCTGAACACTTGATTTAGTCATATCAAAGTCATCAGCCAATCGAGAGTATACATCCCCAACCCGTATCTTTTTTAAACTTATCAGAACATCCATATATTTAATTTACTCAATTTTGGTAATGTATTTCACAATGTGGTAAACATTTTCAGGGAGCCCCAAATAATATTACTCTTCTTTTCTATACGTGCAATAGATAAGCGCTGGCGCTGCTGTCCTTCGATATTTTCACAATCAGGATCGGATGAAGACTGACTAGGAATACCTATACTCTGAATTTTTTTTGGTGGTGTTATTTTGGTGAATCGGATAATGTACTAGCTTGGCTACTGCTAGGAGAAGAACTATTCGAAACTCTTGAGTAAATATTTCCCATGGATGTAATGTCACTCAACACAGTTTTACTAGCTGAAGGAGTGATGTTTTCATTTGGTTTGGGTTTCTTCATCGTTGGTAGGTCATATACTTATGATGAAACATTGTCAGACCAATGTCGTTTCAGGTTGATATGTGGACAGACATCTTGCTTCAACATAAATTTGGATCCCCTTGTTCTAGCATATTCCTAATTCGTAGTACCTTCTTTCAGCTGGAACCAAAGAACAATATGTTTATAGGACTGGATATAAAATACAGTACTGATCGATGATTTTGCAAACTTGCATTGAGTGAAATTAAAGATCGTTCCTTGATGTACTCACCTGGAAATGTTCTGCACAAAAGCATATATTTCCGCTTTTTACAAAAGTTTGATTCACTTTCACTGGTGTTCAGACAACCGTGCACATAGCACTTTTTAGACATTTTCATAGTTATTAAAATTAGAAAATAATTTCCGAAATTTTTCAATACCAGACATTCATGGCGAGCTTGATCATTTGCAGCAGTTCTCTGCATATCTCGTGTCTCGTATCAGTCGTATCAGATATATGCAAGAAAAAGAGCTGAAGAGAGAAAAACGATTGATAATATTCTATTCCCTGAAGCAAACGAACGAACCTATCAAAGTATCAAATAACAAGTGTCATTACGTCACAATTCCATGATTCGCAACTCATACAACGATGCCAAATCAACTTTTAGTGAACGTGACGTCACGAAACCACTTTTTTCCGGATTATGGAAAAACTACCCATCAGAAAAATAAAATAAAAAATCCCAAGTGATATTAGCACATATACTTTCTAATTACAGTGTTTTCTCATAGTGCATAAAAAGGTCCATTGCCGAAGTCTTCCTCTGAGTAGGTCTCCTGAAATTAGGCGGGAGGCGCTACCCAAAATTTTGTCAAATTTTACAAAAAACAAAACATGTTTTAATAAAAACTATTTTTAACCACTGTGATTTATTATAAAATGGCATTATACACTCGTCATTCACGGGTGAGTGTGCAAGAGGATAGATGACATCCTGTATAAACATATACTTTATGTACTTTATTGTCGCTAATTTGAGGTAATAATGAGAGGGATCTTGAACTTCAGATTAATTATAACAGCATACAAACGAGTGCCAAAACACTGATTAATCGGATGAGGGAGAGTGAATAATAGACTGAGATCGTATTGTTAGCATCAGCTTTAATGAATAGCTCTGTGACAAAAGTAATAACTTGTATCGGAAATGCCTAAAGGAAAATTATTCTGAAATAATTACATCGTTCTTAACAAGATCGAATTGGCGTGTTCAATGATCTTCTCGCATTTTATGCTTCGTTAGGCTTCATTTGGTAAACCATTCTGATCTGAAATGTCTGGCTGTGTGCACTTATCGATATAATCGAAGAAAGAAATCATAGAGTAGAGAATGCAGTTTGAAATTATTGAAATGATCAAACTCAACAGAAACTGAGTAAAATGATTTTTAATTGTTTGTGTATTTATTGAAGTAAAATGGTCGAATGCAATTGTTTTATTATAGGCATCTATGGAGAGGGATGTAAGATCTGTTCAAAATGACTCGAGTGTTGAGACAAATGTAATTGTTGAGCAATTCGTTACTTTGTTTGGTTTTTTAATACGTACTGGGTTTAGTGTATTTTCCTTCAACTGATTCTTCAGACGAATTGCTATGTTTCCTTTGCAAACTTCCAGACTCGTGATATTATTTTCATTCGCCGTAAATGCGTTGGCTTGCTGAAATGTTTCTTACGTGTCGGCTACTCAACGTCACTTGGGAGTATTTTTAAACCTCCTTTAGACGTTCGCAGACAGTGCTCTAGATGCAATCGCAACACGTCATCCGGTTCACGTAGAAAATTCATCGATATACGATTTACTCGTTTTGGCAAATACTAGACTTTCTCCATTACTCTTTGGATCAACTGTGATGTTGATTTTTTTTTATCGTAAAAACGACATTTAAGAGTGACTTCTCAATTGACATTTCAATGTTAAAATGGCATTCTTTCACGCACTAAAAGAGAAAATAGCGTTGTTCGTCAATTTATTAGAAATATGTATGTGAACAAAAGACACTGACTTCACCAAATGACAAAACCACGACACGTGTTTCGCTTTACAATAACTTCTTCAGGTGGAAATAATACTAACTCAACAATCACGAAGTATCATGTTCCAAGAAGATATTGTGTTTCTACCAACAGGATTATTTTTGTACCACCTTTTCAAAAATTGTGCATTCCAGTTCGGATTGGGAGTGACAAACAATACCGGGTGACACAGGATATCGGACCACCCCTGTAACTTCTGCATTCGTGAACGGATTTTTCTGAAATTCGGTACAGTTATATAAGCAACCATTTCGGATTTGATCACATTACGATCCAATATGGCGGACTTCCGGTCTTTCTGCAAATGCCAGCAACTTTGGTTTTTCGAATAGAACACCCTGTATATTTTTACATATTCAAGTTCAACAGGTCGAAACAAGTCCAAACCGTATGTCAAATGTAATTTTTTTTTTCAATTGAAATAAAAATTGTTTTTTTATTTTACCTCGTGGATAAATGAGATTTGGTCGAAGCTGTTCACAATGAGTCGCAAATAACAAAAAAACTGAATTTTTTCTGAAAAATTATTTTTTTTTGTCACTTACCGGTTAATCAATTCAGTCACATCATATTTTGATCCCAAAAAAAATTTTTTTTTCAAATTAAACCCCAATGTGCCACCTACCTGTCTCTCTAGAACATTCATTAAGGAAAAAAGTTACATATCATTTTTGTATTTCGGTGCAGTAAAAAATTGTATACATTCAAAAATCTAAAAGTAGTTCATGAGTTTCCTTGCAGTTCGAATAATTTTTCAACTTAGTAAGCTGTGGAAAACAACATTTCTGAATCTTGTCAACTAATTGTGTTTCGCTGTCAACTTTCATCTCAACTCTCGAAAATTAGTTTAGTATAAATGTAAAATCAAAATTATAGGTTCACAAGAAGTGAACAGGTTGATATGTTATTAATTTACGGAGAATGTCTTTAAAACAGTGTCGCCGCTTGTCAGTTATACCACAGTTTATAGCTAAAGAAGCAGTTAGCTCACTTGGCACAAATGCATGTTCCAAGGTAACATCCACTCCAGGAAAATAATTCAGGATGCGCAGAAGACTGTACGCGATTATCGCTCTTCGAAGTATACGAAAAATATCAGTATTAGTAACACAGTAACACGCGGTATGCGCAAGGGATGAAAATCAGAGTTGCGCAGTGTACAAACGGGAACATAAAGATCAAAGTGCCGACGCCAAGTGAGCGAACTGTTTCTTTAGCTATACGCTGAACGATACCCACACAGAAAGAAACCCAACAATGGAGAAGATGATCGTAAGTGAGGAGGCAGAAATGAACGTTTTGCTTATGTTGATTTTGATCCAAACGCGGGAATTGGAATACCAATGCAATGTAAGTCGAGAAAACGCTAGAAGAATTTTTAAAAGACACCATTATCGTGCTTATAAGTATAACTTACACAATTAGTTGACAAGATTCAGAAATGTTGTTTTCCACAGCTTACTAAGTTGAAAAATTATTCGAACTGCTAGGAAACTCATGAACTAGTTGTAGATTTTTGAATTTATACAATTTCTTACTGCACCGAAATACAAAAATGATATGTCAATTTTTTCCTTAATGTATGTTCTAGAGAGACAGTTAGGTGGCCCATAGGGGTTCCATTTGAAAAAAATAAATTTTTGATCAAAGTGTGATGTGACTGAATTGATTAACCAGTAAGTAACACAAACAATAATTTTTCAGAAAAAATTAAGTTTTTCTGTAATTTGCGACTCATTGTGAATAGCTTCGACCAAATCTCATATATCCACGAGGTAAAATAAAAAAACAATTTTAATTTCAATTGTTTCAAAAAAATTACATTTGACATAAGGTTTGGACTTGTTTTGACCTGTTGAACTTGAACATGTAAAAATATACAGGGTGTTCCATTTGAAAAAACAAAGTTATTGGCATTTCCAGAAAAACCGGAAGTCCGCCATATTGGATTGTAATGTGATCAAATCCGAAATGGTTGCTTATATAACTGTACCAAATTTCAGAAAAATCCGTTCACGAATGCAGAAGTTACAGGGGTGGCCCGATATCCTGGTTGTGAATGTTTGATGAGGAGAGTTGTAGTTGTTTTGTCAATGTGACAGATCGTATTTTTATTTTCGAGTAATTTTGTATTTTCTCATTTAATAAAGTTTATTTGTGCTGAAGCTAGTCATTAAAGTTCTACCCAGAGCTTAGCCAATTGACAGAACGTTGGAAGGAACCAAATATTTCCAATGGGTTCTCCGTTGTCACCCATTTTAAGTAACATATTCATGGAATATTTTGAAGAATCTTTCGTTGGAACATTCCACAATGGTCCAAAAATATGGTGGAGATACGTGGATGATGTTTTCGCTATCTGGAATCGAAGTGAAGAAGAATTAAACATTTTCTTGGATCATATAAACGGTCAAGAACCGACGATCAAATTCACATTAGAATCAGAACAAAACAACCAACTTCCGTTTTTAGATGTCATGATCCAAAAATCATCATCCCGAATCGAAACATCTGTACACAGAAAGAAGACGCATACCAATCGATATCTACACTATTACTCAAACCATCATGCCAGTGTGAAAAAAGGCATAGTTAAATGTCTCTATAATCGAGCCCAAACGGTTTGCAATTCCAACTAGAATCTACAGGAAGAAATAAACCTCATAAAATCTGTTCTCAAGGAAAATGCATATCCAGATCAGTTTGTGGAAAAAACAATCACTGACATTAAAAACAAAAACCCATCAAACAACCAATTAACACAACCAACAGGAGTACTCCCACCACCTACACATTTCACAACCAACATAATACCTTATGTCGCCGGATTATCTGAAAAGATCAAACGAATTGGACATAGGTATGATGTGAGAACATCATTTAGAACAACAAACACACTGAGATCTATACTAACACAAACAAAACCAAAAAACGCAGAAGAAAGTACCAAAAATTGTGTTTACAACATACCTTGTTCTTGTGGTGATAGTTATATAGGTGAAACGTCAAGACCATTGGAAATTCGCCAAAGTGAACATCAGAGTTACATCAGAAATCGACAAATAACTGGATCAAAATTGCAGAACATATCCTCACATCCAATGGCGATCATACGATTGAATGGAATAGACAAAAATCTTGATGAAAGAACCACATCAAGAGAGGAGAAAATTGAAAGAAACGGCCTGTATTTTTTCTTCCAATAACAACTGCTTTTCAACAAATTCTGTTGAAATGGATCATACATGGTTACCTCTACTCAGAGAGGAAGTGAGATATGGTAGAATGCTAATAAACTGATCCGAACAACACCCCATATATCAAATGAGCAATACGTCAATCTCAAACTTTTTGGCAGATCTCAATTGACATCCGTCAGTTGAAAAGCAAAAAGACTCTGCGAGCAAAAAATCCAAATTATAAAACAATTAAAGGAGATTTAGAAGATTTTGAGAACGGGGGCAGATATAGTCCCCGAAACGTCAAGCAAAAACTATATAGAGAAGTATCTTTTGAATTTTTTAAAAAAATTTTTGATAGGCAAATTCAGAAAACGGCAAGTTATTGACAAATTGAATCATTTTTCCATAGGAAATATAATTTGGTGAACGCAATAACTTATCGGGGTGAACTAATTAGTTTGCCCTTTCTACACTTGTATAGATTTTCCTGACTATAATTTCATTTTCAGACTGTGGAAGGTTGCCCAAAAAACATGTCAAGAAACGTTGTTCCTCCACAAAAAACCACATTCATTCAATAATCCTGTGTCTACTATTGAATCCTCATGCTTTTCATTTATTTTTCAAATAATCGCATTGGACACTCGTTAATATTTCTATGATTTCTTATTAGCCACTTACCAGCCAGTTTTTTGATACACCTTGAGTTGTTTTTGTAAAATCAGGATTGTATTCAATTCTACCAGTAAAATTTCCTTCGATGTCTAATTCTTTAACAAAATGGTAGTCTACCACTCCAGGCTAGTTCACGTGAAATAATGTGAACAAATTTTCGCTGCACAGGTTTATTTTCATTCCATATTAAATTATAATATGATTTTGTGAATAATATTAATTCTGCTTTTCTGGCAAATGTTGGGGTTGAAACTCTTAACGAGGTCAACGGGATTAGAAAATCGAAAGTGGAAACCACCAGCAATTTGATACTTTCCTTGAGGTTATCAAGAATTAAATAAACACTGAAGTCTTACACGTACACACTTTATGGGGGACTCCATAAAGTCTGAGCTATATGAAATACTTTTTAATAACCCATCTGCCATGTATTATTCTTTGCCAAAATATCGCATAATACCGAAATAAAAACCTAAAAATATTAAAATATTTAAAGATGCATTGCACAATATGAAATTGAAACAGAAATTAGTTTTAAGTGACCGACAAATATTTTGTAATCGTCAGAAGCTGTTTTCGCAATATTCAAATACAGGTAACATGCTAATATTTAAGGAAGTTATTTCTGGGTCCATTTCGAGAGAAAAACTTCATATGAATATATGTCCTAAAGGAACTTTTGAACTACAGGGTGCTAAAGTTTTAAGAGAAAAATCTTTTTTTTATGATAACTTTGGTATGACCCTAGATATTTTTCTTTTCCTTCTATGCATCAAAAGGCATTTTCTGCTGTACAACATAATTTTTCATTCTTGCCAGTGGCGTTCGTAAAGGATTTTAAAGATAAATGTGATACGCCACTGCCTTTTCCTAAAGTAAAAATCATTTTTGAAATTCTCACTCTTTTCTGAGCAAACCTGGTCTCTTGATTATTTTTCGTTTGACGTACGGTTCTCCGCATAAAAAAATAAAATTCATTCATTTGCATCTCGCTAGACCACTTACGAGAGAATACAATTTATATGATTCCAGATTCCAATGTGTTCCCCAGGACTCTATTTTGGGACCGTTACTTTTTATCATATATATAAACGACCTATGTTCATTCCTACATCCCAATAGATGCATTTTATTTGCCGACGACACATCACTTATATGTTCAGATGGAAACTATGAGAAAAGGGAAACATTCTCAATTGAGAATGTTTCCCTTTTCAACATGAATACCCCACAAGAGGTTATCTTGACGATGGAAGATAGTGACTAAAGTTTATCTTTCAGTCGCAGATGATTCCACATCTGATTTTATGAACATCCTGTTTATATTTTCAACAAATCGAAACTATGATAATCAGACAACATTGAAAGCGGGACAAACAAACAAAATTGGCCAGCACAATATTCCTCATTCGTCAATTGAAACATATATCCTAGCATCACCACACTGAAGACTGTTTACTTTTCACTTTTCCACTCACAACTAAGTTATGGAGTAATATTATGGGGAAATTCATCTGGTGCAGCTAATATTTTCAAGAAACAAAAAAAGGCAATCAGGATCATAGCAAGCTATTTTGAACAGTGTCTCCCAATTTCCATCAGTTTTGGAATTATGCCTTTGCTCTGCCTACTTGAAATCCATGGAAATATTAAACATTTCACTATGCAATCTGATGTCCATAATTATTCGACAAGATCTGCTAACCCAGATTTCGTTTGACAAAATCGTTTAAAATTAACCTTTTTTTTTTTAAAAGGAAGAATAACCTTCTCGATATTATTAAAAAAACCTTGTATATTGCGGACATTTTATGTGTGTGCTTCAAGTCAGTTCGTTAGTTGTAGTTTTTCATTGCGAAGTATTAGTAAGATGGCTAGGACAAAATCAGTTCAATAGTTGTGTTAAAATCGATCCGATACTTTTAGAATATAGCAGACCCATAAAAATATATTTCTTGATATATCCATCCTCCCACGCGCCTTTACCTATTCCAAGCAGTCGGTATATTTTTAGAAAATGTAATCGAAAATAAATAAAAAAAGCAGGTAGGCGGTTGTCTGTGATAGTCGGGATCTCACTTTTTGTGTACACTTTGGGTGAACTATAACTCAAAGAATGTTTCTATGTAGCCTGTTCCGTCTTTTTGAACATGTGTCGATGTTACAAGTGTTCTCAGAAATAGGTTCAATTGAAACTCACACCACTGTTGCTTCCGGTGAAGTCATTTCGATTTTACAAGCTTCATTCAACAATGACATTTTTAACATTCGATGTATTCAATTGGCTCAAAATTTGAATGAGTACATGGTTCGCGTGACCATACATTTTATCAGTTTTATATGATGAAAAATTCAAGATGAGGTTCTCTAGTCGATGGGTATATTTTTTTTATGTATGACCACGCATAATTATTTTTTTTAATGGATAGGGTATATCTCGAAGTTGGTCCAATTTGGATATGAAAAAAAATCCACTCGTAATGGTAGGAAAATGGGGATGATCGTTGGTTCACCCACTGAATTTTTATCCGATTTAGATTATTTTTTTTATTGTATAGGTATGCTTCGAAGTTTGTCCCATTTGAATTTGAAATGAAATTACACCCTAAGGGTAGAAAAATAGGGATGATTTATTGATTTTACACCTGTGAACCGATTCTGTTGAAACTTGGCACACATATGTAGTTCTGATGAGACTACAACATAATGGAGGCCTAGAGTTAATCTGATGATGGAGACGGAAGACAGTCGAGGGATCTCTTCAACGGTTCACAGCAGCTACCTCGTGTTTGGGGTAATATGTACATATATAATTACATGTCCTGACTAACTGACTCACTGATGTTATGACTGCTCGTTATTTGTTAAAGCTAAGCCTTAACTATACTGGGCGTTATTAGTCTATTGACCAACAACTGGACAACTCCAGAGTGGCTTGGGAAAGTTATCACCTCAGTATATAATGAAGCGTGGGCCTTAATTTGACAGTACAGTTGCCAATTCAGATAGTTCAGAAACAATACACTTAGGAATTTTAATAATAATAATAACAACCACTGTTATTCAGTTACCTTGGCGATTGCTAATATTACTACTTTGTCGAATTATTAGTTGACTCTACTATGAAATCAAATAATTGAATGGTTCCTTATTACCATATACATATATACCTTGCCAACTGAACAGTTTTATTTTCTTACCCTCGACTGGAGAACACACCACGTTTTAAGGATACTTGATTTTTATTTTGACTACCGATTTTTATTACGCGTTCACTGGTTCGTAATATGAGTATTTAGCTTCTTTGGAATATTAGAATTCTATTCGTTGAGTTATAACTGAGATCATTTCGTTGTTTACACTTCCACTATTTTCTGATATTTTGATAAACTGGCTACTTTATGATTAATTCACAAAGTTTACACTTGTTTCGTATCAGAAGATAGCTATGCATCTTCACTAGATGGAATCTGATTTTACTCTGAGGCGCTTCATCCTCTGAAGGCTATTACTAAACTGAACTCTCTTCTCTCTGAATTCTGATTCTATCTCGACTGTGTTCCATTTTACTTTTGACTTTGTTCTTATATAGAATCTCCCCCCTATGACCCCTTTTCGGTATTGAATAGGCGCGGTGTTGTTCCCACAGTGATGGATTATAACTTCGGACATCAATTTCCTTCGCGGTATAATTCAATCGCATTCTTTGCGCGTTAGTATTTCATCCCGGCTAGATAATTGTTAATTATCTATCGCGGCGTGGAGTTCAATAGTAATGAAAATAAATGCCCTGTCGTAATTTTTTTCGGTCTGTTTCAACTTTTAGGTCGTCGATGTCAACGTAACATATTCATGAGGCATTTTGATTGGTGGTGTTATCATATCAAATCATTTACGAGGTTTTTATTTCTCTGTCGGAACTCATCCCGCATTCCTGCCTTCTAATTTAATAGCGGACGAAGTAAAACAGTAGTTCATCTTTTTGGCGTCGCGTTGCTTCAGTCAAGGGCATTACAAATTGTTACGTTAAAATAACTTGGTTGATCGCGGCCATTACACTGATTGACTGATATTCGATAAACGCCCAGATCAAACCGCTGGACCTAAGAGCTAAAATTCTGACAGCATATTTTTTTGATATTCCATCCCTAAAGGGGTTTAAATGAAAAGGTAGTGAGAGGGGGGTTAAAAAAAAAATATAGATGGGCTTCAGGGTTTTTTGAACATTTAACCCTAAGGGGGTAAAATGGGGGTTGAAAATCTGTGTAGTTAGTTTTGAAGTTACGATCAAGAAAATTGGTATTTGGGGGTCTTTGTTACAAATAAAAAATTCGTGTTTTTGGAAATTCAACCCCTAAAGGGGTAAAATGGGGGTTCAAATAAATTCAATTCATTTATTTTTCATTTCGACATTTCACAATGTATAGGAAGAGTCATAATATGAGGGATATATACAGTTATAGGGAATTTGGGGTATTTACATAATATACATTCATAGTCACGTCACATCTAAAAACTCCTTCAATGTGTAAAAGCAATGGTGCAATAAGAACTCTTCCAGACTAGATTTACATTTTTTAAGTGACTTACATATCTTAATTTTCAAAGGAAGTTTGTTGAATAATTTAAGACCCACTTAATCTGGGGAACAATACGTTACTTTCCTGTTGGCCTAGGTAAATAAAAGTTATCTTTTTGGCGAGTATTGTGATTATGGAGATATTTATTGCACAAGAGCTTTCGTTTATTTTTAAAAATATATACACATAATTCAAGAATGTAAGTGCAGGTCAATGGTGAAATAGTTTTTTTTAAGGATTGTTTACATGATGCCCATGCCACGCATCTAATTATCCGTTTTTTGAGCCAAAAATACCTGTTCTACACCCCCTAGAAGCAAACACCGTATCTTAGTCTGGAATCTACTTGTGCTTAATATAAATAGAGAATATGCTGATCTTCCAGAACATCTCTCAAATTGATGAAAAGATACTTCAATGAATTTAATTTTGATGTAATCGTTTGACAATGCCAATTTCGTTTTAGTTTCAATTCAGTAACAGGGTATATTTATTTCCTCAGCTTTCTTTTTGAGGCGAAATGTTCGCGGGTTCTAATTCTAGCTTTGCTATTGGTTGAAAAGAGACAACTGTTAAACTTCATTAATAGCAAAGCTAGAATTAGAAGCCCCCGAACATTGCACAAAGAAAGCACTGTCGTGTTGTTTTTCTTATTTTGTACCATTTCAATTTGAGGTTAACTGCATTTTGACAGACGGAGACTTGGAAATAAAATTGTCATTAAATTGCAGAAAATATAAAATTCAATCATACAATATGATGAACTATGAAAATATCATTATTAGTCAATTCGTCAAGATTTGTACTTGCTTCTGGTACTGAATACAGGTGAATATTCGAATCTGCGGCTTTATACTGTCTACACAAAAATACCAATGTGGCTCATTCTACAAAAAAGTATCCTTCCACACTACACTACCTGAAAATAAACAATTCCTCACGCACTAATGAACTGATGAACGAGTGATTTTTTAAAGAACAAACTCAGGAGTAAGCTAAGCAAGATTTTAAATCAAAGAGATGGAAAACACATAGATATCGAAAAAACACTGAAACTAATTTCATATAAGATGCTGCAGATGTCATAAATTGAGTTCTGACATTAAGCGAGAATATAAACAAACATTTTTGGACGGCGCCATCTACCACAGACTGCCATAGAGAGAAGCTCTGTTGAAGTAACAGGTGGTGTCCCCTAGAAAATCTAAATAATACCGAATCAGTTCATTCACCAGGGTTTTTAGGCATCTTAGTTCTCCAGCTGAGATTTTCGTCAAGATGATTGCCTAGAAACCGAATGCTATTTGTGTTCGAAACTACTTGGTTATTTATGTTCACATCTAGATTATCAACTTTTTTTTGTACAGTATGAATTCTGATTATTTCAGTTTTTGCTGTATTGAATAATAAGCAATGATGGTTGAAGTAGCCACTTTGCTCATCAATTCAGAATATTTTCTATCTAGCGCTTGTGTTTCCTATGCTGATATAATGAAAGAGAAGTCATCCGCATATGCGGTAAAATGATCATTGTCTGTATAGATTCCACTTGATTCGTGTATAGGGTGAATAGTATTGGACCCAAAATCGAACCTTGGAGCACACCTTTATTAACCGTCAACACATCCGAGTTAAATTTTAGAATTTCGTTCTTACTAAGGGAATCAATTTTTTTTCAATTTATTCAAAAGAAGCATAGAACATACCTGAGCAATGAATGCTTGTGTCGTAGTGTTCCATTCTTTCATTTGGGCATCTTAAATTACTATTTTATACAGTGCGTGTTTTGAATAATAGTAATACTAATATTTTACTAATAATAAATAAATAAATATTGAGTAGTTGAATTCGAAGTTAACAATAAGAATAATTTTACATAAGTAGGGTTGTCGAGAAATAATGGGAAAGAGAAATAAAAAAAGGTTAGTAAGTAATCGAGGAGAATGTATCAATTGAACATATAATTCAGTGTATTGTTTTCGAGAATAAACTTTTAATGTTGAGTTTGTAGTTCGCCATTCTTATTATATGTTTTTTTTTTAGTGGTAGCATATTGTATAGTTTAGGTCCGAATTAGAATATGAACCTCTGTGTATGACTCTTTTGAATTTGGGTATTCTGATGGATTGATTTTCAACAGATCAATTGACACGTGTTGTTTGGTTTTCTAGAAAAGACGACAGCCATGATGATACATTACCTCGTAGACCATACATTTCGAGGATTGACGCAGCCCTGATCACAAATATTGCAGCAGGACATTCGCCTGCATCTATAAATTTGATGATTTGTTCATAAAATGAGATAATAGCCGTTGTCCATGCTGGTTCTCATTCAATATTTCGAAATTATCCAGAAAGTTCAGAAGTCTGTCCAGGAAAGCATATTCGAATATTACCGAAAGGGGACCTTATGGGTCTATAGTTCTTCATTAGAGTAGGATTGTCTTTCTTGAACCGAGGTACAACTTTTCCAATTTTAAGAGTTTCTGGAAATTTTCCCAACTCGAATGATTTGTTTACTAGGTATATTATGGAAGCAATATTATATCAATAACCCTTTCAAGATAAATCCGGAATGCCATCTGCACCAGATGATTTTTGTTTTAAGTTTGATTTTCAGCAGATCTAAGAGTTCGTTTTCAGTGTATGGATTCAAAACATCGACTTTGTGTTGAAACCTCTCTGATAATTTATTAAATTGAATTAAATGAAATTGAGATTGAAGTTGTATAAGAATTCGGTTAGTTTTCAAGATGTGGTCTTGGTATTTGAAGTCTCGTTACAAATAGAAGAAATAAGTATTTTAGTATTTTTAGAAATTCATCCCTAAAGGGGTGAGTGAATTTGTAGTAGTCGTCACAAAAAATACAAAGTTCAATGCTGGTACCAGCTAGTTATAGTATATAACAGTTAGTAGTTAAAGTAAAGTTGGTAAGTAAGTATTTTAAAAGTAATCCAAATTGAGTAGGTAGCAATTAGTAGAATTTAGCCACAAAAAAATAAAAACTTCAACAAAAAATTAAACCTACGAAAAATTAAACTGAAAAGCAAAAAATAAAATTAAAAAAGTAACTAATTTTGGGTCGGCGCCAAACAATCAACGAAGATCATCAAATTACTTATAGGATCAAAATAACATAAACACGCAACGTGAAATCTCCAGCAATAAACAATAACATTCCAAAAATGCGATCTCCGCACAAACCACTCGCAACGACGTGCCCTCACATGTGTGTCCGACCGCGGCCGTCTTGCTGATAATGACTTCGAGAACGCTGGGCAATTTCCAGCGAAGAGAGCGCGCCGCTGCGCATCCCGCTGCCATCATTTTACACGCTTAATGTAATTAATTAATGTTTGTTTATTTGGCGTCTACTCAAAATTAGTTACTGATATATTAGTTTTGGAGCTTAGTTATTAAGACTAAAAGGTTTACTTTTCGTCGGTTTAATTTTGTTAAAAGTTTTATTTTGGTAACTCGTAAAACTGAATAAGAATGTACATAATTGTTTCTAGAGGCACACTATCAATGACTAACCAAACTTTTTCGAACACTCCTAATTATCACATACGTTCTAAGAAGCCTAGCTATACTATTACAAATCGCCATTCAAATATTCGAACAGAAGTATTAATAGCCGAACATTTCTAGCAAATAATTGCGATTATCAGTTTTGTAAACAACATCGATTTACATACGAAGGAAATAAAATACCGAAAATATCAGTGAATGTGATGGATGATTGTTGAAAAATAAGCGATATGAATTATTTTTAATGGAGAAAATATACAGATTTCAGGGTTAGCCTGTGTAGTTTCCACTAGATGTAGGCCATTGTGATTGGAATTCTTTTAAAAGGAATGAAGTAACTGAATTTTATAATCAATCTCTCCAGTAAACAGTATTTAAAATTCTAAGAGTCGAATTCAAAATAGCAGGTTCTCAATCATATTTTTTATATTAGTATAATAGTTATTCATTTAACAATAATATTTCTGTGATCCTCAGTGAGAACGCATCTGTAATCGGGAATTCTTTCAACAATAATCATTCTAATAAATTGATTTGTTGAAAATATAAACAGGTTGTTCATAAAATCAGATGTGTCTCTCCACAAGAAATGATTCTAACTTTTTCCATCTTTGCAAAGTGAGATTGCTTCTTGAAAATGTGTTTCCCAATTCTTCCGGCCTTCCTGATGATCGTGGAAGGGAAATAGATTTTCGTCGACAAAATGTATTGAAGACCTAGTGAATGCGATGTCTCTCCTGCGTCAATGTTACGAATGATTTCTGGTGAGTACTCTCTTTGAAAAAACATTCTTCTTTGCCTCATTCATCTTATGAGTTCTTAATTAAGACTGAATAGAAAATCAAACAACTATCTGAATGAAAATGCAAATTTTCAATTTCAGATTTTTCTTTGAGTTAGGCCTTTTCAGAATATCTATCAGATGTAGTTCAATGTCCAGCGTGGCTTTAGCCGGGGAAGTAGTTGTTTTCTGTTAGACATTCACAAAAATAACTTATTTTCATCGTGGATTTTTTCAATTCGCAGAAAAATATTTCTATCAATATCAATTGAGAATGTTTCCTTTTCAACATGAATACCCCACAAGAGGTTATCTTGACGATGGAAGATAGTGACTAAAGTTTATCTTTCAGTCGCAGATGATTCCACATCTGATTTTATGAACATTCTGTTTATATTTTCACAATCAATCTATCATACCCATGACAGGTTTTAATGTCAGAAAACACTAATTTCGAAGTGTCTCCAAAAGAAATGATTCTAACTTTTTCCATCTTTGCAAAGTGAGATTGCTTCTTGAAAATGTGTTTCCATTTCTTCCGGTCTTCCTGATGATCGTGGAAGCGTGAAATAGATTTTCGTCGACAAAAATGTATTGAAGACCTAGTGAATGCGATGTCTCTCCTGCGTCAATGTTACGAATGATTTCTGGTGAGTACTCTCTTTGAAAACTTTCTTCTTGCCTCATTCATCTCTAGAGTTCTTGATTAAGACTGGAATAAAAAATCAAATAACTATCTGAATGAAAATGCAAATTTTCAATTTCAGGATTTTTCTTCTTAGTTAGGCCTTTCTAGAATATCTATCAGATGTAGTTCAATGTCCAGCGTGGTTCAGCCGGGAAGTAGTTGTTTTCTGTTAGACATTCACAAAAAATAACTTCATTTTAATCGTGGATTTTTCAATTCACAAATAAATCTTACTATCAATATTCAATTGAGAATGTTTCCCTTTTCAACATTCTAATAAAGTCTACAAATGAAATCTGTATATTAATTTCTACAAACTTGAAAATCTTAATTTGCGAAGGATTTTTTTTGACGTGTTTTTATTTATAACGACTCACAGTGGTTAAAATAAAATGAGCATCCTTATAACATTCGATGAGGACTACCGGCGATACAAATTTAAACAAAGGTACGTAATGAAAACAAACGAACCTCCTTATATCTGAACTAGCTAAAGTAACAATTTTAACAAAATAAATCGCTCAAATGTGACATTTCGCTAAAAAGAACTACAGAATCTGATAACAACAAACAAAACGGTAGATTCTATTAGTCGTCAAGGCACACACAATGAAGTGTTTGTAATTTATAATAATAATCGCTTTTATTGATGGTAAGTGAGACATAATCAGTACATGAAATGTGTTTACTACTTCTATCAAAGGGCACAGAGTTAGTTGTTTATCCATATGTAGATAAATACTCTCACACTTAACCAATATTCAAATATGCTGATAGAGAATAAAAAGAAAGCTAATTTACTACAATATCTAGAAATATACCTTTATAATAATAATAATGTGTTTGACACAAAAAGAACTTTGATATGTTAGTATATCAGATCACATGGAATGGGGATAGACTGTACATGGGTAATTTTTTTTTTTTTAAATTTTAGATATACAACGGAAATACTTATAAATGTATATTATTCATCAACAGAAGATTTTTCATTTTTTTCTTGAAAAGTCCAATAGAAGTATTTTCAGATCATCTTATCTTCTTAGTATATATATATATATATATATATATATATATATATATATATATATATATATATATATATATACAGGAAAATGAAGACTGGTAGAGAGGATTTATGCATAGGTGGTGTCAATTTGGACTTTAATATTGTGGACATCTGATCTGAACGATATTTTTTCAAATAAGTATGGAGGCTTCTTCTCGAGGATTATTTTATGATACAACAGATGAATGCAGAAACGTGCGTTTTGAACATTTAGCCAACCCAGTTCTCTCAAAGGGTCGATATATTATTTGGTTTCCTTAAACCACAGATGAGACGGACACATGAATTTTGTAAATTGTGTAGTTTATAACTGATTTGAGTAAGGCTGAATTTGCGTTATTCAAGTGACACAAGACTAGGGCCTCACATAAGATGATTTTACTTTTTTTTCTAGAAAAGATCTGTTGGGGTAGATGAGTTTAAGATTGCAAAATGTGTTCTGATGACAGTATTCACATGTTTCTTTCAGAATATTGTCCATAAATAAGCATAGATTTTAACGGTATCTGTGAATTGAATGAGTTCGTTATTGACTTGAAGGTTGATATGGCTAAGCACCTAATTCGACGTCTTGTTTCAGCAACAGTATGGCATTTATTTTGTTGGGTTGATAGAAAGACACAGTTTGCTCGACATGTCAGTCAGATCATCGTTCATATGCTGAACCAAAAGGGCTAAGTTACTTTCGGTTGAGGGAAGATATAGTTGAACATCATCTTCATAAAAATGACCACTGGAACAATGTAAAGTTCTGTGTAAATATTTGTGTACGGCCTGTGCGTTGAAACTTCTCCGTGCAAAAAAGAGTCGTTTTATATTCTTGTTGTATTAATAACTTTTAGTATCATTTGTTAGTGACACGGAAAATTGATTGTACGGACCATCCACACTTTAGTAGTTTTTTTCTCACAGGATTTGATTTTGAACCTGATCTCTGACCGAAGCGTTTTCGTACATTCCACAAAAACAAAATCGCCTTAGCATTTTTTATTCTTGTTTCGACTGCAAATAAATGTGGATCATTTTCCCAGAAGCATCTGAATATCATTTCCTTTCACATCGATTATAAATTTCAAATAAACTATCTCGACCGATGAAAACCATGTAACAACCCGTTTACTTTGGGATTGAAAAAGAACTATTAAAATTATGTGCGAAATCGTTAATCAAAAAAATTAATTTGGAAGCTGTTCATTGTTATCTATTCTATTCCATCTATTCAAAACATTCTGAAATATTTGTAGAAAAAAAAAATATTGCTAAGTCGACTAGAACCTCCTCCTTTGGTTTCGTCGGTTAAAAATACTGCCTTTTGGAGTTCTTATGGTACTCAAAATGACATACTTTATAATATAACTTTAATGCAATATATTGGAATTCTTTGGCTGAACTGAGCTTATACAGGGTGTTCCAGGAATTCCTTTTCCTCTCGAAGTAAGATGGGCTCAAAAGATCACCAGTACTTCATATAACTTTTTTTCCAAAAAATCCTTCGTTACAAGTTTTCGGAGTTACAAAATTAAAAATGTTTTTCTGTGAAAACCCTTTTAAAGAATATTGAAAATAAAACCGTTTTGGTGATTGACGAAACAAAATGAATTCCTTCGATGAAGTTTCAGCATGTCAGTTTTTGTACAACGTCAAGAACGGATTCCCCCTATGGTCCAACCCTCAAAACTTTGAAATGACTGAGATTTTTCAACATCCAAATCCAATATTCACAGAATTATTAGAGAACTTACCCATCCACATCCAGGTAATGCCCGGCACGGAAAGACTGAATATGCCAATTGGTCTGTAAACAAAGAGAGAATATTATTTTTATTGAACGAGTTTTATCGCTGATGGCATTTCAGTAGAGATGGAGCTATAAACTCACAATCTCCAAATATGTGGTTTGTCAACTCTACTTCCACCCTAATTTCCACCACTACAAACACAAAAATACCTGCCAGGATTGAACACCAATATGAGACTCGTTTTAAAGCTGAAACACAAAAATACCAAAAGTTACAACAACAAAAAAATAAAAGATACCTCACTTACCTCTGCCCTGTACTGAGAGTGAAAAAACGATACCTTGAGAGATACTCATCCCTATAAAATTTTAAAACTCAAGATATGGATCCATGAGATACCCCAAGAAAATGTACATTTATTAGCGATAGAAACTCTTAAATAAACTCGAATTAAAAACAAAATTATTACATGAAATTATATACCTTGTCTTTATTTCATTAAACTTATTTATAACTGCACTTGTTCATGTTTTTGTCCATATTGTCATAATCAAATGATCCATTCAATTATAAATAAATTTGTTTATATACAGTGCTTCAAAAGTCCCTCCCTTATTTTTGGAATGATTATACATAAACAAATGAAATTTGAAACTGAATATTAAAGGTTGTAAACTTCCTACTAGGATGATAGATGACGAAATCGTCAAAGATGACGTCACAAGGCCATTGTGACCAATAATTTTAAATGGAACCCTACGGCAAGCGACACCTCTTTAAAAGGAATCAAAAAATCTATTCAAGGATACTAATTTTGTTTGTGTTTATGGCAGTTTTGGCAACTCGCTTTAAAACGCAAAGCTGTGATGAATTGAATCAGTTAATACAAAATTCCAAATTGCTCCGCCTCTGGATAGTGTCAACAAGTTACGTTGTTAGTTCCCTAATTGACGTTTTGTAATTGTCCAAGTTTTGTACATTTAAATTTGGTATGTTGATCGAGTAACTGTTTTAGCAGCGTTGGTACTTTTAATATTTTTACTTTTTAATTTTTAAACGTTGTGAGCCGAACGTTTGAGGCTTCAAGAAGGAAATGGATGCTTTAGGTGATAAAGTAGCAGGATCCTGATTCTTGGGAAACTGGACAAAATATTCATGCAGCATAACGCATTTTTAATGAGAGGTTTCCTGATCGCCCCGTTTCAGGGACTTATTTGGAGCCCGTAAGTTTGAAACAAGGGAGTATTAATGATGCGAAACGATCTGGCAGACCATAAATTTCTGATGAGAAAAAATTGATATATGGCAGAAGAATAGTAATCCACTTCTTCAACAACTCACGTTGCACTACGGAAGTAGTCGAAGTACAGTACACAGGGTGTTGAAAAAAAATGGTTCATCAACTCTCGTCGACGACCCGACCGAAGACTAGAATTTTGTGAACATATGGAAACTAAAATTAACCAAGACTATGCAAAACAATTTGTTTTAGTGACGAAAGTACTTTCTATCTAAAAAGGAAATGTAAATACACAGAATGTGAGGTATTGAGGACGAAACCCCACCTGTTTTGAAACATACCCAATTTCCCAGAAGGTGAAGTTTGGGCAGGTATCTTGGGAAACCACATCGTTGGGCCTCCTTTTAAATACAAAACGGTGAGGTTTACGGAGCTGGAAAACGCAAAGAACCTTTAACTTGAAATTTGGAAGATAATCCAGATAAATTGGCAATTTAAAATAACATTAAAGGATGGCCCTCCAAATTACGGTGCAGAAGACGGATTTGGATGAGGAGATGTGGTAGATGGATTGACGACGAGGTTCAAAGGAATGGCCAGCCTGACTTCACACCTTGGGTTTTTTTTTGTGGGGGTACCTTAAATCGAAGGTTTCGCCACTGAACCCGACAAATTGATTTTTAAAAAACGTATTGTTGCAGAAAGAGGCTGTTTCCAGACAATTTGAAAGTACAGAAGAGTTAAAAAAAGGGGTATTTCACGTAAAAAATTTTGGGGAATTTTTTTAAAAGATCCCCCATTAAACTGTAATTTTAAATCATACTGAAAGGAATAAATTTTAATGTTTAAAAAAGAGCCAAAACTGCCATAAACACAAAAAAAAAGATATTGAATAGGTTTTTTTTTGATACCTTCAAAAGAGGTGTCCCTTGCCGTAGGGGGTTTCCTTTAAAATTCTTGGTCATCTATCAATATTCAGTTTAAATTTCATTGTTTATGAAAGTTCCAAAAAAAAAGAGGGGGGGGGGCTTTGAGAAAAACTGATAGCAAATCAAAAATTTAATTGAATTTAATATCGTTTATGTTTTTAACCAATGAATCAAAATGACTAAAAAACGTTCAAGGTTTTCCTTTTTTTGGGAGTAGCCAAAATTTTCAATGATGCTTAGCACTACATTGAAACCAATTTGTAAAAAAAATTTTAACCCCCACTATGATTAAGACAAAAAAATTGAAATTGAAAAAAATGCCCCCACATTTGAGTTTGATTAGGATCAGAGCCAAAAATTTCCCGTAGATGGATTCCGGCCCCGATTTGAATCCATTGAATTTTTTTTTTGAGGGGAACTAAAGCCTTTTTATTATATCCATTAAAAGAGATGACTTTTTTAATAGGAACATTACATTTGGAAGCCTTCGAAACGATCCTGGAACTATTTCAAGACAGGGGGTTTCTGTTTTTTAAGATTGGATTCAATAAATCAAAAAAAATCGAAATATATTTTTTTTCGGGAATTTTCAAGATAACGGGAAAAAAACAGAATTTTTTTGAATATCAAAAAATATAAATGTATGAAAGTATGTTTTAAATACAAGAGGGGGCATGTTCAATTAGTAAGTATGGGGGGAATTAAAATATATATATATATATATATATATATATATATATATATATATATATATATATA